>OZ035844.1:20795008-21051761 GCA_964034765.1 Knipowitschia caucasica
GAAAAAAAATAACTCCCTCAAACTCCATGCATTCCAAAAAGAGGAGCAGCCGAAAACACGCGCAGGACATCGGTGTAATATCCCCTGCTTTTCGTGGGCTTCGCTTTTTATTCTCCAAATTACGCAGCGAGATAACGGCACAGACTTTCCCCACACACACACACATGCGCAGGTTACGTTCCGCGCACTGACGCATCATTTGTTGTGCTTTTTTTTTTTCTTTCTGAGGCATGCCAGCAGCGGAGACGTGCTCCTTCTACCGCATTCAACAGTGTTTTCCAAGCGAGACGCATCCAGCCATGGTGCGTAAAGACAGCACTGGACTATAAGGATCATCGCATATTCTTGACTATTTTTTGTGAGCTTGCCAAATAGTGAGAAACGGGACAAAAGCTCAAACTATCCAGCGAACAGACAGACAAGAGAGAAAAGTCTGGACATTTATTTAAAACATGGATTGATTTCTTTCTCTCTCTGGGCTCCTGGCATTGCCCCCGTCTCCCTGCTCTCCCTCGGCTCCTCTTGCGCTTTCACAGCTCAGCAGAGGGTGTCAGTTCTTTCCGAGAGGCACCGCGTATACAGAAAAGGATCATCCGCGCGTTCTGTTTTATGTGAACAAAAAGAAAAAAGAAGAGAAAGAAGAGGACGAAAAATAAGACGGAGAAGGGAAATATATAAAGGCAAAGCAATGCAAAGCGGAGGGAATGTAAAAAAGAGCAGAGAGGAGAGAGGAGGAAAGAAGGGATGTGGACCAGTACTGGGTGTGTGAATTCAGCACCGGGGGGAGAGGGAACAGCTCCCGACGCAGCAGCAGCAGCAGCAGCAGCAGCAGCAGCAGCAGCAGAGAAGCGTATGAGGCTTTGCTGGCTTTCTTTCTCTCGCCAAGGTCAGTGTTAAATGAGCCTCTCGCGGTGGGGGAGAGCCATGGTGCCGTTGGTGCTTCTGTCCGCCCCGGGGAACGCGCCGCTGTGAGAGACACGTCTATCTACGTCTGTATGTGGACCTTTTTTCCTCTCCCAAGTCCGGACGCGGGGCGAGCGTGTCAGCGTGGATGCGTGTCTCTGTGTGCTCTCACGGCCGCTCTCTCTGCGCGTCCACAGCCTCCAGCTCGTGAGTATTAAAGCGGGAATGCATTGCCCACGCTGAAGAAAATGCTTCTTTGGATTGTCCTGCTGAATGCGGCTCTTTGTGTTGCCAGTGGAAATGTTACAAGGGACGTTTGTAAGGAGCAGATATGCTCTTGCAACGAGATCGAGGGCGATGTGCACATAGACTGTGAAAAGAGGAGCCTGACCACACTGCAGCATCTGACGGGTCCCAGCTCGCAGTTCTACCACCTGCTGTTGCACGGGAACTCGCTGTCCAGGCTCTTTCCAAACGAGTTCGCCAACTTTTACAACGCGGTGAGCCTGCATTTGGAAAACAACGGTTTGCATGACATCGTTCCGGGCGCGTTCCTGGGACTGCAGCTCGTCAAACGGCTGCACATCAATAACAACAAGATCCGCTCTTTCAGGAAGAGTACATTCCTGGGATTAGACGACTTGGAATATCTCCAAGCTGATTTTAATCTATTAAGGGAGCTCGACCCCGCTGTTTTCAGGGACTTAAATAAACTTGAAGTGCTGATTCTGAACGATAACCTCATCAGCTCACTACCTATCAACCTGTTTCAGCATGTGCCCATTACGCACTTAGACCTGAGGGGGAACCGCATCAAAACGGTGCCTTATGAGGGGATTTTGGAGCAGATCCCGGGCATCGCGGAGGTGCTTCTCGAGGACAACCCCTGGGACTGCAACTGCGACCTGGTTTCACTGAAGGAATGGCTGGAGAACATTCCTCGTAACGCTCTGATCGGCCGCGTGGTGTGCGAGGCTCCCACACGTCTACAGGGCAGCGACCTGAACGAGACGTCGGAGGCGGAGCTTTGCCCGTCACAAAGCGAGGGGGCGGACACCAGCCTGGTAGCCCCGCCCACCCAGGACCAGACCTCCAAGCCCGGCGCTCCCCACAACCCCCGCCCCACGCCTTACAAGCCCAGCAAAGACTCCAAAGCTCGCGAGAACTGGCAGCTGAAGACCAAGCCCACTCCGGTGGTGACAAGCATGAGCAGCGACCGGGAGCAGCCGCCGCCGCAAAACGTGACGTGTCCGCAGCCGTGCTCCTGCAAGCTAGTGGGCTCCAGGCAGGGGCTGGGGGTCAACTGCGAGAGCAAGAAGATCGAGAGTCTGGGAAGCCTGAAACCCAAGCCTCTGCCGGCGCACGAGCTCAACATGCGGGAGAACAACATCCACGCGGTGAAGAAGAACCAGCTCTTGGGCTACACCAGCCTCAACCTCCTCGACCTGGGAGGCAACAACATCAAGGTCATCGACAACGGCACCTTCCAGAACCTGAGCGAGCTGCGGTGGCTGTACTTGGATAAGAACTATCTGGATACACTGCTGGCCGAGATGTTCGTGGGTCTCGTCAACCTGGAATATCTCAGTTTGGAATACAACGACATCCAACTCGTCGTGGCGGGCGCCTTCAGCCACATGCCCAATTTGAGAGTTCTGTTCCTCAACAACAACCTGCTCAAGTCGTTACCCGTGGATTCCTTTTACGGGATTTCCTTGTCCAAAATTAGCCTACACAACAACTACTTCACCCATCTCCCCGTGTCTGGCGTCCTGGACCAGCTCAACTCAATCATCCAGATCGATTTGCACGGGAACCCGTGGGATTGCTCGTGCAACATCGTGCCCTTCAAGCAGTGGACGGAGAAACTAGGCGCCGACGTCATCGTGAGCGACCTGAAGTGCGAGTCGCCCGAGGAGTTCTGGAAACGCGACTTCCGCTACGTCCGCAACGACCTCATGTGCCCCAAGATGTACGACAAGATCGCCCCCACCTCCCTGTCCAAAAACAGCACCTACACGTTAGACTCGGGCACGCGGTCGAACTCGTACGTGGAGCCCAACCGCGTCTCGATCTCGGTGCTGGTGCCCGGTTTGTTGCTAGTTTTCGTCACGTCCGCGTTCACCGTGGTGGGGATGCTGGTCTTCATTCTGCGCAACCGGAAGAGGTCGAAGCGGCGCGAAGGGAACTCGTCTGCGTCCGAAATCAACTCGCTTCAGACAGTGTGCGACTCCTCCTACTGGCACAGTGGGGCGTACCATCAGGACGGGGGTGCGCACAGAGGATTCGATTGTACGACGCACCTTTCCTCCACGAATGACGCGTAAAAAGGCCTGTTTCCTTGGACTCTACGATGGGATTACAAACTCAAAAAGACACAGAGAGACACACAAACCTAGCAACGACTTTGTTTTCAGCTGTATTATAAGAACATCCCCAGGGAGATGAGAAGACCGCTTTCTTTCATTCTTTCTTTCTCGCTTTACCCCCTTCTTCTGGGGACTGACGGATTTACCCAAAGGCAGGGCAGGATGGCACACGACAAAAATAACTGGATTTTTTCCAACAAAAAAACGGGAAGGCGTGAGACCGCAACGGTGCACGAGAACGCATGAATGTACTGTACATAGCTGGACCGTTGTAACATAAACATGCATGAGAAAAATTCGCAAGCATGGTTTCGGCACACGCGACGAACCATACGCCCACCATAACCGACAACCTTTCATGTTATATCAATATGACATTATATATAGATATTAAGAATTATATATGACTATTACAAAAAGTGCCATTTCTCTATTTTTTGTGAACCTGCTGTTATAGGATTTGTGTTTGTCGTTTTATGGAATTGTTTGAGGGAAAAGACGGGGAAGAAAGCAAGGCTGGCCATCGAGCTAACAAGGCTAACGAGGCTAACGAGGCTAACCAGTGCATGTTACTTTCTGTTCTTCATGATTTCTACCGTGGGGATATTTATACCGACCTTACTACCTGTCGTCGCTAGATGGCGCAGACCCAAAAGCCGCCACGTCGCGCGCACTCATCAACCCCGTTTCTGAATGTAAACTTTCGTTCTTTTATGGTTGTGCCAATTGACTTGCAGATACGTCACACATGCCGATGAGCATGACCAAAAAAGCCGTCACTCAGATGCCGTGGCTGCAGACGTGGTGTAGCTACAGTAACGAGTTCTGTGAGTTTTTTTTGTGCGTCGATGAATATAGCCTGCTTCTGGATGAGAGGAAGGGATACAAAAAAGAGAAATATCTATATATATATATACATACATAAGCTATAATGTAATCTACACAGGGGGGTTTATACCATGGTATTTTTTCAGATAATAACAGAGCAAATGTGTGTTCAATTTGAGGAGACAAAAAGCAGGGGTTCTCAAACTGTGGTTGTCAAATATGCAGGGTTTTTGATGTGGGAGTTTTGTGTGTTTTGTGCTAATGGCGTGAATATAATAGTCCTGGCTTAGTCTGCTTTCGTTCAGGTCCATAATCGACAGTTTTTTTTGCAACGCAGCAGACAGACAGTGTTGAGAGCGAATCCCTATTTCTCACAGTGCATTTAAAGTCCTCACTTTGAACAGATTTTTTATAATGCTGCACAAAAGGCCAAAGCTATTATCAACATTACTGCATCATGTCCAGCTCCAACTGATTTTATATAAACAATTCATACTTGAAAGTGTATGAATTTTACAATAGTTCACCCTTGATGGCCATCTAGCAGTATTTTTTTATATAAATGATGACTAGTCCTTTGTTTGGTCGTGTGCAAATGTGTCAAATAATGCTAAAATTTGTGCTAAATGTGTCTTAATTTGAGCACATTCCGACGACCTTAAAAAAAGATTTGCAGAAGGAGCAAAGCAAATTTTTGTTTTTATAAAATATACAAGAAATGTCTCCCTTGGAATGATAAAATACAGCTTAAAATAAGAAGAAATCGCCTTTTTCTCTTTTTGCAAATCTGGTTTTAATACAGTCAGAATGTCTCTCTCTGGTCTCTCTCTGGTCTCTCTCTCTGGTCTCTCTCTGCTCTCGCTCTGGTCTCTCTCTGGTTTCTCTCTGGTCTCTCTCTGGTCTCTCTCTCTCTGATCTCTGTGTCTTGTCTCTCTCTCTGGTCTCTCTCGCTGGCCTCTGGTCTCTCTCTGGTTCCTCTCTGGTCTCTCTCTGGTCTCTCTCTGGTCTCTCTCTGGTCTCTCTCTGATCTCTGTGTCTTGTCTCTCTCTCTCTGGTGTCTGTATCTAGTCTCTCTCTCTCTGTTCTCTCTCTCAGGTCTCTTTCTGGTCAGAATGTTCTCAAATTAAGATAAAAATAACAACAACACTTTATCTAATCAATAATACCTCATATTTGATCATGTTTTGCTGTGTCCTGTTATTAGACTGGTTGGTCTTAAATCTCCCTTAACTCAGGCTCTTTTAGAAGCCTCTCCTTTCTTTGTTTACATCACAGGTACTACAGACATACACAGTTATTGAAGAGAAAGCCAAACAGTTTGAGAACCACTGCCCCATTGTCCAGAATCGGATCTTCTTACCCGGACTTGGCAGGTGCAGAGACTTAGACTAGAATGCTTTTTATATATCGGCAGGAGAAAAAAAAACATTGTGAAGCGTATGGCTATGATCCACTCTCATCATTTCGTGAGCTTTTGTAAAGCCATCCTAATCCTGTCCAAATCAGACACTGTATTTACCACAACGGTGAGGTCGTGCAGGGGACAGTGAGGGTCCACACAAATCAAGATGCCTTTTTGAGTTTTTGTTTCTTTTCTTAGCGTTATGAACTTGCGCCTTTCCCTCCTGCGCTGGGGTTTCCGGACACCGTGACGTGAGCGGCTGTTGCGGAGCAGAGCAGACAAAAGCCAGTTCCCCTTGAGCTCCGGTTCGGTCTGAAATGCCGATGATTTAAGGTGGATGTGCAGCTACTGTGTTTAAAGTTTGTGTTCAATAATTACTGATTACTGAGCCAGAACTAGGGCTGCACGGTTCTGGCAAAAATATCACATTGTGGTTTTTGGATTAGCAGAATGATTATGATGCTATTTACAATATTAATTCAAACCTGCATTAATTAAGACGGTCCACCTTTACAAGCTGAATTTGAAAAAGCAAAAAAAGCAAAAATCACTAAACGTTGCAAAAAACACGATAAAGAAAACGGTTGAGACTTGTGTACGCAGATTTTAGACATAATTGTGTTGTTGTACATTGCATTGTAAAGCAGAATTACCAATGGGAGTTGGACCGAGCAAAAATAAAAACATTTAAAAAATATTTGAAAAACAATGCCAATATTCTTCATCAATAAAAAATACTAATACTAAAAATTGGAGACAGATACACCAAGAATATTTTTCCCTCATTTATGCAACGTTCAATTAGTTTCTGTGTCTGTTTGAAATCGTGAAGTTATTGCAAAAACTAAATGTGTGTAATTTTCTAATTCCATCGACAACAATTGCGACTAATCGTGCAGCCCTAGCCAGAAGGACAGAGACGTGGGTGTGTGGTGTTGGTCTGAGCTGGTCTCCCCCTCCTCTCCTCCTCCCCCCTCTCTCTCTCTCGTCCTCCCCCTCCCCCCCTCTCTCTTCCTTTCTCTGCATCCTCTGAAGCTGTGTAAAGCTATGGCGCTGTCCATGGTGCTGAATCTAATCTCAACACGTTTATGCTCATTCCTTCCATGTCCTCCCTCTCTCCCTCTCTCCCGTCACACCCCCCTCCTCCTCCTCATCCCTCCCATGTCCTCCCTCTCTCCATCTCTCCCGTCACACCCCCCTCCTCCCTCATTCCTCCCATGTCCTCCCTCTCTCCCATGTCCTCCCTCTCTCCCGTCACACCCCCCTCCTCCCTCATTCCTCCCATGTCCTCCCTCTCTCCATCTCTCCCGTCACCCCCCCCTCCTCCCTCATTCCTCCCATGTCCTCCCTCTCTCCCGTCACACCCCCCTCCTCCCTCATTCCTCCCATGTCCCCCCTCTCTCCATCTCTCCTCTCCCGTCACCCCCCTCCTCCCTCATTCCTCCCATGTCCTCCCTCTCTCCCGTCACACCCCCCTCCTCCCTCATTCCTCCCATGTCCTCCCTCTCTCCCGTCACCCCCCCTCCCTCCCCCTCATTCCTCCCATGTCCTCCCTCTCTCCATCTCTCCCGTCACACCCCCCTCCTCCCTCATTCCTCCCATGTCCTCCCTCCCTCTCTCCCGTCACACCCCCCTCCTCCCTCATTCCTCCCATGTCATCCCTCTCTCCATCTCTCCCGTCACACCCCCCCTCCTCCCTCATTCCTCCCATGTCCTCCCTCTCTCCATCTCCTCCCGTCACGTCCCCCCTCCTCCCTCATTCCTCCCATGTCCTCCCTCTCCCCCGTCACATCCCCCCTCCTCCCTCATTCCTCCCATGTCCTCCCTCTCTCCATCTCTCCCGTCACCCCCCCTCCTCCCTCATTCCTCCCATGTCCTCCCTCTCTCCCGTCACAACCCCCTCCTCCCTCATTCCTCCCATGTCCTCATCCCTCTCTCCTCTCTCCCGTCACACCCCCCCTCCTCCCTCATTCCTCCCATGTCCTCCCTCTCTCCCTCTCTCCCGTCACACCCCCCTCCTCCCTCATTCCTCCCATGTCCTCCCTCTCTCCCGTCACACCCCCCTCCTCCCTCATTCCTCCCATGTCCTCCCTCTCTCCATCTCTCCCGTCACACCCCCCTCCTCCCTCATTCCTCCCATGTCCTCCCTCTCTCCCGTCACACCCCCCTCCTCCCTCATTCCTCCCATGTCCTCCCTCTCTCCCGTCACACCTCCCTCCTCCGTTTCAACCCCTGTGTTTCTTTCTCCATGCATTACAACAACGCTATACCTACAACTTTCGCCTTGTTTATCCCTTCTGAAACTTGAAAAGTGCATTTGATTATTTATACATTTCACCTCATACGACAACAAAAGCGATAGATACGGGTCGGGAAAACACACAAAAAAAAGTTAATTACTTCTCAAAGGCAAGGACTCGAAACAAGAAGAACGAGAGAATTCATGCACGTCACACATTTCTTTAACGATACAAAAGTGGATCTTGTTTTTTCTGTCTGTACATAATTGACTTTCAAATTAAACAAGTGTAAGTCTCTATACATGGATTGATTGCTATAACGTCAAACTTAAATTACAACTTAATAACTTCAAACTTCACAGGCCAGAATGAAATTATGTTTATTGTGGTCTATTTTACCACAACGTGTATTTAAACTTGTCGTGTGCACTTTGGGTTCAAATACTTGAAATGGCAGACTTGAACTCCCCTGACATTAGTCGAAATCTGTCTTTAATTTGTAGATTTTTAGCCTTTGCCATATTTTTGGTCATATTTTTTTTAAACTTAGATAGATAGATGGAGAGATACTTTATTGATCCCTGTCGGAGAAATTCAGATAAAAAGATAACAATAGTAATAATCAGCAACAGCCGGGTCACAGCAGCAGAGGTGGAGTAGCCTCTGGGTGGAGCAGGACGGGTCACAGCAGCAGAGGTGGAGTAGTCTCTGGGTGGAGCAGGACGGGTCACAGCAGCAGAGGTGGAGTAGCCTCTGGGTTGAGCAGGACGGGTCACAGCAGCAGAGGTGGAGTAGCCTCTGGGTGGAGCAGGACGGGTCACAGCAGCAGAGGTGGAGTAGCCTCTGGGTGGAGCAGGACGGGTCACAGCAGCAGAGGTGGAGTAGCCTCTGGGTGGAGCAGGACGGGTCACAGCAGCAGAGGTGGAGTAGCCTCATGGTTCGGACCATTTTCTCTGCCCTGGGCCAAAGTAAATTGCTAAATGGTTCATTAGCATTTTTCAAAAAGTTAGCATTCCTCCTGTGGATGTTCACTTGATCCACTTGGTTCGGACCATGAATCCTCTCTGCTCTGGTCTGGACCAGTGTAAAACCATGAATCCTCTCTGCTCTGGTCTGGACCAGTGTAAAACCATGAATCCTCTCTGCTCTGGTCTGGACCAGTGTAAAACCATGAATCCTCTCTGCTCTGGTCTGGACCAGTGTAAAACCATGAATCCTCTCTGCTCTGGTCTGGACCAGTGTAAAACCATGAATCCTCTCTGCTCTGGTCTGGACCAGTGTAGCACTTAGGACTTGCAGCCTTTTTCCAGAGCATCCAGAAGTAATCAATCCGTAGCTTTATAATGTCATTTTTAAGTGAACCCAAAAAGTGCACTTTTCAACACAATTCTGAGAGAAACTTAAAGGGGTATTTTAGAGCTGGGCTGAAAGAATTTTTTTTTGTAAAAACTTGATTCAGGAAAAGCCTCGTTAGTAAACACAACACACAAGACTGTTTGTTTTGTGTCCGAAGAAATATGTTGTGTTGCTTCATTTAAAGCTGGGGTTCCTGAATTTCAAACCATAAAAGAATTTGTCTGGGGTCAAATGTAAAAATATGAGAACTGGTTGAAGCCAAAACTATATGTAATCTTTTTTTTTTAAACACTTACACATTTCCATATGACACAAAAATATGAAAAACTAAAACAATGTACACAATAATTGCAAAATTCTGTAAATTTCTAGTTTCTAAAAAGGTGGATTTTTTTAATTATCATTTTTTTTTTTTTTCGAATTTTAGTTACAATTTAAGAACAGATTAAATTCCAACGGTCCCATAGTATCCCATTACAATCTGCAAGTTACTGTAACACCGCTCATTGTAAATCATCTCAAGGGCCACTAAAAAAGCGCTTTTCGGCCAAATTTGGCCCACGGACCGGAGTTTGCCCTGCCTTTCATACAACATACGATGGCTTCTTTCTCTCAGTCACAACAGTCTGCTTCTTTCACTCATTATTGGGCTTTTTTGACATTTTTGAATCCGCTTTTTCAGACAGACCTGGAACAGAGAGGACCCACCCTCCCTCAGCCAATCAGGTCCAATTGTGGCTCACAACATTTTACTTTTTACAAGACAAGAAACATGTGTCTAAAATCAGACGCATGCCATGGCCTTCTATTGTTCATACATGTATTATGAACAAATTTAATAAAGTTACGTACCCCAGCTTTAAAGGAGCCGGTGTGATACGTTTGACCGAGGACAGGATTATTTTTGCAGGTTTACATCAGAACTCTTTCACTTCCATAATCTACCTCCCATTCTGTACGTTCAATTCTGTGTCCTGTTCCCAATCCATGTCCTCTGTGTCTACCCTGCTCTCTGACCAGTGATCTCACATCTCTCTGGATATGGCCTGGCTCAGTCTGGTCTAGTCTGGCTCGGTCTGGTCGGGCTCGGTCTGGTCTGGCATGGTCTGGCATGGTCTGGCTCGGTCTGGCCTGGCTCAGTCTGGTCTGGTCTGGCTCGGTCTGGCCTGGCTCAGTCTGGTCTGGTCGGGCTCGGTCTGGTCTGGCATGGTCTGGCTCGGTCTGGTCTGGTTTGGCATGGTCTGGCTTGGCCTGGCCTGGTCTGGCCTGGTCTGGCTCGGTCTGGTCTAGTTTGGTCCGGCTTTGACTGGTCCGATCTGGTCTGGTCTGGCTCGGTCTGGTCTGGCCTGGTCTGGTTCGGTCTGGTCTAGTCTGGCCTGGTCTGGTTCGGTCTGGTCTGGTTTGGTTTCGTCTGGTCTGGTCTGGCTCGGTCTGATCTGGCCCGGTCTGGCTCGGTCTGGTCTGGTCTGGTCTATATGCGTGTGTGTCTCTGACTTACTGTGTCACAGCCCACCGACTGACTTTTTTGTTATCATCCTTTTCAAAAAAAATCTGTGTTTCAAAGTTACATTTTTATGCTTTGCGATATTTGACCTGCTTCTATTTTGTTAAATAAAGTGTGGTTGAGGTTGAGTAAAAAAAAAAGAAAAAAAAGGTTTTGTTTGGTTTTTTTGAGAACATTTCTTTTTTACAGGATGCAACAAAGAAATCTTATGTGGTATTTGTCTCAAACTCTGCTGCTTCTTTGTCTTTCATTATCTGGCGCCCGAGTTGTGACTTTTATATCAGCGTGAAGAGTCATTTGCTGATTTCAGGTCAAATGGTTTTATCTCAGCGACACCACTTCAACATTATTATCTTAAAAACAACATTTAGTGTTCGGCCGAAAGGCCTCAAAAACAAAAAAAAGCTGGTTCTCTGGTCTTTTGGTGATCTCTGTCTCTGGTCTCTCTCTAAACTCTCTCTCTCTCTCTGGGCTCTGTTTGGTCTCTTTCTCGGGTCTCTCTTTGGTCTCCCTCTCTCTGGTCTCTCTCTGGTCTCTCTCTCTGGTCTCGCTTTGGTCTCCCTCTCTCTGGTCTCCCTCTCTCTGGTCTCTCTTTGGTCTCTTTAGCTCTGGTTTCTCTTTGGTCTCTTTAGCTCTGGTCTCTCTTTGTTCTCTCTCTCTCTGATCTCTCTCTCTCTGGTCCCTCTCTCTGGTCTCCCTCTGGTTTCTCTCTGGTCTCGCTTTGGTCTCCCTCTCTCTCTCTCTGGTCTCATCCTGTTCTCTCTGGTCTCTCTCTGGTCTCTCTTTGGTCTCTCTCTCTGGTCTCTCTTTGGTCTCTTTAGCTCTGGTCTCTCTTTGTTCTCTCTCTCTCTGGTCTCTCTCTGGTCTCTCTCTGGTCTCTCTCTGGTCTCTCTCTGGTCTCTCTCTCTGGTCTCTCTCTGGTCTCCCTCTGGTTTCTCTCTGGTCTCTCTCTCTGGTCTCGCTTTGGTTTCCCTCTCTCTCTCTCTGGTTGCATCCTGTTCTCTCTGGTCTCTCTTTGGTCTCTCTTTGGTTTCTCTCTCTGGTCTCTCTTTGGTCTCTTTAGCTCTGGTGTCTCTCTCTGATCTCTCTCTGGTCTCTCTCTGGTGTCTCTCTCTTTGATCCCTCTCTGGTCTCTCTCTGGTCTCTCTCTGGTGTCTCTCTCTGATCTCTCTTTGGTCTCTCTCTTGTCCCTCTCTGATTTCTCTCTCTCTACTTTCACAATGTGTTTAAATCTTTCACACACCTTCGGTCTCCATAACTACAGCACACGACTTTGTTCCGCTACTATTTGTAGTTTATATAAATGTCATTATTCATATGAAATTATTTTATGTCTTTTAAATTTTTTATCTAATCTCGCTTTGTGTCATAACTTTGCCCAAAAACAGTCCAGTCCAGTTCCGTCACGAGCTTTCTCTTGTATCTAAAGGTTCTGTCACAGAGAAAATGGAAACATAGAGAAGCTCGCTCGGCCAATCAGCTCTCATGTTGTGCGTTTTGTGTTTTTAAGACCAAAACTAATTGCGTCATAAAAACCATGAACACTGTACTGTAGCAATATTCACAATATTCAAAAAGCAAGAAAAATGCCAAATTTAAACGGATATCGACTACTGCCGTTTCCAGCGCTGGTTTCTCTCTCTGGTCTCTATCTCTGAACTCTCTCGCTGGTTTCACTCTGGTTTCTCTTACTGGTCTCTGTCTGGACTCTCTCTCTGGTTTCTCTCACTGGTCTCTCTCTGGTCTCTCTCTGGTCTCTCTCTAGTCTCTCTCTAGTCTCTCTCTAGTCTCTCTCTAGTCTCTCTCTGGTGTCTCTCTGGTCTCTCTCTAGTCTCTCTCTAGTCTCTCTCTGGTCTCTCTCTGGTCTCTCTCTAGTCTCTCTCTAATCTCTCTCTGGTCTCTGTCTGGTCTCTCTCTTGTCTCTCTCTGGTCTCTCTCTGGTCTCTCACTGGTCTCTCTCTTTGATCCCTTACTTGATGTAACCATGTTTTCCCTCAATAACTTACTGTTGTTTCATGTCGCCAGTGTAAATATGTCCTCTACACCCGCGTTCAAAAGTCCGCTCTCGTCTCTTGCGGGTGATGTCACGTGTCCTCGGCTTGACTCTCAGACAGGACTCGCTTTCATTCGTGGCTGGGGATAATGGCGGGGGAGCGGGGCCTGTTTGAGATGCAGTGCACACTCAGGAGCCTGGAGCTGAGTGTGGTGGCCCCGCAACACTCACCGTCATGCTCGATGCTCCCCTGGAACCTGGCAACGCTAAACCTCAGCTCAGGTTACAGTCGATGCCTTTTGTCTGGCGTTCAGGAGACAGAGGAAGGGACTGGTGTGCAGAGGCAAGGCCGAGAGAAGACACCTTTTTTTGGGATCTCTCTCTCTGGTCTCTATCTCTGGACTCTCTCTCTGGTCTCTATCTCTGGACTCTCTCGCTGGTTTCACTCTGGTTTCTCTTACTGGTCTCTGTCTGGACTCTCTCTCTGGTTTCTCTCACTGGTCTCTCTCTCGATGGTCTCTCTCTGGTCTCTCTCTGGTCTCTCTGGTCTCTCTCTGGTCTCTCACTGGTCTCTCTCTGGTCTCTCTCTAGTCTCTCACTGGTCTCTCTCTGGTCTCTCTCTGGTCTCTCTCTGGTCTCTCACTGGTCTCTCTCTAGTCTCTCTCTAGTCTCTCTCTAGTCTCTCACTGGTCTCTCTCTGGTCTCTCTCTAGTCTCTCTCTAGTCTCTCTCTGGTCTCTCTCTGGTCTCTCTCTGGTCTCTCTCTAGTCTCTCTCTAGTCTCTCTCTAGTCTCTCTCTAGTCTCCTTCTGGTCTCTCTCTGGTCTCCCTCTGGTCTCTCACTGGTCTCTCTCTGGTCTCTCTCTAGTCTCTCACTGGTCTCTCTCTGGTCTCTCACTGGTCTCTCTCTAGTCTCTCTCTAGTCTCTCTCTGGTCTCTCTTTGATCTCTCTCTAGTCTCTCTCTAGTCTCTCTCTAGTCTCTCTCTGGTCTCTCTTTGATCTCTCTCTAGTCTCTCTCTAGTCTCTCTCTAGTCTCTCTCTAGTCTCTCTCTAGTCTCTCTCTGGTCTCTCTTTGGTCTCTCTCTGGTCTCTCTCTGGTCTCTCTCTGGTCTCTCTCTAGTCTCTCTCTAGTCTCTCTCTAGTCTCTCACTGGTCTCTCTCTGGTCTCTCTCTAGTCTCTCTCTATTCTCTCTCTGGTCTCTCTCTAGTCTCTCTCTAGTCTCTCTCTGGTCTCTCTCTAGTCTCTCTCTGGTCTCTCTCTGGTCTCTCACTGGTCTCTCTCTGGTCTCTCTCTAGTCTCTCACTGGTCTCTCTCTGGTCTCTCTCTAGTCTCTCACTGGTCTCTCTCTGGTCTCTCTCTAGTCTCTCTCTAGTCTCTCTCTAGTCTCTCTCTGGTCTCTCTCTAGTATCTCACTGGTATCTCTCTGGTCTCTCTCTAGTCTCTCTCTGGTCTCTCTTTGGTCTCTCTCTGGTCTCTCTCTAGTCTCTCTCTAGTCTCTCTCTGGTCTCTCTCTAGTATCTCACTGGTATCTCTCTGGTCTCTCTCTAGTCTCTCTCTAGTCTCTCTCTGGTCTCTCTTTGGTCTTTCTCTGGTCTCTCTCTGGTCTCTCTCTGGTCTCTCTCTGGAGGAGAGGGAGACGAGAGAGATCTCGTCTCCCTCTCCTTGGTCTCTCTCTTTGATCCCTTACTTGATTTAACCATGTTTTCCCTCATTAACTTACTGTTGTTTCATATCACCTGTGTAAATATGTCCTCTACACCCCCCACCCCCCCCGGTCGCTGCAGCCCCTCCCCTCGCTGTGGTCCCTGCGGGGGCAGATTTAGCGGGTATTATCCCTGGGGAGTGCTCGGTGTGGATTCTGGATGTGCCCATTAGTCTGCATCATGGGAGCGCTGGAGCTGCTGGGTTCTGTTCCAGAGGCTGCGTGGGAGGACTTTAGCTGTCGATAAATAATCAAATCCACACTTATGTTTTCGCTAAAAAGAGATGATGAAAACATGCTTTGAGATCGTAAACAAAACTAATTTGCTGAATTGAGCAGGGTGGTCTTTAACTTCAATACTAACTTGATACTAAATCTTAAAAAGAGAATCAGAACAGAAGGAGAAGCCGTTTATTATTTGGTTATTATGAACATTGGATCATACGTAGTAGGGTTTTAAAAGATTATTTTATTTTTATTCAACCTTTATTTAACCAGAAAAGTCCTACTGAGAATAACAAACCTCTTTTTAGTAAGTAAGTAAGCTATTTTTATTTACATTTCGCCTTTCACAGACCAGAGTCACAAAACGGTTTACTATGGGCTCTATGCACGCACCACGTCCGCTTTTTAGTTAGAACCCCACTTCACTTCCTGTTCGCGGGGAACGGCCACAAATTTCCCAAATTATGCTCAAACAGGAATTAAACTTTAGGATACTGGGCATTTTTGGGACACAGCAGTGCTCTTTGATTGTGCTGTCATTGTGTTTGTATAAAGTT
Organism: Knipowitschia caucasica; assembly: GCA_964034765.1. Taxonomy (NCBI): domain Eukaryota; kingdom Metazoa; phylum Chordata; class Actinopteri; order Gobiiformes; family Gobiidae; genus Knipowitschia; species Knipowitschia caucasica. The sequence continues at coordinate 20,810,088 of OZ035844.1, forward strand.
AACTAATCTCCCTGAGTGGCCACAGTCAAAGCTCTACCTCAGAGAGAAAGCACAGCTACACTTTTGGGTCAGTCTCAGCTGAATGTATCAATCTAATTACTAAAAAACGTCACTACAACTCACCTAAAAGCCATAGAATAGCATAGACAGGAAGTGAACGGGCTGTTCTCTGTAAACAGGAAGTGACATCACGCCTCCCTGTGCATATAGCCCATTGTTATTTTTGGGCATTAGTCTCTCACTCCACACAGAGATGGGAGCGAGGCCAGTACAGTACTCCACTCAGAAAGGCCCTGCTCCAACTGGGATTCAAACCCAGGACCTTCTTGCTGAGAGGCGAGGGTGCTATCCACTCAGCCACCGTGCCGCCCGCAGGAAGTCCTGGACAAGAGGCATCCATTCACACATCATAAAAACAGTTACAGTCAATGAGGACGTCTCCAGCGGCTGTTTCCTACACATTTGTTTTGCGTTTTCAAAATAAGATTAATGCAGCTTGTTGTGTCTAGCTAATTTATTCATAACATTTGACTCCTGCTATATTAAGTACATGTATAAAGTATGAAAAAGGGGAAAAAGTTAGATACCCAAGCTTTAATTCTGCATTACCTTTAGGACATCTGTGACATCAAAAAATACATTTTCCAGCCCCCACAGGTTTGATCAAAGTGATTTATATATAAAAAAGTAATAACAAATACATACAACTATTATGAGTTATTTGTAGATGATGTGGTACTTTATCATGATTAGCTTAAAGACATACAGTGATTATATTTTAGCACTATTTTTCAGATACTTAAACAGACCCAGATCTTTCTCACTCTTCCCCACTGCCCCCCTCCCCTCCTGTCTGCCTATCACCCACAATCCCTTGCTGCGGGCCCTTGGATTATTGAACAGGTTATTGATCGGGTTTAGTGGCGTTCGCGTGTGGGACTATCGCTCACCGCTGCAGCTGATGTGATTACAGGCTCAGGGGGCCTCGGGGGGGGGGGGCCTCAGGGGGCCCTCAGGGGACCGAGCGAAAGGCAAAGGACATGGTAGATACGTACAAGCCGGGACACAAAGAAGACTCTTCAAAGCCAAGGATTCCTTATGTAGTAGTAGTAGTAGTAATCTTTATTTATATACCGCCTTTTCACTGCACATCGGAGTCTCAAAGCGGTTTACAATTGTTATTTTTGGGAGTGCGGCCAGTACAGGAGGCACATGCCAGAACTATTGTACATATTTTTAGTGGTAGGGGAAACCGGAGCACCCGGCGGAAACCTACGCAGACACGGGGAGAACATGCAAACTCCACTCAGAAAGGCCCTGGTCCGACCGGGATTCGAACCCAGGACCTTCTTGCTGAGAGGCGAGAGTGCTATCCACTCAGCCACCGTGCCGCCCATGTAGTGTTTTTGTCCTGTCGTTGATTTGAGTTCAGCCCGTTCCAGGCAAAGCATACAACAAGTGCAAGAACAGGCCTCTCCAAGCTACGGCCCACGGGCAAAATGCGGCCCATGTGTGAGTGCTTATGGTCCTGTGCCTTGCCAACCAGCCCTACTCAAGTCTACTCGACTCTGATTGGGAAAATGGAACCGCTACCAGTTACATTTTTAGAGTAGAGCGCACTGTTAATTATGAAGATGAAAACAGTCTGAATCCAGTACAGACAGTATGATGGTCTGAGTTGTTGGCCCCTGGATAAGCTTGGTTTACTAAAGTTGCCCTCTTACTAGAACAAACTGGGCTAGAACAAAGGCTTGGTTAAAATAAGGACAAGGCATGTTCTTTATCGCTTTCATTAATACAAGTTTTAATTGATCCCCTGTTGTATACATTCAATTGTTGGTCTTGAATGCACTACATGTAATAGAAGTATATGCAGACAATTGCAATTGAAAGGAATTCAGACATTCCCCAGTGGTTATTTTTTTTAACTTTTTCTCCATTCAGCTCGAGTGGAGACTGCGTCGTTTTAATCAACCCGTCTTCCCCAGAAAACGACTTTTAAAATTGCAAATTTAATTATGTTTCATGGCTCAATGTAATGAATTCTGCCATCTGAATCAGGCGGGGGACGTGGCGGAGGACCGGGGCTGCGCTCGGGGCTTCGCAATCAGCTGCAGGAGAAAACACACGACCAGATCCAAGCGTTTTGATGATCGGCGGCGGCAAAACGATCTTACAAACTCAACTCAAAAACGATATGTTGTCTTGTTTATGTACAGACTTGTTGTGGAGAGATCTGTGAGCGGCTGGTGGGCTTAAGTAAGCTTTTCCTAAGCCCACAGCCACAGTTTGGCGCTTCACAGCAACCCCACTGTGCTGCCCGGTGTTCCCAGAGGTCTCCCATCACAGTACTAACCTGGCCCTGCCCTGCTTGGCTTCAGAGGTCTGACGGGATCTGGCTTTCACCTGCAGATGTAGCCAGAAACAGTGGGCCCTGTAGTACAGCGCCCATGGACCCAAGTGTTGAGAGTTTGGTCAGGAGCTGTAGCTTACGAACTAATGTGCAGGTTTGTGGGGATAGTTCAGGGGTGGCCAACCCGCGGCTCGTGAGCCACATGCGGCTCTTTGGCTGATTCCGTGCGGCTCTTGGGCTTTCACACGACAAGCGTCAAAAACGCCTCGGTGGTGGCGCTGCCATTCATTCTCTATGTAGTTCTGACCCATAGTAAAGGCCGACTTCACTCCACTAGCCGGGCCGCCAAAACAATCTGACGTCGGCGAACGTCAATTCTGATTGGTCAGTCACTCTGCAGCTGCTGCCTGAGCTGTTGCAAATATCATAACAAACAACAGGTTGCCTCGACCCATGGCGTCCATACGGAAAACAATTCCTTGGTCGCTGAATGATGGCAACACCTTCGTCAGTTTGAGGAGAGGACACCAGCGTGAGCTCGATGGTTCCACCAGAAACCAGAAGGTGTTTGTGGAGCTAGCTCTAAGGACGGAGCAGAATGATTCCCACGAACATCACAATGCAGAGAAAAGTAAAAAAGTGACAACCGTGAAATGAAAGATCACAGCAGCAGAAGTAGAGGCAGAACCGAAAAGTCTGGAGGTGGTTTGACCAAATGGATTAAATTTACGGAAATGCTAAAACCAGCTAACACCAGCTACACCGGGAGATAAGCCTCTGCCTGGTGAGTGTCTGCCTTCAATCAAAAGTATCCGGTCTTATACTGCACATGTGTCTGTGGTTCTAAATCAGCTAAAGTGGTGCTGGTGTTATGTGTCAAATCTATATCTTTCACTAAACACAGTCAGAGTGAATCATGATTCAATAAAGACAGTTGTGTTTCTGCTGAATATTGAGTTGAAACTATTTTTTTTTCTTGGTTAGAGATTGAAAGCCTTCATTTCCGAATCATAATTGATGTTCGTTGACGTGAGATTGTTCTGGTATCGACTCGCCCGGTTAGAACCAGGGCCAAACCATTGATAAAAAGTACAGGGGAGCGGCTAAAGCGATCAGTGGAAAAGCCCGCAAACCGGGGAGAGTCGAGTCCAGTCCTTTAGTGCTGTACGAGTCTATTTCTGTCATTATCATGTTGATGACATTTACAATACATCTGTCTAAGCAGAGGTGTGTGTGTGCGCACGTGTGTAAGGGTTGGGGTGATGTTTATGTAGTGCACATTTGTATGATGTGACTCTTTGCTGTAACACAGTAAAAAAATTGGCTCTTAGTCTCTGACTGGTTGGCCACCTCTGGGATAGGGGACATCGGAGCACCCGGAGGAAACCTACGCAGACACCAGGAGAACTCACAAACGTCACTCCTCTTCAGACTGTGATTTTCTAGTGGTTTCTACACAGAGAGAAAGAGCAGTGTCCCTATTTGAAAAAGAATTTGGGGGTTTCTTCCACAATCATGGATAAGTGGTGGTAAAATCTACTCCACATCTTGAATTTGAGTGAGTGGCATATGCTTCTTGTTTCATGATTTGTTTTGTTGGATAAGCGCTGTGCTCGACAATCAAAAAACTCTTTCTGAACAGACAAACTTTCCATTGATCCTTATGAGACAATTACAGTCGCGCACACACATTATAAGTTACAATAGAGAACATTGAGTGAGATTGCGTGACAAATCTGTCCGTACAAACAGATCAATTACAGTGTTCATGTTTAAGTATTCAATCACAGTGCCTTTTGTGCAGACGATTCAGAACGAGAACATACAGGGACAACTTAAAATAACCCAAGATTATCTCTGACAAAGGCGAGAGTTGTGCGCGTTGTGGTTGGAATGTACTCCTTTAAATTTCACTCTGGAAGGGAACCTGCTGGAGGAGAAAGGACTGCTCTCTTCTTCTATTGTCTGGTGAAATGGGGTAAGTCGGATGGTCCATGCCGGAGAGACGTCTACACAGTGCCCTCCTGTTCCTCCCTGTGGAAAGGTTTGACGTCGCACAGCTATGGCCTGGAAGTTAAGGGTCGGCTCAAGCCATCTCTCCGACTCCTGAAGTCAATTACCAGTTCCTTGGAGGTGACAGTAGGCGCAGCAGAGGTGTGCAGAGAGAACAGGACCGAGGACGAGACAGTTCCCTGAGGAGAGACATACTCTGATGTGCACTGTGTTCCAGGTCTGGTCTCACCTGCGAAGAGTCAGAAGCAAAGGCTCAGTTTAGTCTGTCAGGATCAAACCGTAAAATAGTATTGATTATTGAGTCTCTGTATTAAAGAAGCTATACCCAATTTATTTTCTAATGATTTCATATAAAAATGCTTATTACTACGTACAAGTTGTATTATAATCCGTAATTTAATTGAAAGCATGGGCTCATTGATTCAGCTGTGTATGAATTCAAGCCGTGAAAAGTGCTGAGTAGAGACTTAGCGTGACGTCCGCTCTCCTCCAATCACAGAACGAGGCTGCGTCCTCCGGCCTCTACAGCGCTGGTGGCAAACTTGACCAATCTCAACATTTCTCGCACATACTTGAATTGAAATTAGCTTAAGTTTGGTGCCTCAATGATACAACCACAACAGTATTATGCATACAGTGACTTGAATTATTGACTAATTTTCTTATGAATTTGCAGCAGGTCTAACTAAATGCTAAGGTCTTGGTGTTTTTAAGCGGAGATGGAGCTTTAGGGAGTAGGGACTTTTAAGTACAGGCATTTCTACACACACGTATGACATTTTTGATAGTCATATACAAAAGTGTGACCCTGTAGATAAAGTCTGATCAGGAGGAAGAAGTCTGTGAATGGATTGATATACAAAGAGACGTCTCAAATATTGTCAACCAGGATGGAAGAGTTGGAACCCATTCATGCTTCCCTTTAATCGAATGCATTGTGCTCATGACATCGCCGCTTCATGTCGAGTCGAAGAGGAAGCGGCGTAGAACTGATGGAAGACGTCTCCTATTGTTAATCTTGAAGAAATATGCTTCGTGATACACTGCCATTGTGTTACTTTTGATCAAGGGCATGTAATACCAGCACATCCTCGCAAACATTATGACTGGGAATATTGAAAATGGTCACGTAAAGAAGCTGGCAAGATGAAGTCGACGCTAACGCTTAAGGCTTTCCACTTATATCGACATTCAAGCAGATAACCTCCGTACATAGTTCACTAACCGACAAATATCATATCCTCGCAACGGCGTAATTCCAGCACTGTGCAAAAACTCTCTGACCCAGAAAATTCTATAACATAACTTTTCCCGGTGATCTCTCAGGATAGCAACGTCAGAGGTTAGCCGTTTTAAAGCATGCAAATAGCTTTAACCGTAATGCAATGTCTAGCTTTGTTCAAGTATGTACTCTTTGACAAAGTATTGCAAAATAAGCAGATACATTTTACTTTATCATTGTGTGAAATTACCAACCAATTGCCTCTAGAATGCACCAAATCTCTTTCTCTTCTTTTGTAACTGATCAATACCAATCAATCAATCAGCACGGTATGGACTTTACACATGAAACTTGATCAATACGAACCCCACAGCGGCTCTAAATATCAGCCGCCGTATTGTACAGACTCGCTTTTGTGTATGAAATTGTCAATGGTCAGATGTTCCAACAAAGATGGCCGCCCTTATTGCATTTTCACAGCAGTATTTAGCCTCAGTGGCCTCCGTTTGGACCATTCAAATAGATATGTTTTGATTTCCTCTGCCTCTTTTGTCACTCTCTTGATGGCGGGCAAATCAATATCCTCCTTTTGTGAGTGCGGGGAATGGGGGTGGAATGGACTCGTCGGGACGCCCACTCCGTGCACGACGTGAGTGATTGAGGTGGAGACAACAAAAGGGAGAAAGAACGAGAGCAGCTCTTGTTATTGTTGTTGAGTGAATGGGTTGGTGTTCGAACAGCAGCCATAAGATTACGACCAGTGACAGGTTAAAAGAGCATTATCGTGTAGTTATCTGAGGCCTGTCTGGTTGAGCAGGCACCAAACAGCTTCTGATGGATAGTAGGAACAGAGCGGTGGTGGAAAAACAACGGGATTCTAGATGTTTTAGACGCTACTTTACTGCCTGTTGTAGGGAGAGGGTGTTTCGATCCCAGACTCAGCTCTGGCGAGGGCGGTCACAGAAAACCGAGATGTTAAATGGTAAAAAAAATCATTTAATATCTGGGAGGTCCATCCATCCATCCATCCATTTTCTTCCGCTTCATCCGTTGCCGGGTCGCGGGGGCAGCAGTCTAAGCAGAGACGTCCAGACTTCCCTATCCACACACACCTCCTCCAGCTCGTCCGGGGGGACCCCAATGCGTTCCCAGGCCAGCTGAGATACATAGTCCCTCCAGCGTGTCCTAGGTCTTCCGCGGGGCCTCCTCCCGGTGGGACGTGCCCGGAACACCTCCCCAGGGAGGCGTCCAGGAGGCATCCGGAACAGATGCCCGAGCCACCTCAACTGGTTCCTCTCGATGTGAAGAAGCAGCGGCTCTACTCCGAGCTCCTCCCGTGTGACCGAGCTCCTCACCCTATCTCTAAGGGAGCGCCCAGCCACTCTGCGGAGGAAGCTCTCACGGACGTAAACAATAAATTGACAAACAACTGGGAATAATACACAATACACAGGGGTTAACAAAACAAGCTAACTCTACACTGCAAAAAGTGATGGAGTCAAAAATTGCTCAAATATGGCAAAATATGTGTTCACAATAAAGTGTCATTTAAAGTATCTGGACTTTAAAAGGTTGTAACTCAAAAACAAAAATTACTGTCATGGATTGGAAAAAAAAAGATTTCAAAAACAGACACATTGAAGAGATAGTGTGGATAAAATAAAAAGGAAAGATTGAGAAATATATTTTTGGCGACATTTTAAACGACCAAATCAGCCTCGGACTGGACCATTCTACTGTGACTCAGTGACATAGAAAATAAAATGTCCTCAGTCTGAGAAAGCGGCAGATGAAATCCCACAAGACTAACATTAACACAACATCAGTTAATCACTTCATTTAAAAAGGAATTGTTAAAAAATTGAATTAAATTACCCTTGATAAATGTGTAACGGACGTGATGGTTTCCGTCCATTTTTCTCTAACAATTAAACTTGAGAAAATAAAAATCTGGTCTCTTTCACATTTAATGACTAAATGAAAATATCACTTCGTTTCTACTCTATGTAAAAAAAATAGAATCTCTGAATCAAATGTGGATCTGAAAATACGTAACTTCCGCAGCTCATTCTGTCAATCATCAACGTGTGTTACATAAAATAAACTTGCTTTAGGAAACTTGTCTAATGTATAAAACAGTTTTGTTCTAGAAACTTCTAAAGGACAGAGGAGAAAACATAAAACATCTGCTGATTATTAAAATCTAATATTTTGCTTTTTGTCATACTTTTGTGCCCTTTAGTGTGAATAAGCAAACGTAAAATTGAGAACTTTTGACTGCCTTAAAGCAACATTTCTTGAAGTGAGACTAAACGGCTTGTTCCCATCGGTGAATCTTGTTTTGATACAGTCAGAATGTTCTTGGATTTAGATAAAAACCCCTCGTTTCAAGTAACCTCATTTTGTAGCTGTGTATCTCTGGACCAGGCCAAACTCAGGTCCATGGGCCAAATCCAGCCCGCAAGACTATTTGTAGTGGCCCCTGAAAGGATTTTCTATCATTACACTATGATCTTGGGATACGATAGCATGTTATACCTAATCTTAAAGCTCACTTTCTCAGGAAAACCACCATATCATTGAATATGTTCCAAAATTATGGCAAAAGGCAAAATACAAAAATATGTATGTAAGTTAGGCAAGCATACATTTTAAAGTAATGAAAAAAAAGTCTGTTTTGAGAGATTTATTTTGGGTCAGAGTGAAGAGTTTGGAAAGACCTGCTCTACATGTTCATAACTGAAGCACTGCTCTTTCGTTCTGAGTAATAACATCAAAAACATGAAGACGCTTTCCAAGAACATCTTCCCTCTCGTGCCCGGAGGACGATACAGCGAAAACAAGAGCTCATCCCTTCCTCTGACTGTTTGCCGCTGGATTGGAGACAGGACTGGAGCTGTTGCATCTCAGCACCTCGGGCGAAGCAACGCTAGCATTAATCCGAAGCTCCAGGGACCGGAGGGGGAGGAAGGTGGAAGGAAGCGAGAGGGAGGGTGGCTTTCTGGAGACTTCCACAAATGCACTGTATGTACGGACGGATGCAACAATGAACCATAGACTGTAAATATTAACAGACGTAGTCACGCCTATCTCCGCCGTTCTAACTAACGGGCCAAAAATTGGGCTTTCATGGAGTGATTCAAAATGGCCGCAGGGGGCTGGAAAATGTGAAAGCCGCACAAACCCCATTCATTTAAGCGAGTGACTTCAAAAATCACAAGCGACAGTAGCTCAGTTGGTAAGACCTACTTCAAGACTCCCCCTGATGACGGCTGTCGTTGTGTCCTTGGGCAAGACACTTAACCCCACTTTGCCTGAAGCCCGCGCTGAAAGATCTCATCTCCTGTGGACTCCACCTGCAGGAGGATCAGTGAGGGGCTGGTGCTAAGTGGACTGGGTGTGGCTCTGACTGCCACCCCCCCGACCCAGAAATGGACTAAGGGGAAAAAAATGGATGGATGGACTTCAAAAATGCACAGCGACTAAACCAGACTGGTCCAGAACACCCCCCTCAGCGTTGACACAGATGTGGAACGGAGCTTTGGGCCAAGAGCCAACTTTTGGACCATCCTGTAAAGTAAGTAGTAAGTAAGTAAGTTTTTATTTATATACCGCCTTTTCACTGCAGATCTGAGTCTCAAAGCGGTTTACAATTGTTACTTTTGGGCATTTGTCTCTCACTCCACACAGAGATGGGAGCAGGGTCGCCAGTACAGGAGGCGCATGCTAGAACTATTGGACATATTTTTAGTGGTAGGGGAAACCGGAGTACCCGGAGGAAACCTACGCAGACACGGGGAGAACATGCAAACTCCACTCAGAAAGGCCCTGGTCCGACCGGGATTCGAACCCAGGACCTTCTTGCTGAGAGGCGAGAGTGCTATCCACTCAGCCACCGTGCCGTAAAGGTGTTTTCGAGAGGTCTGCCAATGCTATATGTTAGCATTGGCTAATTCTTATTCCGGGTCCACCCCCACAGGCCCGGGGTGGTATTGCAGCATGTCAGAGCACGTCATTTTCGTTCCTTTTGAGCCGGGACCTGCCCACACTGGGAGGATCATTACTATATACTGTATTCTGGTATTATGTGTTATCAGAAAGGTGTCAGGAAAATCCAAGGCATTTGACATTCCCCAACATTTGTGGACTTTACCAGCATTCATGAACGTTGATCATCTGCTCATTATGGACTATGACGATGGCTCTATGTGGTTTTTATCAATGCATTTCCTGTATTTGCCATGTTTACTTCTCTGACCTGCGTTGGCGAATCGACAGCTATTATGATTTAGGGCAATACAAAGAAAAACCACAAATTGAATCGTCTGCACTGCGATTCTTTCTGCTTTTAATGTCTTGTATTGTTTCTATCTGGTTTTGTTAAGCTCTCGAAGTAGCCTTGTATATGAACTGTGCCATACAGATAAACTTGTCTTGCCATACCTTGCCTTGTATTTCAGGAAGAGAGTGATTTAAACTGGTTATTTACATCTCTTGGGTCAGCCTCTGTGTTGCTCAGAGTTCCAGATACAGCTTTATTTTGATTCATAAATACAGTATAACATGTTTTTCCCCACTGAAAATGCAGCCCACAACCCAATACTTGAATTCAAAAGAGCTCTGCGAGTCACTATTTGACTCCACAATCAAACGCAGCATATTCTACTTTAAATTCTCTTTATAATCTTGTGTTATTTTGTGTTTGTTGCTTTAACTCGGAGCCTTTAGCTAAAAGATATTTGACTCCGAGCGGTTCCAAAGCATTCTTCCTCTGCAGCCTCACAACAGAATAAGCCTCTTGCTGTGATGTCTGCATTGGCTAACTGTGGCCTAATCCCCCTGAGAACACACTCTAACTCCTACACACACACACACCCACACACACACACACACACACACACATACACACACACACACTCTCTCTCTCCTCTGGCTGTACGAACGCGCGCTGAATAAATGTTGTCCTTAACCTGGCGGAGGATGGGGGGCCCGCGTCTGCAAATGCCAAACGGGTCGACAGATGCCCCCAGCGCCAGAGAAAACATACACACACACACACAGACACACACACACAAACACGCACACACATGCATGCCATAGCACCACATCACAGGACCGAGGATGACTCCGGCGGCAGATTAGAGGCTGTGTTTTTAAAGCGGTGGGATTTAGAAAAAGGGCAACGGGTCAAAGTTAGAAATATTCGAGATGTGATGCAACCGATAAAAGCTGTGTTGTAAATAAATGTGGCGATGAAAGGTTGTTGTGGATCGCGGCTTCTGCTCAGGCACAACAGAAAATACTTTAATGTGGATGTGAATTCGGACGTAGATAGATGTTATGAGGCTTTACTGGAAACTAGCATTGGTATTTGACAGCGGCTAAAACAGGGCCTTTCTGAGAGGACTTTGCATGTTCTCCCCGTGTCCGCCCCCACTGCAATATACATACAAAGGAGTGTGGTAAAAGCTTTCAAACCTGTGTATTGCCTATTGGAGCTTGAACTGTACTTACCAAACATTGTCGGTAAGTAAGTAGGTAAGTATTTATCTGTCTCCTGTCTCCGCTGTGTCTTCATGAACACATCACGGTTTCTCTCTGCGTCCAAACGAGAGCGTCTTGTTGGATGTATTTATGAAGCTCTGATGTTCACGTCACAGGCGACTGTTCTTGTCATGTCCCTCACTCACACATGTACGCTCAGCCAACAACCGTTACGTGGGATTCATTAATAGCAAATAATAAAAACAGCGTTATTAGTCTCTTTGGTGGCGGATCCAACGGTTTTGTCCATAACGAGGTTGTATCATAATCTCAGAGCATAATATTACTGATAGTTTACATGTTAATGCAAATAAAGTATGATTCACATCCTCTTCGCTTCGGTGTATTTCTGTACTGCTCTTAAAGCTGAGGTATCCAAGTTTCGCACCAATAGAGACTTGTGAGTCACTATTTAACACTTTGGGCTGAGAGAGGATTGAAAAAAAGTGACGGCCACCCTCGCTGCGTCACTTTTCAGTCTGAAAAAGTTGAACTCAGGGTGAGAGTCACAGAATAACACAAGAGAAACCAAATAAGAAGTCAAGAAGAACCATTTTGAGTCCCTCCTTCGTCTTCATCAGAGTAACCTATGTACAGTATTTCTCAACAAATAAAGGTACATTCACATACATTATCAGTCTGAGAGGTCTCCGTTTTTCAAAGATCCAAAACTATCGCCCCATTGCTGATCAAGTCTCGATGACGCAATAGCTGTAGAACTAGTAGGAGTAGCAGCAGCAGCTTTAGCACTAGTCATAGCACTTTTATTAGTAGCAGAATGATCAAACCTCAATGAGCAATACTAATAGTTTCACTTTAGTTGTAGTAGAAACTTCCACAGTAGAATTAGCATTTGTAGTAGCATTTGCACTACTATAAAGAGAGTAGTAGTAATCTTTATTTATATACCGCCTTTTCACTGCACATAGGAGTCTCAAAGCGGTTTACAATTGTTATTTTTTTTAGGGCATTTGTCTCTCACTCCACACAGAGATGGGAGCGGGGCCAGTACAGGAGGCACATGCCAGACCTATTGTACATATTTTTAGTGGTAGGGGAAACTGGAGTACCCGGAGGAAACCTACGCAGACACGGGGAGAACATGCAAACTCCACTCAGAAAGGCCCTGGTCCAACCGGGATTCGAACCCAGGACCTTCTTGCTGAGAGGCAAGAGTGCTATCCACTCAGCCACCGTGCCGCCCAGAGTACTTGTAGGAGTAGCAGCTGTAGCCATAGCACTATTAGTGGCAGTATCAGTAGCAGTATGATTAAGTCACAATGAGCTCTTGTTTTTCTCCCTCCCAGCAAAAACAAACAATCAGGCAATGCATAGTGACAGCGATGAGGGGAAAAAAACCTAAGGGCTCTCCATCGATCTTGATTGTGTGATTGTTAGTTAGCCAGTTAGCTAGAAATGTGTTTTAAGAGTATGTATATTTGTTTTAAGAGTATGTATATTTGTGTTTGTAGGGATGGATGGATGTGTTTCTGCTGCTGGATTCTTACATTACTCCTGCAGGGATCATAAAGTATCTATGCATCTATCTCATCGGTTTGAAGTGAGAATGCCGGATAATATATACGGATATTTATCTGCATTTATGGACATTTGGGTGGCACGGTGGCTGAGTGGATAGCACTCTCGCCTCTCAGCAAGAAGGTCCTGGGTTCGAATCCCGGTTGGACCAGGGCCTTTCTGAGTGGAGTTTACATGTTCTCCCCGTGTCTGCGTAGGTTTCCTCCGGGTACTCCGGTTTCCCCAACACTAAAAATATGTCCAATAGTTCTGGCATGTGCCTCCTGTACTGGCCCCTCCCATCTCTGTGTGGAGTGAGAGACAAATGCCCAAAATTAACAATTGTAAACCGCTTTGAGACTCAGATCTGCAGTGAAAAGGCGGTATATAAATAAAAACTCACTTACTTACTATTTGTCATCTGTCGCTTATGTGTTTTTCATAACTGGTTCTCCTGTTTGATTTCCATTTTCGATTGGCGAATGCATTGAGATAACGACTGTTGTGATTTAGGGCGATACAAAAAAAATATTGAATTGATAAGAGAGTGGTGCGATGTGATGGTGTCATGAGTCACCTCTCACACTCTCCGTGACGAAGCCCGGATGACTGGCTCCGGCCGTCTGTCCAACAATCGAGAAGGTTGTACGGCGATGGACGAGTTTGCCTCCAGCCACCGCCATATGAGGCGTCAAGGATTACTCAAAAAGTTACAAAAAAAACAGGACAGATGGATTGAAGCTGTGTGTAATTACTCATGAACTGATGCAGGTATTGGATCTTGCAAACAGAAATGTATGTAAGAATTTGCTGTAGTAATTTGCATTTGTAGTGGTAGTTGTAAGAGTAGGAGTAGCAGTTGTAGTCATAGCACCAGTAGTAGTAGTAGAAGTAGTAGTAGTAGTAGTAGTTGCAGCTGCCTAGTAGAAGTCAATAACCTCCATCACTAATTTATTATTTTTTTTTTTTACTAACTTTTGAGACATTGCATCTTGGAGCCTTTACAAATGTCATCTCTCATTAGTGCCCCCGTGTTCTGCCCCGTCCTGTGCCAGACCACTGTCCTGCCTCAGTCCTGGCTCAGGTCCACACAGACTGTCAACAGGGTCAAGTCCAGAGTCTAGACTTTGCTTTCTTGACTTATGGCCTTCAGTTGCTCCGAAAGGACTTCCAGGAAAAAGCAGTGCATTACAAATCATGTGGTGTCGTTGGTTCCACTTAAAAGGTATGTCGGAGGATAGTCGGTAAGTAGGTAAGTATAAGTAAGTAAGTAAGTAAGCAAGGAGGTAAACAAGCAGGTAAGTAAGTAAGGAGGTAACTAATTATCTGGAGAGCAAGACAATAGAAGAAAACAAGGCATCTCCCTAAAATGGATCCATTTTGGTCCAAGCTTCTGTCTCCTGTCTCCTCTTCATAAACACTTCACCGTTTCTCTCTTTTCCTGACTCCCGGCCGGACCAGGGCCTTTTTGAGTGGAGTTTGCATGTTCTCCCCGTGTCTGCGTAGGTTTCCTCCGGGTACTCCGGTTTCCCCTACCACTAAAAATATGTACAATAGGACTGTGCATGTGCCTCCTGTACTGGCGACCCCGCTCCCATCTCTGTGTGGACTGAGAGGACAAGTGCCCAAAATAATAACAATTGTAAACCGCTTTGAGACTCTGGTCTGTGAAAGGCGGTATATAAATAAATTACTTACTTATTAACTAAGCTTCAAATAATTTTTGTACCTCCATCCATCCATCCATTTTCTTCCCCTTAATCCATTTCTGGGTCGGGGGGGTGACAGTCAGAGCTGCACCCAGTACACATAGCACCAGCCCCTCACTGATCCTCCTGCCGGTGGAGAGTCCACAGGAGCAATTGTTGTACCTAATAACGTATAATATTACACTTGTCTTGGTCTATCTGACTTTTAATTGAATGTCTGTGCTCACCGTAATAACCCGGGCCGATGTTATTCCCAACCACGCATCCAAACATCTAAATTATTCAGTCAAAAAGAGAACGAGTTGCACCGGCGATTGATTTTACACCTTTAAAACCAGTCGGCCATACATTATTAACCACACGTGTCTTGATGTAATTCAACACTACATGTCAGTACGGAGTCCCACGCCTTGGAAAGAATCGATTTAAATTCCCAGAAGATTCTTGTCAAGATGAAAACTAGACTCATCTTGACCTTTATGGCTATTGGAAAAGGCTTGACCAATGTTCCGGTTCTTCTTTAATCATCAGCTGTAATATATCCAGACTTCACCTATCGGGCAAAACTAATCACATTTGGCTGCTCCCGTACCGCACTCGGTCAAGTTGCATGTTCATAGGAGCAGTCCCAATGTCATCCGTCAATTTATAATATTCACAAAGAGGGGCATTGTCAAAGGCTTTCGGATGGATGGCTTCACAAAGGGAATACCTCCACCCACATGTACTTTCACTCGTAACGTACAAGCTGTAGTAAAATATTTCAATTTAATGAAAAGCTGTTAATATATAAAACTTGTGGTTGATTGATGGCATTGGTGTCTTGGATCTGGTAGCATCGGTAAAGAAGGTGGTAGTAGTAGCAGCAAGCAGTAGCACTAGCAAGTTTCGCGATCGTCGAAATGGTAAGTGTCACAGTAGTAGTAGTAGTAGTAGTAGTAGTAGTAGTAGCAGAAGTATTAGTCACAGTGGTGGGAATACTGGTAGATACACACACAGATATAAAAGCAAACTTGCCTCACACGGAAAGACAATTGTATATATATATATTAAATGTTTTCCAAAAAATAATGTGTATTGATGTTATAAACAGTATAAACCTTGACTTTCCTTTCTTCAGAACGTTGGAAGCAGACTCCGGTAACTTTAGCTAAGTTCAACGGTACATTCTGCAATTGCCTTATATAATGGAAGTGGCCATGCAGAGGCTGAAAGTTATGGGTTATGAATGAAAAACTCTTGATAATGCGCCGTGGAGCCGGTCTCAAAGGAGAATATGCTCTGGAGAAAATGGCTACACTTGAGCTTATAATAACCGTCACCTTCGCCGTGCCGCCATATGGCTTTCACATAAAGTTAATTTAATCCCAGGTATATTCTCTGACTTATCGGCCCGTTCCCCTGCTGTCTCCGCCTCCTCCCGGCCATGGAGAGAGAGGGAGGGAGTATATCAACGGCAGTGGGAGAGACAGCGGAATGATATCAGCGACTATATGACGTGCTTTAGAAATGAACTTTAGATGGGCTCGATTTTAACCTCTGCGCTTCGTCATTTACCATCTGCTGCAGGCTTCCATTCTCAATCTGCGGTCCCCTGCACAGGCTTACTGTGTGTGTCTTTGGCCTCTCTCTATGGCCTCTAATCTGTCTCTCTGGTCTCTCTCTCTCTGGTCTGTCTATCTCTGGGCTCTATCTCTGGTCTCTAGTTTCACTCTGGTCTCTTTATCACTGGCCTCTCTCTCTGGTCTCTAGTTTCACTCTGGTCTCTTTCTGGACTCTCTGGTCTCTCTCTCTCTGGTCGCTCACCTTGGTCTCTCTCTCACTGGCCTCTCTCTCTTGTCGCTCACTCTGATCTCTCTCACTGGCCTCTCTCTCTGGTCTCTCTCTCCTGTCGCTCACTGACCTCTTTCTTTGGTCTCTGTCTCTAGTCTCTGTCTGGTCTCTCTCGCTGGCCTCTCTTTGGTCTCTCTCTCGTCTCTCCCTCTGGCCTCTCTCTTTCTAGCCTCTCTCTGGCCTCTCTTTGGTCTCTCCCTCTGGCCTCTCTCTTTGGTCTCTCTCTCTGGCCTCTCTCTTTGGTCTCTCTCTCTGGCCTCTCTTTGGTCTCTCTCTCTGGCCTCTCTCTTTGGTCTCTCTCTCTGGCCTCTCTCTTTGGTCTCTCTCTCTGGCCTCTCTTTGGTCTCTCTCTCTGGCCTCTCTTTGGTCTCTCTCTCTCTGGCCTCTCTCTTTGGTCTCTCTCTCTGGCCTCTCTTTGGTCTCTCTCTCTGGCCTCTCTCTTTGGTCTCTCTCTCTGGCCTCTCTCTCTGGCCTCTCTCTCTGGTCTCTCTCTTTGGTCTCTATCTCTGGCCTCTCTCTCGTCTCTCCCTCTGGCCTCTCTCTTTGGTCTCTCTCTTTGGTCTCTCTCTTTGGTCTCTCTCTCTGGCCTCTCTCTTTGGTCTCTCTCTCTGGCCTCTCTCTCTGGCCTCTCTCTCTGGTCTCTCTCTTTGGTCTCTCTCTCTGGCCTCTCTCTCGTCTCTCCCTCTGGCCTCTCTCTTTGGTCTCTCTCTTTGGTCTCTCTCTCTGGCCTCTCTCTTTGGTCTCTCTCTCTGGCCTCTCTTTGGTCTCTCTCTCTGGCCTCTCTCTTTGGTCTCTCTCTCTGGCCTCTCTCTTTGGTCTCTCTCTCTGGCCTCTCTCTTTGGTCTCTCTCTCTGGTCTCTCTCTTTGGTCTCTCTCTCTGGCCTCTCTCTTTGGTCTCTCTCTCTGGCCTCTCTCTTTGGTCTCTCTCTCTGGCCTCTCTCTTTGGTCTCTCTCTCTCTGGCCTCTCTCTTTGGTCTCTCTCTCTGGCCTCTCTCTTTGGTCTCTCTCTCTGGCCTCTCTCTTTGGTCTCTCTCTCTGGCCTCTCTCTTTGGTCTCTCTCTCTCTGGCCTCTCTCTTTGGTCTCTCTCTCTGGCCTCTCTCTTTGGTCTCTCTCTCTGGCCTCTCTTTGGTCTCTCTCTCTGGCCTCTCTTTGGTCTCTCTCTCTGGTCTCTGGATCTTCAGAGAGGACCTAAACCCACAGTGTGTTCTCTACATGTGTTGATTCTTGCTCATCTTATAATTTTATCGACAATTTAAGTTGAGTATTCAAATGTAATCACTTATTAGCAGTAAATATTTAGCGACTTTTGCAGTTTCCCCTCTGCGGGAACAACAAAGGTCCTCTTACCTTACCTTATCTTATCTCCAAATCACAGCAGGCAGATATATAGCATTGGAGTAATAAAACCGGGGCATTTCAGACCTCAATAATTGCTATTTTCTCCGCTTTCTTTACCTAATTCAATCCTGCATTTCAGATAAGGCAGCCTGAACTCTCATCGGGCCTCTCATGTTTCTCATATTTGCTCAGTAGCTGCTAACCGCTAACCACAACGTCTTTCCAGACTCTAGCACTTAAGTCCAAAGACCAAAACAATACGGCTCTTTTGCTTTCTCCCAGATTCCCGTTTGCATTTGGTCGCCCTATAGCGGCTACACCACTGCAGCCTGTGTGCAATGTATATGACCCTACACGGCGTGAAGGCTGTATTAAACATGGATACGTTCACTTGTTCCGAGCGGTTTTCTCTCACGCCACTGGCCCTGATGAGGATGAGTCACTGGTTGTGTGTGGAGTGTGTGGAGTGTGTTGGTTTATCACTACACGTGCTGCTTTGTGGAAACTCGGCCAAATGGTTCACGGATCCAACCAGAAGATGATCATATTCAAGCAGCAGACATACAGACGTAGACATACAGAAGTAGACATACAGAAGTAGAAACACAGAAGTAGAAATACAGAAGCAGACATACAGAAGCAGACATACAGACGTAGACATACAGAAGTAGACATACAGACGTAGACATACAGAAGCAGACATACAGAAGCAGACATACAGACGTAGACATACAGAAGCAGACATACAGAAGTAGACATACAGAAGTAGACATACAGAAGCAGACATACAGAAGCAGACATACAGAAGTAGACATACAGAAGTAGACATACAGAAGTAGACATACAGACGTAGACATACAGAAGTAGACATACACAAGTACACATACAGAAGTAGAAACACAGAAGTAGACATACAGAAGCAGACATACAGAAGCAGACATACAGAAGCAGACATACAGACGTAGACATACAGAAGTAGACATACAGACGTAGACATACAGAAGCAGACATACAGAAGCAGACATACAGAAGCAGACATACAGAAGTACACATACAGAAGTAGACATACAGAAGTAGACATACAGACGTAGACATACAGAAGTAGACATACAGACGTAGACATACAGAAGTAGACATACAGAAGTACACATACAGAAGCAGACATACAGAAGCAGACATACAGAAGCAGACATACAGAAGTAGACATACAGAAGTAGACATACAGACGTAGACATACAGAAGTAGACATACACAAGTACACATACAGAAGTAGAAACACAGAAGTAGACATACAGAAGCAGACATACAGAAGCAGACATACAGAAGCAGACATACAGACGTAGACATACAGAAGTAGACATACAGACGTAGACATACAGAAGCAGACATACAGAAGCAGACATACAGAAGTAGACATACAGAAGTACACATACAGAAGTAGACATACAGAAGTAGACATACAGACGTAGACATACAGAAGTAGACATACAGACGTAGACATACAGAAGCAGACATACAGAAGTAGACATACAGAAGTAGACATACACAAGTACACATACAGAAGTAGAAACACAGAAGTAGACATACAGAAGTAGACATACAGACGTAGACATACAGAAGTAGACATACAGAAGCAGACATACAGAAGCAGACATACAGAAGCAGACATACAGAAGTAGACATACAGAAGTAGACCTACAGAAGTAGACATACAGAAGTAGACATAGAGAAGTAGAAACACAGAAGTAGACATTAACAGAAGTTTCTTTAAGCTCCCATTTTCACAATCACTAAAGCTACAATGGTTACTGTTTGCTAACTGCTACTACTACTATAGCAATAGTTAAGCTATATTTTCATGTTATTGCTGCTACTACTACTGCTACTGCTACTATTGCTACAACTGCTACTACCGCTACTACTGCTACTACTGCTACTATTACTGCTACTATTGCTACAACTGCTACTACTGCTACTACTTCTACAACTGCTACTACTACTGCTGCTACTACTGCTACTACTACTGCTACTGCTACTATTGCTACAACTGCTACTACCGCTACTACTGCTACTACAACTGCTACTGCTACTGCCACTACTGCTACTATAATAAATATTTTCCCAATTTCTAAACAACAAGTCTGTCTGAGGCGAGAACGATCCATCCAGTGGAGACTTGGTCCGAGCTCCTCTTTCACCCTGTCCTGTGTGTGTTGTTGTATCGTCCCTCTCCTGTGTGTGTTGTTGTATCGTCCCACTCCTGTGTGTGTTGTTGTATCGTCCCTCTCCTGTGTGTGTTGTTGTGACGTCCCTCTCCTGTGTGTGTGTTGTTGTGCGTCTCTTCTGGCTTGTTTTCCGTGCTCTGCTGCTTCCTGGCTTGTCTCTCTCCCACTCTTTCCACCGCCGTTGCCTGAGCTTGCTTCATCCCAGGGGCTTAATTTATGGTTCTAGTGCTGGAGCAACATAGGGATGACAGCCCACACTGCTTTGTTAGCGCCGCCAGCTTCTGTGGCCTGACGGGTTGTGTATGTGTGCGTGCTTTTGTTGCCGCCTCATTATTGTATTCCTCACAACGGCATATCAGAAAGCTCTTATTATTGTAAACATCATCTGGATCTGTGCATTGATTTTACCATTGTTACAGTATTGACACACTCTTAGGAATGTTGTGAAAATTGTGCGGCGTTTGACAATCAAGCGAAATATGTAGTTCACACATAATGGCAATGTTTTGGAGAAATTGTATCTCGTGTTAAGCTAAAATAGCACAAGGGAAAAACTAGCTTGTAAAAGAAAGTATGGGTTTGTATTGACACTATGAATAGGAACTGTCCGTGGTGCTGAAAACCGGTTTCTTTATGTAAGAAGTCAAAGTAAGATCATTCCTATGTTCAATTACTTAAAACATTGTTGTAATTGTAGCTCAAAGATACCCTTTTCTGTGGAAAAGTAACAGGGTAAAATCCGAGGCACTCAGATAAAACGTTCTTAAATGAGGAAAAGGGACAGAAAAGGGTATCTTGGTTTGAGCTATGCTATTTCTCATGCTGAAGAGTACCTGATTTTACACACGTCTTTGACATTTGGACCCTGCAGCACTCACTCCTCCTGTTTTTGGGATGTTAAGCGTATTGTTGTAATTGTTCCGAACTCTTATATATTTCTTACACTAGAATATACAGTGTTTGAAACTCTCCTTGTTATTATGCTAAAGTTAGAGATTGCATTTGTATAGAGTTATTGTTCACGTATTGGGCTGTGTGCTCCTCATTCCCACTGTTCTGTAACTGATGTAACTTCACGTTAAAAGCACAAAGTCAAAAACTAAACAATGGTACAGATACATATACAATGGGAAATGATGGGAAATTCTTATAATGAATAAAAAGTATTCATTGAACAAAGTCTAACGAGACAAATCTGGGTCCTCGCTGTCAACGCTGTCGTCGTCCACCTTTGATGCAAATTCTCTAATGATTTCCAGTGTCCGCTTTGACGCCGTCTCGCAATCTTTGCTAACCGGGCATTGTCAAAGCCCGCGGTGGGCGTCTCCATTGTCCCCTTTCCCACCACTTCTGGAGCTAATGAAATCAACGCAGAGGGAGCGGAGAAGGAGCGCTAATTGAAAGCAATGGGGGTGTTCGGTCTGCGCCGAGGGTCGGGACGGCGGTCATCGAGACTGGGCTATATTTGGCACCGCGGACTCGCACACACAGAATCAGTGACCCCGGTGAGACGAGAGACGGGGCGTGTGGTACCAGGTGATGTGATATGAAGAAGAAAGTATTGTCAAGAAATCTGACTTAAGTGCGTCAAAATTTGGCACAGAATTAAAGAGCAAGATTCCAGAGTTTAACAGTATTTAATTATCTGTACAATCAAATACAAAACTCAAGAGCTCCATATCCTGACTATCCTATCCCTGTGGTCTCTGCCTATGTGTGAGCTCCTAACAAAACGTACACAGCAGTTGTATGTAAAACATGTAGAAAAACAGTGCCGCTGACTTTATCTGGACTGGTATCGGACTCTGGTTTGGTCTTGGTCTTGGTCTTGGACTCTGGTCTGGTCTCGTTCGAAAACAGGAAACTGCACTTCCCTAATTACAGTATGTGTTGTCTTCAGTTTGACATCCCCTTAATACTTGTCTGGGGTTTGACTGTTTTGACCTCAGACTAGAACACTTTTGATATAAAACTATACAATTTCATGATTACATATAGAATTTCACAAGTCGTTAAAATGTGTATACAACAAAAGTCATGGAGGACTATTGATCCCGAACCTCTGAAAACCAACAAAACCATTAAAAAAGTCTGTTACTTACGGCACTTGTATATAGCAGTATAAAAGTATGTAGTAATGCCATGGTTATCACCCTGGAGTCTGAAGCTTCAAACTGCAGGAGGATTAAGATGGAGGGATTCTTTATTTGTCCCAAAGTGGTGACATTTCAGGTTAACACTTTATATTAATGGTACATAAGTTCGTGCATGATTCTCATGAACTAATGCATGAATTAATGCATTAGTTCATGATACATTCATGCATGAACTCAACTAAAGTGAAGCAATGATAAACGGGTTGTTCCTTCAATTTATTTTACAAACTATCACACGTACAGCAGAACCAAATAAGACATCCAGAGCTGCACCGGTGAGGGGACACAGTCATAATGAAATCATGATGTATTAAGCATTAGCAACTATAATGAAATCATGATGTATTAAGCATTAGCAAATATAATGACATCATGATGTATTAAGCATTAGCAAATTTAATGACATCATGATGTATTAAGCATTAGCAAATATAAATAAATCATGATGTATTAAGCATTAGCAACTATAATGAAATCATGATGTATTAAGCATTAGCAAATATAATGACATCATGATGTATTAAGCATTAGCAAATATAAATAAATCATGATGTATTAAGCATTAGCAACTATAATGAAATCATGATGTATTAAGCATTAGCAACTATAATGACATCATGATGTATTAAGCATTAGCAAATATAAATAAATCATGATGTATTAAGCATTAGCAACTATAATGACATCATGATGTATTAAGCATTAGCAACTATAATGACATCATGATGTATTAAGCATTAGCAACTATAATGACATCATGATGTATTAAGCATTAGCAAATATAAATAAATCATGATGTATTAAGCATTAGCAACTATAATGACATCATGATGTATTAAGCATTAGCAACTATAATGACATCCTGATGTATTAAGCATTAGCAAATATAAAGAAATCATGATGTATTAAGCATTAGCAAATATAAAGAAATCATGATGTATTAAGCATTAGCTAATGATAAGTTCATGATTGTGTTTTCATAATTTGCAGTAGATTTCCGTCACATGATCATGATGTTCATGATCAGTTGATGATTCTTTAAGATTTTAATGTAAATTTATTACAGTAGTTCAACCATTATAATAAAACCATAATGTAATCATGTTAATTCATGGGAAAGAAGAAGAAAGTATAAATTCTCTAACTTAAGCATAATAAAGAAGCAAGTATAAAATCTATAACTTTGGAATAATACAGACGCAAGTATACTGTAAATCTCTAGCTTCACGTATCTAAAATCTCCAACTTGATGAAAAACCCCTGACTTCAGTGCATAAAAAACAAAAAGCAAGTATCAAATTGTGTATATTTTAGTGCGTACGTATGAATGTGTAGCTCTGGGTCTGGGACAGAGACACATGTGGTTCTCTTCACTGTATCTACAAAGGTTGCCATGACATCCATATGAAATTGTTTGCGAGAAAAAATCGACTGTACCTTAGATCATCAGTCAAACAGTCGCGGAGAGAGGCCTCCAATCCGATCTTCTTTCTCTCTCGCGGACAAACTAAACTCGTACACAATTCAGTCCTAATCTTTAAGTGCGGCCCAGATTTGAATGCACGCAGGTTAATGTTTGCCGGGGGCTGCCGTCACGTCCATAACTCGGCCTCGGATCACGGACAGACACATGAAAGCCTGTTACTCTCCAGATATCCCATCAGCCCTTGCACCGGCGCATCCCCTCCATTACCATCGCTCATCTCGCCTCTTTTGTTTCGTCTCCATTCAATCCATACTCATTTCCCCCCCTCCGCGCCTTTCATTTCAGACCAATCTCTCAATCTTTTTTTTTCTTTTGTCGACCCCTCGTTCTGATCCTCTCTCTCTCTCTCTGAAAGACTTTTTTTTCCGTGGCTCTGGATCGCTTCCTGCACCTGTCTGTCAACCTTTTCTTCCTCTAAACATCTGTTATGTTCAACCTCATCACTCAAGATTTACGACATTTTTTCAGTTCATGGGAAACGTGAATGGATAGGGCTACTTCATAACCCCAACGATGCTGTGGCCGTTTAAGAAAGCACATAAGTTAAAAAGAAAAAGCAAATAAATGTATGCAAACAGAAAAAAATATTTGGCTTAATTTTGTTTTGAACCAAAAAACATTCAATAATAATACTACATAACAATCAAATCACATAATTAAAAATGATTGTCACTTAATAATTATACGCAGATTGGGAATTTTATGTAATTGCTCATTAATTCATTATTTTTGAGAGATTTGGTCCATCTAACCTTAACCCTGGCCTTAAGAAGCCTAGACACGGCACGGTGGCTGAGTGGATAGCACTCTCGCCTCTCAGCAAGAAGGTCCTGGGTTTGAATCCCGGTCGGACCAGGGCCTTTCTGAGTGGAGTTTGCATGTTCTCCCCGTGTCTGCGTAGGTTTCCTCCGGGTACTCCGGTTTCCCCTACCACTAAAAACATGTACAATAGTTCTGGCATGTGCCTCCTGTACTGGCCCCGCTCCCATCTCTGTGTGGAGTGAGAGACTAATGCCCAAAATTAACAATTGTAAACCGCTTTGAGACTCTGGTCTGTGAAAGGTGCTATATAAATAAAGATTACTTACTACTACTACTTACTACTTACTAGACACCTGCATGACCTTTTGAGCAGACCTTGGTGTTCACATTGAGAGGCGACACACCGACGCCCAGAAGAAGAGGAAATTAGGTCTGAGTCGTAGAGGTCATAGGTCATATTGTGCATATGTTTCAAGTTTTAATAACATGTTACTTTTAGTACAAAACCAGCAGTGTCGTTCATCTCGGCGTCTTTGGCAACAAGCCTACCTCAGAAGAGATACAGACCGAAAAGCTCTATGCCTGAATTGATTGACCGTGCCAATAAACTCTTTTTTTGAGCAGTAGTAGCTCAGTTGGTAGAGCGTTGGCCTTTGAGCCAGAAGGTCGTGGGTTCAAGCCCCGCTCAAGACTTTCACCATCGACTCCCACTGACTACTGTCGTTGTGTCCTTGGCAAGACACTTAACCTCTGGGAACACCAGCCACAGTGGTGCGGCTGCGGCTGTAAAGTGCCAAACTGCTGTTGTGTCCTTAGGCAAGACACTTCACCCCCATTGCCTAGAAAGAGTCTGGTGTGTGTGTGAATGGTTGGTGGTGGTCGGAGGGGCCGATGGCACAGACTGGTTGCCTCGCTTCTGTCAGTGTGCCCCAGGGCAGCTGTGGCTACAGTGGTAGTTTATCACCACCGTGTTTGGAGTGAATGAATAATGACACATGTGCGTCTTTGAGTGTCCAAAAAAGTACTTTATAAAACCGATGCATTATTATTATTATTATTATTAATACACAACTCAGAGTTCATTCCTTCGCCAACACTATCCACGGGTTTATGTGGGAAACCCGCAATAATTAGCTCATATTTGAATCATTTGAATCCGCAGCTGCTTGTTTAGAGCTTCTGTCCATGGCTCAAATGGCTCGTTTCTCTCTGAAAGACTGGCAACCCTGGCTCCCGCTCGTATCGACATGTGACATATCAGCTGTTGTTTTTCCTGAGGCGTGGTCCGACTCACCGACACTCTCCGTCTGTGACCGTGATCGCAGCCAATGACAGTACCTTTCATCCTGTTTTGATCCTTATGGAATGATCGGAGACTCTGGATCACAGGGACTTATGGACAAGAACAGAGACACGGAAACACCAACCAACTTTTGAATATGACTGAGAGTTGTCTGTAAATCTTGTGCTCTCTATTTGTGGCAAATGTGACGTGAATTTCCCCATTGTGTCATTAATAAAGTTAATATTTGTGTATGTTAGGTTTGTTTAACCCATTGAAGCCAGGAAAGCCCTGTAGCGCAGTTCTACCTTTGAGGCCGGCAAAGCAGACATGTCTGTCTATCTTTTTTGACCAATTCTCTGCATTGATCATTTCTCTGGACCAATGAAATGCATCAAATTAAACCAGGGATGAGAATTTCTGTGGATCAGCGAATTGCGACTTTTTCTTGCTGAAAATGTCATTTCTATTAAATGTGTGTCCGCAGGCCGTTGTTTGTGTTACTTACTTGAACGGGTATCGCATCCTCCGCTCTGACCCCGAGAGGCGCTTTGTACCGAGAGCCGCTTTGACAACAGCTCAGTGAACGCACAGCCGTAACGTGGCACCGAGCGCGGGCCGCAGACACGTGGACAGGACCATAGACACGCAATTAGAACCATCCCCAGCTTGTTGCACATGCAGGTTTTGCCCGTCTTTCCCGTGTCTCCCCCATGTCTGAAGGTCTATAATAATACACTCAATTCTTATTGAAAGCCACAAGTGCCAACTCCCAAATTCGTTTGGAATTTTGTTTCTATCTGCTACAGAGGCCGAGATATCGATCATTTTTAGACGTTGAATTTCAGAAATACTTACCCAGGTTTTAGTGGTTCTAAAGTCGGCCAAAGGTTTTTGAGGTATGTTTTACCAGGTGTGTCAGGCCTTAATGGGATAATGTCCAAGATACATGTGAATATGTGTAATTATCACAGAAATAAAAGATCATACCACACTGTGACAATGCTGAAAATAAATGTTGTCCAATTTTAGCATTTTTGTACTTATTTTTCATAATTTTTTGCAGTGCATAAAATCTCCCACTTTAAGAAGCAAGTACAGTACAAATCTGAATCTCTACTTCTGCACGTGTTAGCAGCATGTGGCTACGAGACATATCAGTGTGTGTTTTGAAAACTGGGGTTAAAAAAAGTCAGACCTTTCTGTTTTACATCTTTAATCTGGACCTACGGTAAAGTCTCTCAGAGGTCTGGTCCATCTCCAAACCCTCCACAGACCCATAATCTGCTGCAGCCGCTGGTCCTGCCGCCCCTGCACCTCAGTTCACAAGGGCAAAGGCTTCCAGGAAAAATGTCAATATTTCACGCACATTAGTATCTGCTCTTGATTGTGTTGTGTTTGAGCATTTTCTCTTTCCAGGAACACAAACAATTCTTCACCATGAACATGTGTTTACTGCTATTTGTTACACGGGATATTACTTCATGTCTTCGTTCTTAGAGAAGAACATGGTGCAGTGATGGCTGCTTTGTTTGAGAAATGTCATTGAACAAACAGCTGCATCATACTAGCAACAATAGGTACATTATACTCGCAGCAATAGCTGTTCTGTGGCTTTATCGAGCTGGCAAAAGTTGAACATTGTCTATATTGTTCTATAAGGCTACTAACAAGGATATGAAAACAAATCTACAATTACTCCAGTCTATTTGGGTAAATTAAAAAGTGCATAGAGAATCTGCACTTTTGATGGAGCCATATAGATAGATAGATAGATCCAGTAGCAGCGAAAATCAAATTGATCATTCTAAAAAGCTAAAAACAGTATTAATCAGCCACAGGCCTTAAGGTCACAGCGGCAATGATGGAGTAGCCTCTGGGTGGAGCAGGACGGGTCAGAGGTCATTGACCGGGCAGGTCGCTCAGACTGACCTCAAATCAGCCATTTCAGATCACTGCAAGACAAATAACCACATTATGGACTGGGACGGGGCGCGGGTCATCGGATCCCAAAACAACAAATACAAGCGCTGGATTAAGGAGGCCATCGGAATCAGGAAGTGGGGCAACAACAGCATCAACCGAGATGAGGAAGCTTTCCTCCTGTCACACGCACGGGACACCCTCCTCCAGAGACCACCGGGCGAGAGGGGGCGTGGTCAGTCTGAGTGGTCAATCAGGCTGACCACGCCTACTCAGGAAGTAACATCAGCTGATAAATGACACGTCACCAAGGCGGGTGACAGTTCTGAGGATGGAAACATGTTAACAAGGTAATACATCTAAACTTGTCTTTCAAAAGAACTAAAAAAGCATGAAAATAATACATATTTCTCTTTTAAAACAATAAAAAATAGGATTTCTCTGAGCGCTAGATCACCTATCACAGTGACTGAAATCATGAGCAAAAATGCACACTTTTCCTGTGGTAATTATTACATAACCTGGATAGCGTGTTAGCTTAAACGCTGCGCTAATGACATGATGGGGCTTAAAAGAGTGTAACTGCTTCTGCTGTGGACCTGTCCCACATCTCACCAGCAGAAAACATGGATCAGTGTAATTACAGGCGACAGGGAGAAGGGTGAGGGAGAAACATGAGGGAGCCGGGGGAGTGCCTGGAACACTATTTATAAACCCACACACACACACACACACACACACACACGCACACACACACACTCTTCCACACATTAGCATGTACAAGCAGGGCACAGCTGAGGGCCCCCGACACATCTGTGACGCTGCAACAAAACAAAGCAAGCTTCTGTACTTCAACATTGCAATTGAAAGCCTTGGTTTTATTTCCAGTTTACACATAAGTCCAGGGGCCATAGTGGGAGTGGCCCCGGTGTGTGCCTTCCTCTCTGTCCGGTGCACACTGAGGTAGTAGTCTTGCACACTTTTTCTAATTGGGTTGTTCTGCAAATGGCAAATAAATTCTTGAATCTTCAGTCTTGAACTATCTGCCACTTTGAGTTTATTTTTCACTTAAAATATCAAAGAAATGTCTTCATATTTGGACGGGGCCTGCATTCATCGAGAGGATGTAACTGACTAAAGGCAGTGTGTTTACAACAATAGGAGCCGTGTTGATGACGCTTGATAAGTTTGTTTGCAGTTTGCGCAACAGTTTAGACTCAAATAGAGTTGTTTTAAGATGTGTTGTTTTCCCACTCATGTATTTGAACAGGGAAAACTACTTCAACACTTACTTACCTTGTCTATACCAGGGAAAAACGCTATGAGCTAAACATCTATGGGCACGGTCACATAGGTTTTTACAAACGTACTAGGCCAAGTGGCCCGGGTCGTCGCCACACGGGTGTGAAAACGGTCCGTGGTCACATGAACATGTCTGAACCGTGTCAGGGAAATTGTGCTGTAGTACAACACTCGGTCCAGCTGGTGGCGCTAATACTAACACCAGAGACTATACCTCGTTGCCCTGGTTGAGATCCGCTTCTTTTCCTGTTTACATTCTGCTACTGAAGCTAACAGCTACAGCTACAGTAGCTAACAGCTCAGTACGGATTGCGTTGTTTATGGAAAAATACATCTCACACTTGTCCAAATTGCTCTGGTGCAAATTGCAGCAGTTCAGTGGGTAACGTGTGTGTTTGTGTGTGTTTGTGTGTGAGTGTGCGCGCCGCGGACACGTGCGCACACTCTCTTTAGCAACAAACGTAAGAGCGCTTTTCAAACGTAAGGAATGAAAAGTGTGGCGTATGAGCAGAGCGACCGCAGACAGGGGGGTTACAAGTGTGTCTGTGTGTGTGTGTGTGTGTGTGTGTGTGTGTCTATGTGTGTGTGTGTCTGTGTGTCTGTATGTGTGTGTGTGTGTGTCTGTGTGTGTGTGTGTGTGTCTGTGTGCGTGTGTGTGTGTGTGTGTCTGTATGTGTGTGTGTGTGTGTGTGTGTGTGTGTGTGTGTGTGTGTGTGTGTGTGTGTGTGTGTGTGTGTGTGTGTTCTGGTGATGAAATAAAGACTGATTCTTGAATGTCTGAAGTGTTATTGCAATAGCACCACACGGAGAGCGAGGGTCAGGACCGAAGAGAGATGTACCCGCAGGAAAGGCTTTCCTTTGGCTCTGCAGAGAGACACTCCCCCCGCAGAGAGACACTCCCCCTGCAGAGAGACACTCCCCCTGCAGAGAGACACTCCCCCTGCAGAGAGACACTCCCCCCGCAGAGAGACACTCCCCCTGCGGAGAAACACTCCCCCTGCAGAGAGACACTCCCCCTGCAGAGAGACACTCCCCCCGCAGAGAGACACTCCCCCGCCGCAGAGAGACACTCCCCCTGCAGAGAGACACTCCCCCTGCAGAGACACACTCCCCCCTGCAGAGAGACACTCCCCCCGCAGAGAGACACTCCCCCTGCAGAGAGACACTCCCCCTGCAGAGAGACACTCCCCCTGCAGAGAGACACTCCCCCGCAGAGAGACACTCCCCCTGCAGAGAGACACTCCCCCTGCAGAGAGACACTCCCCCTGCAGAGAGACACTCCCCCTGCAGAGAGACACTCCCCCTGCAGAGAGACACTCCCCCCGCAGAGAGACACTCCCCCTGCAGAGAGACACTCCCCCCGCAGAGAGACACTCCCCCCGCAGAGAGACACTCCCCCTGCAGAGAGACACTCCCCCCGAGAGAGAACTCCCCCTGCAGAGACCCCCGCAAGAGACACTCCCCCTGCAGAGAGAGACACTCCCCCTGCAGAGAGACACTCCCCCTGCAGAGAGACACTCCCCCTGCAGAGAGACACTCCCCCTGCAGAGAGACACTCCCCCCGCAGAGAGACACTCCCCCCGCAGAGAGACACTCCCCCCGCAGAGAGACACTCCCCCCGCAGAGAGACACTCCCCCCGCAGAGAGACACTCCCCCCGCAGAGAGACACTCCCCCCGCAGAGAGACACTCCCCCCGCAGAGAGACACTCCCCCCGCAGAGACACACTCCCCCCGCAGAGAGACACTCCCCCGCAGAGACACACTCCCCCCGCAGAGAGACACTCCCCCCGCAGAGAGACACTCCCCCCGCAGAGAGACACTCCCCCCGCAGAGAGACACTCCCCCTGCAGAGAGACACTCCCCCCGCAGAGAGACACTCCCCCTGCAGAGAGACACTCCCCCTGCAGAGAGACACTCCCCCCGCAGAGAGACACTCCCCCCGCAGAGAGACACTCCCCCCGCAGAGAGACACTCCCCCCGCAGAGAGACACCCTCCCCCCGCAGAGAGACACTCCCCCCGCAGAGAGACACTCCCCCCGCAGAGAGACACTCCCCCCGCAGAGAGACACTCCCCCCGCAGAGAGACACTCCCCCCGCAGAGAGACACTCCCCCCGCAGAGAGACACTCCCCCCGCAGAGAGACACTCCCCCCGCAGAGAGACACTCCCCCCGCAGAGAGACACTCCCCCCGCAGAGAGACACTCCCCCCGCAGAGAGACACTCCCCCCGCAGAGACACACTCCCCCCGCAGAGAGACACTCTCCCCCCGCAGAGAGACACTCCCCCCGCAGAGAGACACTCCCCCCGCAGAGAGACACTCCCCCCGCAGAGAGACACTCCCCCTGCAGAGAGACACTCCCCCCGCAGAGAGACACTCCCCCTGCAGAGAGACACTCCCCCCGCAGAGAGACACTCCCCCGCAGAGAGACACTCCCCCTGCAGAGAGAGACACTCCCCCTGCAGAGAGACACTCCCCCTGCAGAGAGACACTCCCCCCGCAGAGAGACACTCCCCCTGCAGAGAGACACTCCCCCTGCAGAGAGACACTCCCCCCGCAGAGAGACACTCCCCCCGCAGAGAGACACTCCCCCCGCAGAGAGACACTCCCCCCGCAGAGAGACACTCCCCCCGCAGAGAGACACTCCCCCTGCAGAGAGACACTCCCCCTGCAGAGAGACACTCCCCCTGCAGAGAGACACTCCCCCTGCAGAGAGACACTCCCCCCGCAGAGAGACACTCCCCCCGCAGAGAGACACTCCCCCCGCAGAGAGACACTCCCCCCGCAGAGAGACACTCCCCCCGCAGAGAGACACTCCCCCCGCAGAGAGACACTCCCCCCGCAGAGAGACACTCCCCCCGCAGAGAGACACTCCCCCCGCAGAGAGACACCCCCTGCAGAGAGACCCCCCTGCAGAGAGACACTCCCCCTGCAGAGAGACACTCCCCCTGCAGAGAGACACTCCCCCTGCAGAGAGACACTCCCCCTGCAGAGAGACACTCCCCCCGCAGAGAGACACTCCCCCCGCAGAGAGACACTCCCCCCGCAGAGAGACACTCCCCCCGCAGAGAGACACTCCCCCCCTGCAGAGAGACACTCCCCCTGCAGAGAGACACTCCCCCGCAGAGAGACACTCCCCCCGCAGAGAGACACTCCCCCCGCAGAGAGACACTCCCCCCGCAGAGAGACACTCCCCCGCAGAGAGACACTCCCCCCGCAGAGAGACACTCCCCCCGCAGAGAGACACTCCCCCGCAGAGAGACACTCCCCCTGCAGAGAGACACACTCCCCCGCAGAGAGACACTCCCCCCGCAGAGAGACACTCCCCCCGCAGAGAGACACTCCCCCCGCAGAGAGACACTCCCCTGCAGAGAGACACTCCCCCCGCAGAGAGACACTCCCCCCGCAGAGAGACACTCCCCCTACAGAGAGACACTCCCCCCGCAGAGAGACACTCCCCCCGCAGAGAGACACTCCCCCCGCAGAGAGACACTCCCCCCGCAGAGAGACAGAGACACCCCCCCTGGGACTCCCACGGTCCGGGGCTTATATGAAAGGTTTAACACAAGCAGAGAATACGAAAGTGCAGGAGAGACGTTTGTGAAAATGCGTGTCACAGGAAAAAGTAATGTGACACACAATATCAAGTCCTCCCCCACCCCCCACCACCCGCCACACTGACCCCCTTCATTGCCGCTGGGAAGTGGGCCCTGGCCGCAGTTTTTAACCACGCCAGAGCACAAGTCCAGGAATCGTGCTCTAGCGCGAATGCCGCGGTCAAATGGCACCTAAAGCCCGGATCTAATCGAGAAGCCGGCCCTGACACACTTTAACCGGGCTTTAGGCTGCGCATGTGACCGCAGCCTAAGTCTCTGTAGCGTGGCTCTATAATTCTATCTTTGAGTTTCACGTGCATACGTTTCTTTTTACCTCTGTCATATCTGTAGAGCATTTTCAAACAGAAAAAAACAGCTGCGCTCATCCAATCAAATACTAAACCTCTTAGTTACAAGTGTGCAAATTATTCTTACGAAACTAAAATGATATTAACATTCCAGCTTTGAAATGACACATTCTTTTAGCAAAATGTGTCTCAAGTTTTCATAGCTGCAAGTGCTGGACTCAGGTGAATAAATGAAATTATAGAAAAGAAAGAGTGTTTAGAGAAGTTGTATAAAGTCCAAATCTGGGTTGAACTTTTAGCGCCGGTGGTCAACACAACCACACACACACACAACACTAATCACCACTGCCATGTTTTTCATTATGCAAATGTCATTAGTGTTGTTGGCAAAGCAGTGTGTTTAGATTTCCCTTTAAATGACGTGTTTGTTTAAGACCGCGCTTCATCAAATGTGGTCTTTTCTCTCGGCTCGGTGCTAACAATGGCACATCACCCGGTAAAGTCGAAATCTGTTCAGGCAGGAGTGAAGTCGATATTATGGTGTTTAGAAATGAGCAAACACACACACAGACGCAGACACACACACACACACACACAGACGCAGACACACACACACACACACATAGACGCATACACACATACGCGCGGACGCACACACACACAAACACACACACACACACACACACACACACACACACACATGGTCTTATACACACATGATCTAAAAAAGCAGAAAACATAAATAAAAGATTTTACAAAGTTAATAAATGAAATAAATCCATCCATCCATCCATTTTCTACCCTTTAATCCATTTCTGGGTCAGGGGGGTGGCAGTCAGAGATGCCACCCAAGTCTCATAGCACCAGCCCCTCACTGACCCTCTGCAGGTGGTGAGTCCACAGGAGGACGGCTGCTCTCTGAGTGTGAGCATAGCCTTGATCTTTCAGTGGGGGCTTTGGGCAAAGTGGGGTTAAGTGTCTTGCCCAAGGACACAACGACAGCAGTCATCAGTGGGAGTCGATGGAGAAGGTACAGAGGTGGGAATTGAACCCACAACCTTCTGGCCTTAAGGCCAATGCTCTACCAACTGAGCTACTGTCGCCCCACTAAATGAAATAAATAAAAATGAAAATTCAAATCAGATCAGATCAGATTCATTTATTTGCCATTTGCAGTAAAACCACATTGGAAAAACTGTGCAAGACTACCCCGGTGTGCGCCAGACAGAGACGACACACACCAGAGCTCTTGCCACGGCGCCATTTTTCCGGCACCATGCGACAAACAGTAGAATAAACAGCAGAGAGCAATAACATACAGGTTACAACAGACAGTTGGATAGAAAACATTGTGCTTTTTATAAACCACGGATTTTTTTTCGGGATGAGCACCTTCCGCAGCCGGCCCAATGTGGCTGTCAGAGGGGGCGGGGTCAGGGAGGGGGTAAGTCGGAAACACAGTGAGGAGGGGAGGGGAGGGAGAGATCAGAGGGAGGCGGGGGGAGCGGGATCCAAGCTGGAACTGACTGAAAGAGTGTGAAATTGTTGTAGAGACCAGATTTATTATGATGGCCTTGGCCCGAGGAATGTGAGATAAGAGTGGAGGGAAGACACAGCAAGGAGAAAAACACATCTTCCTGTAACGAGGGACAATGTTTTATGCATTTTAGCAGTCAAAAACAGGCAGATATTCTATTAAATCCAATTAAACCGAATTGCGGCGCCCTCAGACCCCGTACACAGGGGCCAATCCAAGCCGGGTCAGAGAGTTCAAGCGTGACAAACAATGTCATTCAATCTCAATTCCAGAGTTTTATGCCCATCAAGTGAACGAGCTGCGAGATCTCTGATCAACTGTTCCACCAACACCACTCTCCTTTGTCCAGCCACGGCACTCTCAACCATGACTCGGCTAAGCTCCTTGTACATCCCATCAATTTTGTCGGCCAGCAGGTCGTGAATCTTGCGAACTGCCATGCCTCCGAATTTATGGTAGAATAGAACCGCTCCAAACCCAAACAGGAGGATCCCCACCACCAAAATGTCAAAGATATATACGTCTTCCGAATCTTCAATGGACAGGGTCGACAGACAGAG
This sequence comes from Knipowitschia caucasica, assembly GCA_964034765.1. Lineage (NCBI taxonomy): Eukaryota > Metazoa > Chordata > Actinopteri > Gobiiformes > Gobiidae > Knipowitschia > Knipowitschia caucasica. The sequence goes on from OZ035844.1 coordinate 20,844,755, forward strand.
GGGCTGAAACTTGTTCCAGCTGTCAAGAGTATACCCCGCAGGTGAAGTCCCGTCCGGACACACGGGCTCTCCAGACCCGCGATTACGTGTTGAAAAGATAGAATCAATTGCGTTGAGGGACCAGTTAATCATTTCCATTCTTGCTAAAAGTTGTCTGTGGCAGAACTCCAGGAAAAAGACAAAAACAGGAGATAGCAAGCAGTCAGAAGCAGGAGCGTCTGAGACACGACTTTGCTCGACGGAGGCGGAAGAGAAGAGCAATGAAACTCATGAATCAGGAAAACAGACAATGGAAGAGGAGCACAGGTACATATAGACTTAGAGAGACACAGGTACATATAGACTTAGAGAGACACAGGTACATACAGACTTAGAGAGACACAGGTACATACAGACTTAGAGAGACACAAGTACATATAGACTTAGAGAGACACAGGTACATATAGACACAGAGAGACACAGGTACATATAGACAAAGGTACATATAGATACAGGTACATTTAGACATAGAGAGACACAGGTACATATAGACACAGGTACATATAGACACAGAGAGACACAGGTACATATAGACACAGAGAGACACAGGTACATATAGACACAGAGAGACACAGGTACATATAGACACAGAGAGACACAGGTACATATAGACATAGAGAGACACAGGTAAGTAAGCTTTTATTTATATACCGCCTTTTCACTGCACATCAGAGTCTCAAAGCGGTTTACAATTGTTGGGTGGGGGTGCCAGTACAGGAGGCACATGCCAGAACTATTGTACATATTTTTAGTGGTAGGGGAAACCGGAGCACCCGGAGGAAACCTACGCAGACACAGGGAGAATATGCAAACTCCACTCAGAAAGGCCCTGGTCCAACCGGGATTCGAACCCAGGACCTTCTTGCTGAGAGGCGAGAGTGCTATCCACTCAGCCACCGTGCCGCCCATATAGACACATATAGACACAGTGAGACTCAGGTACATATAGACACAGGTACATTTAGACACAGAGAGACACAGGTACATATAGAACCAGGTACAAATGGACAAAGGTACATACAGTATAGACATCACACACAGAGGTGGTATGCTAGTAGCATGGCCACAGCTGCCCTGTGGCAGACTGGGGCGGACAGGACCCGCCGATCACACTCAACATATTACTGTTCCACACAGACCCGACGTCTGTCCGGAGCTGATGAGAAACGCAGATTAGCTAAACCCTTAGAGCAGAGAACATTAGTCCCTGTGATCATTAGTCTGTGAACATTAGTCCCTGTGATCATTAGTCCCCATGAACATTAGTCCCTGTGATCATTAGTCCCCGTGAACATTAGTCCCTGTGAACATTAGTCCCTGTGAACATTAGTCCCTGTGAACATTAGTCCCTGTGAACATTAGTCCCTGTGAACATTAGTCCCCGTGAACATTAGTCCCCGTGAACATTAGTCCCTGTGAACATTAGTCCCCGTGAACATTAGTCCCTGTGAACATTAGTCCCTGTGAACATTAGTCCCTGTGAACATTAGTCCCTGTGAACATTAGTCCCTGTGATCATTAGTCTGTGAACATTAGTCCCTGTGAACATTAGTCCCAAACATTAGTCCCTGTGAACATTAGTCCCTGTGAACATTAGTCCCCGTGAACATTAGTCCCCGTGAACATTAGTCCCTGTGAACATTAGTCCCCGTGAACATTAGTCCCTGTGAACATTAGTCCCTGTGAACATTAGTCCCTGTGAACATTAGTCCCCGTGAACATTAGTCCCTGTGAACATTAGTCCCTGTGAACATTAGTGTGTGAACATTAGTCCCTGTGAACATTAGTGTGTGAACATTAGTCCCTGTGAACATTAGTCTGTGAACATTAGTCCCTGTGATCATTAGTCTGTGAACATTAGTCCCTGTGAACATTAGTCCCTGTGATCATTAGTCTGTGAACATTAGTCCCTGTGATCATTAGTCTGTGAACATTAGTCCCTGTGAACATTAGTCCCTGTGAACATTAGTCTGTGAACATTAGTCCCTGTGAACATTAGTCCCTGTGATCACTAGTCCCTGTGAACATTAGTCCCTGTGAACATTAGTCCCTGTGAACATTTGTCCCTGTGAACATTAGTCCCCGTGAACATTAGTCCCCGTGAACATTAGTCCCCGTGAACATTAGTCCCCGTGAACATTAGTCCCCGTGAACATTAGTCTGTGAACATTAGTCCCTGTGAACATTAGTCCCCGTGAACATTAGTCCCTGTGATCATTAGTCTGTGAACATTAGTCTGTGAACATTAGTCTCCGTGAACATTAGTCCCCGTGAACATTAGTCTGTGAACATTAGTCTCCGTGAACATTAGTCTCCGTGAACATTAGTCTCCGTGAACATTAGTCTCCGTGAACATTAGTCTGTGAACATTAGTCTCCGTGAACATTAGTCCCCGTGAACATTAGTCCCTGTGATCATTAGTCTGTGAACATTAGTCTGTGAACATTAGTCTGTGAACATTAGTCTCCGTGAACATTAGTCTGTGAACATTAGTCCCTGTGAACATTAGTCCCTGTGAACATTAGTCCCCGTGAACATTAGTCCCTGTGAACATTAGTCCCTGTGATCATTAGTCCCTGTGATCATTAGTCCATGTGAACATTAGTCTGTGAACATTAGTCCCTGTGAACATTAGTCTCTGTGAACATTAGTCCCTGTGAAGATTAGTCCCTGTGAACATTAGTCCCCGTCAACATTAGTCCCTGTGATCATTAGTCCCTGTGATCATTAGTCCCTGTGAACATTAGTCCCTGTGAACATTAGTCTCTGTGAACATTAGTCCCTGTGAACATTAGTCTCCGTGAACATTAGTCTCCGTGAACATTAGTCTGTGAACATTAGTCTCCGTGAACATTAGTCCCCGTGAACATTAGTCCCTGTGATCATTAGTCTGTGAACATTAGTCTGTGAACATTAGTCTGTGAACATTAGTCTCCGTGAACATTAGTCTGTGAACATTAGTCCCTGTGAACATTAGTCCCCGTGAACATTAGTCCCTGTGAACATTAGTCCCTGTGATCATTAGTCCCTGTGATCATTAGTCCATGTGAACATTAGTCTGTGAACATTAGTCCCTGTGAACATTAGTCTGTGAACATTAGTCTCTGTGAACATTAGTCCCTGTGAAGATTAGTCCCTGTGAACATTAGTCCCCGTCAACATTAGTCCCTGTGATCATTAGTCCCTGTGATCATTAGTCCATGTGAACATTAGTCTGTGAACATTAGTCCCTGTGAACATTAGTCTGTGAACATTAGTCCCTGTGAACATTAGTCCCCGTCAACATTAGTCCCTGTAAACATTAGTCCCCGTCAACATTAGTCCCTGTGAACATTAGTCCCCGTCAACATTAGTCCCTGTAAACATTAGTCCCTGTGATCATTTCCCTGTACCCTTTTCTCCTGAACACAAACATTGTTTCCTGAAGTGGCCTCTGGGCCGTTTCAAAAATAACAGTTATGGATGAACCAATGGGGCCATGTTTTACTGGAGCGTGCACTTAGAGCGGCTGATTCGCTCATACATCCTGGAACTTCTGTAGTTAAAGACAAAAAACTGCTGCTCAGGCTGTTTCTGCAAAAAGTGCACGTAATGAATTAGAAACTTTTTAAATGGAAAAGTCTCCAAATGAGCTCAGATCGTAATGAGCACAATTCGTTTTTAAAAAGTGAAGTCTCCAGTTTGAGGACAATCAGTTTTGGCCAAAGACAAACTTAATCGTTAATTTTCATTTAGTTTTAGAGGATTAAGGTTTTCACTCTATAACTATCAGAGAGAGGGGGGAGGGGTCAGTGAGGGTTTTGGACCGGTGTTTATGTGAATAAGTGTGTGTATTTTCTATGCGTTGTTTTCTGTGGCAATTTTTTTGTTTGTATATCTTGTGCATGCCTGAAACTGTACCCGTGTAAACAATAGTGATGGATTCATTTTCTGATTGTAGTGGTGTGGAGTTTGAGAGAGCAAACCGGTCCTATACACTGCAAAAAATAATACAATATGAGGTAATAATTGCTTGAATCCAGTGGTTTTTATCCCAATCTAAGCACATTCTGACGGTAGATGTGCAGATGAGACAAAGACATTTAGTCTTGTTTTCAAAAACTGTTGCTTTATTTTCTCATTCCATTTTGTGTATATATTTTAGAACAAGATCATTTTGCTTTGTCCCATTGGCAAAATTGTTCAGAATTTGCACAAATTTAGATACATTTGGCCAAATTTGGGAATTTTGTAGACTAGGTTTCCATTGCTTTTTTGCAGAGTATTGACTGTTATGTAGATTGATAGATACTTTATTGATCCCCGTAGGAGAAATTCAGGTGTCCAGTTGCGGCAAAATTGAAAAAATATATAGTTCTAAAAAGATAACAATAGTAATAACCAGCAACAGCCCCTCAGGTCACAGCAGCAGAGGTGGAGGAGCCTCTGGGTGGAGCAGGACAGGTCACAGCAGCAGAGGTGGAGTAGCCTCTGGGTGGAGCAGGACAGGTCACAGCAGCAGAGGTGGAGTAGCCTCTGGGTGGAGCAGGACGGGTCACAGCAGCAGAGGTGGAGGAGCCTCTGGGTGGAGCAGGACGGGTCAAGAGGTGGAGCAGCCGCTTGGTTCGGACCCTTTTCTCTGCTCTGATCCAAAGTAAAATGGTAAATGCTTCATTAAGATTTTTCAAAAAGTTAGCATTCCTCCAGATTTTTGCCTGACACACTTTGTTCGGACCATGAATCCTCTCTGCTCTGGTCTGGACCAGTGTAAAACCATGAATCCTCTCTGCTCTGGTCTGGACCAGTGTAAAACCATGAATCCTCTCTGCTCTGGTCTGGACCAGTGTAAAACCATGAAACCTCTCTGCTCTGGTCTGGACCAGTGTAAAACCATGAATCCTCTCTGCTCTGGTCTGGACCAGTGTAAAACCATGAATCCTCTCTACTCTGGTCTGGACCAGTGTAAAACCATGAATCCTCTCTGCTCTGGTCTGGACCAGTGTAAAACCATGAATCCTCTCTGCTCTGGTCTGGACCAGTGTAAAACCATGAATCCTCTCTGCTCTGGTCTGGACCAGTGTAAAACCATGAATCCTCTCTGCTCTGGTCTGGACCAGTGTAAAACCATGAATCCTCTCTGCTCTGGTCTGGACCAGTGTAAAACCATGAACACTGTACTGCGGCAACATCTCAGGTAGAAAAAAGCTAGAAGCAAAGCACAAAACAACAACTGTTTCAGAGCTATAAGGACTTGCAGCCGTTTCCCAGCACATCTTTAAAAAAAAATAAATTTAAAAAAAGTGTATTTTGTATTGACAAAAAAAGAACGAAAACACATCTTCCTCACCCCTGGTTGTAAACACACACACGTAATCGGAGAAGAGATTCTAGTTCCTCCTCATCGCATTCATTCCGGGTGTTTTTTCCGTGTTTACCCACAACGCGATGACATTTCCTCCATCACAGCTTGGGATAAAACACGGCAATTATTAAAAGTCAATATTTGAAACGATAGTCTAATGTGTGTGCGGCGGCTCGATGGGGCTTGAACGACGCCATTAGCCGGTTGGCGTGTGTGTTCTCCGTGGCGGTGTGGCCGTGGCGTGATGCTGACCTATTGTAACGGCTAACCTTCCAGTCCATTTAACAACTTTACATGTGTACTTAGAATAATAACGGGCCAAGTCGCTCAAGCTGCTGCTGCTGCATCTGCGAGCTAAAGGTCTTGACATTTTGGGTTTTTGAAGGCTGTTTCCAAATTCTGCTTGGTGAAACTGGTGATTCTCTTTTTTAGTAAATGATTTGGGAGTAAATATGGAAAAGTTTTCACTGCTCAGTCTTCCCCAACTTATTCAAAACGTCTCTTTTGCTTCTGTCATTTGACCGCCGCACCTTGAAGACTTCACAAAGCTATTTTCACATTCTTTCTCTTTGTATTTGTTTTGTTTTTGCTATGTTTATTTTCCTAAGTCCTCTTTGCTAACAACAAATTCTCTTGTAATGAGACCGACTTGTCGCACTTTCAGCGGCACAGCAGGTGGGGAGGGAGCTCTTTTATCCAACTCAAATTGGACAATTAGCTCGGAACATTTCTCAAGGGTTTGGCGGATGGCAGAAAAACGCCTCACTTTCTGCTCTGTCTCTGGACACGCTATGATTGTTAATTACCTCCAGGAGAAGTCTGGTATCGAGCGACATGACAACGGCTGTCACCTGCCCACTCCAGTTGTGTGTCCATGTGCGTTCCTGAAGTGTGTCCGTGTGTTCCTGGAAGGGCAGAGAGAATGTAATTAAGTCCGGATCAATGGCCCACTGTCAGAGTGACACAATATTCATTCATATTGCATGGAGATGGATTTATTTTCACACAAAGTTGGGTTTAATCTAATGCCAAGATACAGTACAAGCTCCAGACCGAGATAAGTGGCATTTAGAAGTGGAATAATTGGTTTGAGTTAGTGAAAGATTTAAACTAAAATGTATTTTCATGTATCCATCTCTTTGAAAGGGTTTGCATGTTGTTAGTATTATGGTCTGGACTGGACTCAAGGACTCGAGGAACAGTCCCCAGCCTCAAACCCTGGACTCGAGGAACAGTCCCCAGCCTCAAACCCTGGACCCGAGGACCAGTTCCCAGACTCAAACCCTGGACCTGAGGACCAGTCCCCAGCCTCAAACCCTGGACTCGAGGACCAGTCCCCAGCCTCAAACCCTGGACTCAAGGACCAGTCCCCAGCCTCAAACCCTGGACTCAAGGACCAGTCCCCAGCCTCAAACCCTGGACTCGAGAACCAGTTCCCAGCCTCAAATCCTGGACCTGAGGACCAGTCCCGAGCCTCAAACCCTGGACTCGAGGACCAGTCCCCAGCCTCAAACCGTTGGATTGGAGGACCAGTCCCCAGCCTCAGACCTTGGACTCGAGGACCAGTCACCAGCCTCAAACCCTGGACTCGAGGACCATTAATCAAACCCATCCGGATGCCACTAAGGCTTACTGTACGTCTGGAGCAGTGGTCACCGTAGTAACTGGAAGATGAGGACTAGTCTCCTGAGGACTAGTCTCCTGCCTGCCGTGGTCCATTAGCCCGTGGTTCTATTACGCTCCTTGAGATGACTGTTGTGGGGATTTTGGGCCATGCTAATAACTTTCCGTGGCCCATTTGTGAAATACATGCCCCCAAATGCAAAACCCATTAATCGAACTCATACTGGCTGAACGCAAACTTGTCATACTTTGCTAAATCCATTCAGAACCGTCTCATTAGCAGAGCTTTGATTGCAATCGTATGGAAGACTCGTCAAACGGTGGTGAGACCGGAAAAGAGATCAAAATTGTTACTTCTTAATTTCTCTTTCAATTAAAACATTTTGATAGGCTTGATTATGAGGAATGTGGTGTTTTACGCAGAAAACGCAGAAAGAAAGTTGAGGCTCATTATTTGCAATTAACCTCTGGCACAAAAACACATGATAAAGGTTAATAGCAACGCAATATTTAGCATTTGAAATTCTGACCCGGTATCGGTGCCAGATCCTAAGCTCAAGAGCTCACATAATTGATTTTCTCTCGTCAATTATCCTGCAGGTGATCCCAACCCTGATCAGCCACACTTGCGTTTGAGACCAATTTCCATCAAATCCAAATTTTAAGCAAATTTTGACATTTCTCAGACCGCGCAAGATTAGTAATGTTCCATCAAGTAAAAGCTATTCCGTGAAGCAATGGCACACTAAATGAAAGGTCTTGAGAGAAGGTCAATGAGATTCAGTTTCTCGGAATGCGTCTCTCGTTCTACAAACAGAATACCAGAGCGGAGATTAGCCTTTCTGACTATAGATAAACAGCTATTCTGTTTGGTCGTAAAATACATTAGGTTTTTATGCATTGATCTGGGGAAATAACATTGTTTCATAAATATCACATGTTCATATCAATAAATAATGCATCCGTTTCACTACAAACCTTTTTAGGACACTGAAAATCCCTGTTGTCGTCAATGGTCATTGTCTTTGTTCGTGCAATAGGATTTGGCAATGTCACACAGGCATTTTGGCACATTTAACTCATTGACTGCCATGGACGTATTTGTTTGAGACTGGTGATTTCTGTCAAACTTCCGTCTATTCTCCTGGGGATCACAGGACAACGTAAATAGCTAAAAAACAACTTATTTTTGCTGATGAAAGTAGACAGTCCAGTGTTTCAGAATCTGGTTTCATATTTCACATACCCATAGCACATAATATTCTGTGGGTCTTGAGAATCAGTGAAATCATCAAAAACTGCTGGCAGACAATGAGTTAATGGCATAATGCATTGGTTTTATATAGAGTTCTTTTTGGAATCAAACTCAAAGACGCCTCACATGTCGTCATTAATTCAGTGGTGATACTATTGTAGCCACAGCTGCCCTGGGACACACTGGCATAAGTGAGGCAACCAGTATATGCCATCAGCCCCTCCCCCCACCCACAACCATTCACATACACACACTAGACGCAGTCTAATTTGGGGGAAGTGTCTTGCATAAGGACACTGCGGCGTTCCCTAAGGTCTCCCACACAGATTAGAGAAACAGCTCAGACTCAGGAAATGAAATGATACAAAAACATATAGAGCCGTTGGTGCATAAGAGGCAGATGACCAATGTCCATAAACGTTGATGAAGTCCATAAAAGTCCTTGAACGTGGAGAGCCCTGGATCATCGCCACTGCCCTTACCTCCTCCTGCATCGGCAAGAAACATTTTTTTCTTCTGGAGTGGCTAGATTATAGTCATCAGACGGCTCTTGTGGTAAGTGGCCAGCCGGGGGAGACGCCGCCGAACCACCCCTCTCTGACGAATCAAACGCGGTCCAAATTGTCCTCCATTTGCGTAGCCTCTTATTGTCCTCCGGCATCGCCACGGAAACACGGAGACTGGAGCGACCCAATGACGGAACTAAAGGAGATGTACGACCGGTAATGACACTCCAAACGTCAAGGGCAAGTGTCTGAATGAATGGGGACTGTGTTGCTGCGTAACGTTTTATGATTGAGATTAAGGATAAAGAAATGTCAGTGTTGCATCATCAATTACAGATCAGTAGGAATTGTGAGTATCTAAATAATATCGCAAATTGATATCGACAGTGTTTCATGGATTTTCAATTATCCTAAAATGTGTGACTGCTTACAGAGGTGAATAGATATACAGTACTATCTCATGTATTGGACTGTGGTCTGTGAATAAGCCATTCTAGGCCTAAGTGTTCCTTACATTGAAGCCATTCGGTTCATTCTGCAATGTCATGTTTCCAAAGTCTATGTGTTTACGTCGTCTTCTAAGGCCTGCAGTATATAAGCGCCATCCTTCTTTGTGACAATCAGACTTTGGCAGAGTTGTAGAGACTTAAGCAGAGTTGTGGAGACTTAAGCAGAGTTGTAGAGACTTAAGCAGAGTTGTAGAGACTAAAGCAGAGTTGTAGAGACTTAAGCAGAGTTGTAGAGACTTAAGCAGAGTTGTAGAGACTTAAGCAGAGTTGTAGAGACTTAAGCAGAGTTATGTAGACTCTTGCTACACTTCTGCAGGAGCGCCCAGGGACCAGACTTTGGAGCTGTCTGGGATCTTGCTTAAAACTGCTAATAAATGCCAATTGAACAATGCAACCTTCTGATGTCTCCTTGTCTCATGTCTAAGCTGAAAATAATTCACAGAATGAGGGGTACAAGATAAGTAACAGTAAGCCAATATCTACTGTAGCTTTAGCATAACAAAGAAGCAAGTATAACATATCTATCTTTGTCAATGCATCCTGACAACCTCAACGTATTAGATTCAATATTCAAGAATGTATTTGCCATTAGCAGTAAAACCACATTGGAAAAACCGTGTAAGACTACCCCAATCTGCATCAGAAAGCACAGACCAGACTTCTTTCCATGCAAAAAGTTTTTTTTTCAATTTATTTTGAATCCATCCAAAGAAATATTTGTAATACTGCTCCAGAGGCCGAGCATATGAGCAGATAAAGAGGTCATAGCAAATTTGTTAGAACATTTCAAGCAATGGCGATAGAATTTAGCCTCCTTAAAGTAATCAAGGGCCAACGTCTGTATCAGTATGAATGCAGAGTTGTTTTTTTTTTTTGTATTTGTTTAATATTATTTACATTACACCAGGTTACAGGGACGACTACTTCAACACATTTACTTTCGGTGCTGAAATAAACAAAGTGACGACGCATAATCAACCGTATTCTTGACTTTCAACACGATTTAATTCATTGTATTTATGTAGTAACAGTATTTATCTGGGAGCACTTTACAAAGCCGTAAATTCGTAGGAAATTCAATGATAACAAACACATAGAGCCATTTTTTGTCAGTTTTTTTTTTTTTTTTAAGATGCGCCTGGAAACGGCTGAAAGTCTAAAGTACTGTAGCTCTAAAACAGTTGTTTTGTGTTTAATCAATTTGTATTTTTATTGCTTTTTTCTAGCTGAGATGTTGCTGCAGGACAGTGTTCATGGTTTTACACTGGTCCAGACCAGAGCAGAGAGGATTCATGGTCCGAACCAAGCGGATCAGGTGAAAATCAACTGGAGGAATGCTAACTTTTTAAAAAAATGCTAATGAAGCATTTTACTTTGGACTAGAGCAGAGAAAATGGTCAAACCAAGCGGGTACTCCACCTTTTGACCCGTCCTGCTCCACCCAGAGGCTACTCCACCTCTGCTGCTGTGACCTGAAGGGCTGTTGCTGATTATTACTATTGTTATCTTTTTAGAATGATCAATTTTACTTGTTATTTTTGCTGCTACCTAACACCTGAATTTCTCCTATACGGGGATCTATAAAGTATCTATCCATCTATCTATAAGGGGCTGATAACTAATGTCCATAAATGTTGATAAAAATCCATAAATGTCATTGCATGTGGAGTGTCCTGGATCTTCACCACGCTCACCTGAGTCCCATAATGGTCCGGTTGAAGAAGGCCTGTGCATTTCCTGAGTGCTTCTTGCAGTTGCAGACTTTGAAAGCAGAGAGAACAAAGCCTCCGCTCTCGTCTCCAGGACACGTGGCTGCGTCTGATCCTTGTTTTGCCGTTTCTCCTGTCATGCCGCAAACACTGTGTTTACTCCGTTCGCCTTTGTAGTATCTCTTGTTTTGACAATTATAATTTGTTGTATGCACGACAGCTAACCTTAATGCGATTTATGGATGAAATAAAAGTGTGATCCGCAGGTCCAAAAATAGTTGCGCGGTGGTTGGCGTGGAGCTTGCACATTGTCCCCGGTGAGTTGCGTGGATCGGGAGTGCGTTGTGGGAGCGGTAGAGCCGTGATTGACAGCTGCAGGAAACACATGTCGTATACAGTAGGTGCATGTGAAGAGTAAGGGAAAATAAGTCTAAAACAATGGCTCAAATGTGGACAAATCTATCTTAACTGAGGACATTCTGACTGCATTTAAGCAACCCCTGCTTGAGGAAGGGCATCAGGAGTCCAGTGTTTTGGGCTTTTATAGTGGAATTTTGTAAAAAGTATAATAGTCACAGATTCAATTTTTTCCCCCATTATCCCCAAGACCCAAAATAACATTTCTATGTAGTCGAAAAAGTTGTTTATATAATTTAATTGTGTTTTTTCAATACATTTTTGTGAAAGTGATTTTCCGTTTCATTTTTTCTTTGTCTTCATGGTTCCATAATTTTTATATAATTGATGTGACAGCTCTATTCTATGGATATTCTAAAATATTCCCAGGTTGTACTGAAAAAAACAAAGTATACAATTATACACAAACAAAACCAGGCGAGGAAAGTTCCCAAAATGACCCTGGACCCACTTTGCCTGAAGCCCTCGCTGAAAGATCAAGGCTCCCGTGGACTCACCAGATCAACCCCCTCAACCCAGAAATTGTTGAAAGGGAAAAAGTAAGTAAGTAAGTAAGCTTTATTTATATACCGCCTTTCACAGACCAGAGTCACAAAGCGGTTTACAATTGTTATTTTATGGGCACTTGTCTCTCACTCCACACAGAGACAGGAGCGGGGTCGCCGAACAGGAGGCACATGCCAGACCTATTGTACATATTTTTAGTGGTAGGGGAAACCGGAGTACCCGGAGGAAACCTACGCAGACACGGGGAGAACATGCAAACTCCACTCAGGAAGGCCCTGGTCCGGCCGGGAATCGAACCCAGGACCTTCTTGCTGAGAGGCGAGAGTGCTATCCACTCAGCCACCGTGCCGCCCACGCCCAAAAAGCAAAAGTATCTTGTTTTAAAAAATATACAAGAAATGTCTCCCTTGAATGAGAAAATAAAGACACAGTGCTTGAGTAAATGGCTTCGTCCTATCTGCAAATCTTGTTAATGACAGTCAGAATATGCTCAAAGATAAAAACCACTCGTGTCGAGTGATTGGATCAAGCGTTTCTTCAAAACAAGTTTGAAAAAAGCGAAAGATTTCAGTTGAATTCAACAAGGAGGATTCTTCAAGTCACCACCATTGACTGTAAAGCACGGGTATTCTGCTCGGTCCACGAAGGGGCCGTGTGGTTGCAGGTTTTCACTCCAACCAAACAAGAGCACCCCAGACTCCACCCATTTCCTCTAACTCATTGAGGACAGAGGCACAGTCCCATTACCCACACTGCCCCCTACAGTCCTCTACAAAGTGTGCATTTGTTTGAAGTGCACGCAGGGGTTTGAGTGGCAGGTTACAGCAATAAAAGCAGAATTGGGACAGTGCAGGTTACGTCATCAACTCGTCAAGAGATGGTCATTTTCAGACCTAAACTTTCATTTTGTCTGACCCTGTGGGAAACAAAGAGAGTTGCTCCACACACGTTGAAATACATGGTTTGGTTATTCGGAATTTTATAGCGGTATAATTTTAAGTTAAAAGTGGGTAACTAACGGTTATCTGATGAGTTTTTGTACATCCTAAGTTGATTGTACTGAGTGTAAAGTTTAAATGGAATGTTATATGAACGCTTGGATTTAAAAAGTTATTAAATTGTTTCCATAGAATGTCCGTTCTTCTTCAATTAGTCATGTATGCTTCTATCCAAGTAACAGCAAAACTTATTTACACACATACAGCATATATATTTCAAAACTTACACTTAAATGCATTTTCCCAACGTTTTGGTGTGTACCGCAAAGAATTATGGGCAATATCCTTTGCCAGAGTCCGCTTAGAATAGATACAGGCTACGGCAAAGTGTGGATCCGGGGCGCAAAGGGGGCGGGGCCAAAGATCACCCTGGAGATTGGGACACCCTGCGCACTCGCACCCATCATCGGGAACGCACAAATGAGAGGCGCGAGGTGGAAGTGCCAGTGTCGGGACTGGGCCAGACTTGCATACTCCTGCTGTAGAGGGAGTGGTCACGGCTAGCTAGCTTACAATTAGCATCACACAGCCGGTATTTAAACCCTTTTCATATAGATTTGGTGATACGGCCCATTAGTAGTGTATTCAAATTAACTTTTGTATCTGATGAGACATGTTTGTGCGTTTGTGTTGCACGTTGACAACAATGACCTTCTGTCGTGGCATGTGTGCGTTCAGTCTGGACCTGCACAGACGGCCTCTCCATCTCAACATTGATTCGTCATGACCGTTTTAGCCAACGAGCCCCCGCACACACACAATTACAGGTCACGGCTATGCTAATTCTCCTCAGAAGACGGACCTCCCCTCACGCGCCTATAGCTCCAATTTAAAGTCCATTTGCAGACCGCACACTCGCCACAGACACAACCGGTGCAAAGCAGGAGTCACGACATTTGGATTGATGGATTCTTCTGAATGATTTTAATTGAGTGGTTAGCACGCTGTTTGATATGCAAGGCAGCAGGAGAGCGCTCAGGCCGTGGACGGAAAGATAAAATCGCGATTCTTTTGTTTGTTCAATTGCGTTGTCCTGGACCTGGACAAGTTTTTGGTCGAGTGTCATGAGGTCAAATCAAGGATCGACCCGAAAATATAGGAACACCAAAAGATTATTGATGATTTAATGGTTATAGTTTTAAGAAAAAGTCTAGGAGAAAAACAGAACAAGGAACATGGACCAGCAAGAGATGGGGAAGAGCACAGGTACAGATAGACAAAGAGACACAGGTACATATAGACACGGAGAGACACTGGTGAAACACATGTGTACTCCTGAGCACACACGAGTACTCTAAAAGTACTAGTTTTCTCTATCAATGTGTCTTTGTAGATGTTCCTCCAGTCATATGTGCGATGGATTATGGTGGATAATCAAGACAGAGGAACAGGACTGGAAGTAAAACAAAACCCCAGAGAACTGAAGTGAGAATAAAACCAAAGTTTCAAAAGAGACCGTGACGAGCTCAAACAGGAAATGGAATAATAACAAACACTTGGAGCCGTTGGTCTGGACTCGTAGGGATTGTTTTTAAATGCATATAAATATCCACACATGTCCCTGAATGCCTGCACCAAATCTGTGGAGTAATGACGACAGAGGCAGCAGCGGTCGACCCTGTAACCCTGAGTAGTAGTAGTAGTAATCTTTAGTAATCTTTATTTATATACCGCCTTTTCACTGCACATCGGAGTCTCAAAGCGGTTTACAATTGTTATTTTTGGGAGCGGGGCCAGTACAGGAGGCACTTGCCAGACCTATTTTACATATTTTTAGTGGTAGGGGAAACCGGAGCACCCGGAGGAAACCTACGCAGACACGGGGAGAACATGCAAACTCCACTCAGAAAGGCACTGGTCCAACCGGGATTCGAACCCCAGATGAGTCCTTCCAGATGGACCAAAGGGAGACAACGCTTTTATACTGTTTGTATCAAAGTGCAACAACAGAGATGTCACCACTTAATTATTAATGGCACAGGCTTAAGATGTGTAGTATTAAGATTAAGACAAGAGAATCAACGGCCTTCAGAAACACACACACACACAGATACACACATGTATGAAAAGCACCACAGCTGCAGTGTCTTGAACCTTTTCTTTTCATTTGTGAAGAACAGAGTGGATGTGTCACAGTGACAGGCCTCTGTTGGCCTGCTGTACGCTTCAGTGCTCAGACCAGAGCACCTGACAGAGACAGACTGATGTGTGTGTGTGTGTGTGTGTGCGTGTGTGCGTGTGTGCGTGTGTGTGTGTGCGTGTGACACAAGACAGAAACCACTGCAGCATTCAAATACCTCTATAGAAACAGAACATACTTGAATGTGATCACCATTGTTGAGTCCGTCCTTGTCGATGCAGGAGGGTCTAAGGACTAGAGTTTATTCTTTCATTTATTCATCTTTGTCCCCTTTAATTGTACACATCTGGGTGTTTCAGCGGGGGCTTCAGGCAAAGTGGGGTTGAAAGTAGAGGCTTTTTGTTTATGAATCGACGACTTTGTTGGGTTAGTCCTCGGAGACAACTGCTCTTGTGATTTAGGATTTAAGTAAGTAAGTAAATAATCTTCATTTATATACCGCCTTTCACAGACCAGAGTCACAAAGCGGTTTACAATTGTTATTATTTTTGGGCACTTGTCTCTCTCTCCACACAGAGATGGGAGCGGGGCCAGTACAGGAGGCACATGCCAGAACTATTGTACATGTTTTTAGTGGTAGGGGAAACCTACATGCAAACTCCACTCAGAAAGGCCCTGGTCCGGCCAGGATTCGAACCCTTCTTCAGTGGACTTAACTAAATCCACTGAATTGAAGCGATTTGTGACAGATAATACCCTTCCAACACGTTCTGACTCGTTCTACAACCTGAGTCCGGAGCCGAGTGGCCTTGGTCCGTCGTTCTGTCGCTTAAGTCCTGGACAATTCTAAATATTTATGTACATTTGTCAACATTCATGGACATTGGTCAACTCCCGATGGACCAATGTTTTCTATATTCTTTGTGTTTGACCATTTTAATTCTCTGATCTGAGTTAGCAATTTTAACAGTTTTGAAATTTAGAGTAGATGAGAGTAGACAGGTGCAGTATAGACACAGAGAGACACAGGTACATGCAGTATAGACACAGAGAGACAAAGGTACATGCAGTATAGACACAGAGAGACACAGGTACATGCAGTATAGACACAGAGAGACAAAGGTACATACAGTATAGACACTGAGAGGCACAGGTACATGCAGTATAGACACAGAGAGACACAGGTACATACAGTATAGACACAGAGAGACACAGGTACATACAGTATAGACACAGAGAGACACAGGTACATACAGTATAGACACTGAGAAACACAGGTACATACAGTATAGACACAGAGAGACACAGGTACATGCAGTATAGACACAGAGAGACACAGGTACATACAGTATAGACACAGAGAGACACAGGTACATACAGTATACACACAGAGAGACACAGGTACATACAGTATAGACACAGAGAGACACAGGTACATGCAGTATAGACACAGAGAGACACAGGTACATACAGTATAGACACAGAGAGACACAGGTACATACAGTATAGACACAGAGAGACACAGGTACATACAGTATAGACACAGAGAGACACAGGTACATACAGTATAGACACAGAGAGACACAGGTACATACAGTATAGACACAGAGAGACACAGGTACATACAGTATACACACAGAGAGACACAGGTACATACAGTATACACACAGAGAGACACAGGTACATACAGTATAGACACAGAGAGGCACAGGTACATGCAGTATAGACACAGAGAGGCACAGGTACATGCAGTATAGACACACGTCCCCAGCCCAGTGGACACCGCCCAGTGGACACTGCCTCCGGCTGCCCCGGGCCCTCCTGCCCCCGCATCCCCAGCCCCCACCTCGGACAGTACACCCCAGTCCCCCCCCCTCTCCATCACACCGGACCAGGTGAGGAGTCAGCTCCAGCGCCTGAAGCTGAGGAAATCCGCAGGACCGGACGGGATCAGTCCCAGGCTGCTGAGGACCTGTGCAGACCAGCTCTCTGGGGTCCTCAGCTACATGTACAACCTGAGCCTCAGCCTGGAGAAGGTCCCTGTCCTGTGGAAGACCTCCTGTGTGATCCCGGTTCCAAAAACAGCACACGCCAAGGAACCGGCTCACTACAGACCAGTCGCACTGACCTCCCACCTGATGAAGACCATGGAGCGGCTCATCCTCACCCATCTCCGCTCCGTGGTCAGCCCCACCCTGGACCCGTTCCAGTTCGCCTACAGACCCAACATCGGAGTAGAGGACGCCGTCATCTACTTCCTGCAGCGGACGCTCTCCCACCTGGAGCCCGCCGGGAGCGCTGTGAGGGTCATGTTTTTCGACTTCTCCAGCGCTTTCAATACCATCAGGCCGGCACTGCTGCGGGGGAAGATGGAGGACGCGGGAGTGGACAGTAGCCTCACTGCATGGACCATTGACTACCTCTCAGACCGACCACAGAACGTGCGGCTGCGCAGCTGTGAGTCTGAGGTGGTCGTCTGCAGCACTGGGGCCCCTCAGGGCACTGTCCTCTCACCGTTTCTCTTCACCATCTACACTTCAGACTTCACACACGACACACACAGCTGTCACCTGCAGAAGTTCTCCGACGACTCCGCCATCGTGGGCCGTGTGTCTGAGAGGAACGAACTGGAATATCGGTCGGTTATCAAGGACTTTGTCAACTGGTGTGAGCGCAACCACTTGTGCTTGAACACCAGTAAGACCAAGGAGATGGTCATCGACTTCAGGAGAAAACCACTTTCCCACACGCTGCTGAACATCCAGGGGGAGGACATTGAGCTGGTGGACAGCTTCAAGTACCTGGGTGTTCACATTAACAATAAACTGGACTGGTCCCATAATACAAACGCCCTGCACAAGAAGGGCCAAAGTCGCCTCTTCCTTCTGAGGAGGCTGAGGTCCTTCGGAGTGAGCAGGCCTCTGCTCAGGACTTTTTATGACTCTGTGGTCGCTTCTGCCATTTACTACGCTGTCGTGTGCTGGGCCCCGGGCAGCACAGAGCGGGACAGAAACAGACTGAACAAGCTGGTCAGGAGGGCCAGCTCCACTCTGGGCTGCTCCCTGGACTCTGAGGAGGAGGTGAGGGACAGGAGGCCCCTGGACTCTGTGGAGGAGGTGAGGGACAGGAGGCCCCTGGACTCTGTGGAGGAGGTGAGGGACAGGAGGCCCCTGGACTCTGTGGAGGAGGTGAGGGACAGGAGGGTGCTAGCCAAAGCCACCTCCATCATGAACAACACCTCCCACTGCACAGGACTGTAGAGGAGCTGAGGAGCTCCTTCAGTGGAAGACTGAGACACCCTCAGTGTAGGAAGGAGCGCTACCGCAGGGCCTTTATCCCCACCGCTGTCAGACTGTACAATAAGTCACTTTAAATGATCACTGTGTGAAAACCTGAACTACTATTGACACTGTTTCCAATTGACACTTGTCACTTTTGTTGCACATAATTATTGTCACTTTATTGTACATATATATCCTGCATGTAACATGTTTGCACATTTCCTACCTTTGCACAATCTGAGTGTCTCTATCCATGCCAAATGTGACATGTACATTTCTCCTCTGTGAGATAAATAAAGCACATCTTATCTTATCTTATCTTACATACAGTATAGACACAGAGAGACAAAGGTACATGCAGTATAGACACATAGACCCACAGGTACATGCAGTATAGACACAGAGAGACACAGGTACATACAGTATAGACACAGAGAGACACAGGTACATACAGTATAGACACAGAGAGACACAGGTACATGCAGTATAGACACAGAGAGACACAGGTACATACAGTATAGACACAGAGAGACAAAGGTACATACAGTATAGACACAGAGAGACACAGGTACATACAGTATAGACACAGAGAGACAAAGGTACATGCAGTATAGACACAGAGAGACACAGGTACATACAGTATAGACACAGATAGACACAGGTACATACAGTATAGACACAGAGAGACACAGGTACATGCAGTATAGACACAGATAGACACAGGTACATGCAGTATAGACACAGAGAGACAAAGGTACATACAGTATAGACACAGAGAGACAAAGGTACATGCAGTATAGACACATAGACCCACAGGTACATGCAGTATAGACACAGAGAGACACAGGTACATACAGTATAGACACAGAGAGACACAGGTACATACAGTATAGACACAGAGAGACACAGGTACATGCAGTATAGACACAGAGAGACACAGGTACATACAGTATAGACACAGAGAGACAAAGGTACATACAGTATAGACACAGAGAGACACAGGTACATCCAGTATAGACACAGAGAGACAAAGGTACATGCAGTATAGACACAGAGAGACACAGGTACATACAGTATAGACACAGATAGACACAGGTACATACAGTATAGACACAGAGAGACACAGGTACATGCAGTATAGACACAGATAGACACAGGTACATGCAGTATAGACACAGATAGACACAGGTACATACAGTATAGACACAGATAGACACAGGTACATGCAGTATAGACACAGAGAGACACAGGTACATACAGTATAGACACAGAGAGACACAGGTACATACAGTATAGACACAGAGAGACACAGGTACATGCAGTATAGACACAGAGAGACACAGGTACATACAGCAAAGAGACAGATAGACACAGGTACATGCAGTATAGACACAGAGAGACAAAGGTACATACAGCAAAGAGACAGATAGACACAGGTACATGCAGTATAGACACAGAGAGACAAAGGTACATACAGCAAAGAGACAGAGAGACAAAGGTACATGCAGTATAGACACAGAGAGACAAAGGTACATACAGCAAAGAGACAGAAAGACACAGGTACATGCAGTATAGACACATAGGGACACAGGTACATACAGTATAGACACAGAGAGACACAGGTACATGCAGTATAGACACAGAGAGACAAAGGTACATACAGCATAGAGACAGAGAGACACAGGTACATACAGTATAGAGACAGAGAGACACAGGTACATACAGTATAGACACAGAGAGACACAGGTACATACAGTATAGACACAGAGAGACACAGGTACATACAGTATACACACAGAGAGACACAGGGACATGCAGTATAGACACAGAGAGACACAGGTACATACAGTATAGACACAGAGAGACACAGGTACATGCAGTATAGACACAGGTACATGCAGTATAGACACAGGTACATGCAGTATACACACAGAGAGACATAGGTACATACAGTATAGACACAGAGAGACACAGGTACATACAGTATAGACACAGAGAGACACAGGTACATGCAGTATAGACACAGAGAGACACAGGTACATACAGTATAGACACAGAGAGACACAGGTACATGCAGTATAGACACAGAGAGACAAAGGTACATACAGTATAGACACAAAGAGACACAGGTACATGCAGTATAGACACAGAGAGACACAGGTACATACAGTATAGACACAGAGAGACAAAGGTACATGCAGTATAGACACAGAGAGACACAGGTACATACAGTATAGACACAGAGAGACAAAGGTACATGCAGTATAGACACAAAGAGACACAGGTACATGCAGTAAAGACACAGAGAGACACAGGTACATACAGTATACACACAGAGAGACACAGGTACATGCAGTATAGACACAGAGAGACACAGGTACATACAGTATAGACGCAGAGAGACACAGGTACATACAGTATAGACACAGATAGACACAGGTACATACAGTATAGACACAGAGAGACACAGGTACATACAGTATAGACACAGAGAGACACAGGTACATGCAGTATAGACACAGAGAGACAAAGGTACATACAGTATAGACACAAAGAGACACAGGTACATGCAGTAAAGACACAGAGAGACACAGGTACATACAGTATACACACAGAGAGACACAGGTACATACAGTATAGACGCAGAGAGACACAGGTACATACAGTATAGACACAGAGAGACACAGGTACATACAGTATAGACACAGGTACATGCAGTATAGACACAGAGAGACACAGGTACATACAGTATAGACACAGAGAGACAAAGGTACATACAGTATAGACACAGAGAGACACAGGTACATACAGTATAGACACAGAGAGACAAAGGTACATGCAGTATAGACACAGAGAGACACAGGTACATACAGTATAGACACAGAGAGACACAGGTACATGCAGTATAGACACAGAGAGACACAGGTACATACAGTATAGACACAGAGAGACACAGGTACATACAGTATAGACACAGAGAGACACAGGTACATACAGTATAGACACAGAGAGACACAGGTACATACAGTATAGACACAGAGAGACACAGGTACATACAGTATACACACAGAGAGACATAGGTACATACAGCATAGACACAGAGAGACACAGGGACATGCAGTATAGACACAGAGAGACACAGGTACATACAGTATAGACACAGGTACATGCAGTATACACACAGAGAGACATAGGTACATACAGTATAGACACAGAGAGACACAGGTACATACAGTATAGACACAGAGAGACACAGGTACATGCAGTATAGACACAGGTACATGCAGTATAGACACAGAGAGACAAAGGTACATACAGTATAGACACAAAGAGACACAGGTACATGCAGTAAAGACACAGAGAGACACAGGTACATGCAGTATAGACACAGAGAGATACAGGTACATGCAGTATAGACACAGGTACATGCAGTATAGACACAGAGAGACAAAGGTACATACAGTATAGACACAAAGAGACACAGGTACATGCAGTAAAGACACAGAGAGACACAGGTACATGCAGTAAAGACACAGAGAGACACAGGTACATACAGTATAGACACAGAGAGACACAGGTACATACAGTATAGACGCAGAGAGACACAGGTACATACAGTATAGACACAGAGAGACACAGGTACATACAGTATAGACACAGGTACATGCAGTATAGACACAGAGAGACACAGGTACATGCAGTATAGACACAGAGAGACACAGGTACATACAGTATAGACACAGGTACATGCAGTATAGACACAGAGAGACACAGGTACATGCAGTATAGACACAGAGAGACACAGGTACATACAGTATAGACACAGAGAGACACAGGTACATACAGTATAGACACAGATAGACACAGGTACATACAGTATAGACACAGAGAGACACAGGTACATACAGTATAGACACAGAGAGACACAGGTACATACAGTATAGACACAGAGAGACACAGGTACATACAGTATAGACACAGAGAGACGCAGGTACATACAGTATAGACACAGAGAGACAAAGGTACATACAGTATAGACACAGAGAGACACAGGTACATACAGTATAGACACAGAGAGACACAGGTACATACAGTATAGACACAGAGAGACACAGGTACATACAGTATAGACACAGAGAGACACAGGTACATGCAGTAAAGACACAGAGAGACACAGGTACATACAGTATAGACACAGAGAGACACAGGTACATACAGTATAGACACAGAGAGACAAAGGTACATACAGTATAGACACAGAGAGACACAGGCACATGCAGTAAAGACACAGAGAGACACAGGTACATACAGTATAGACACAGAGAGACACAGGTACATACAGTATAGACACAGATAGACACAGGTACATACAGTATAGACACAGAGAGACACAGGTACATACAGTATAGACACAGAGAGACGCAGTTACATGCAGTATAGACACAGAGAGACAAAGGTACATACAGTATAGACACAGAGAGACACAGGTACATACAGTATAGACACAGAGAGACACAGGTACATACAGTATAGACACAGAGAGACACAGGTACATACAGTATAGCACACAGCTACAGAACACAGGTACATACAGTATAGGTACATACAGTATAACACAGAGAGACACAGGTACATACAGTATAGACACAGAAGACACAGGTACATACAGTATAGACACAGAGAGACACAGGTACATCAGTATAGACACAGAGAGACAGTACATACAGTATAGACACAAGAGACACAGGTACATACAGTATAGACACAGAGAGACACAGGTACATACAGTATAGACACAGAGAACACAGGTACATACAGTATAGACACAGAGAGACACAGGTACATACAGTATAGACACAGAGAGACACAGGTACATACAGTATAGACACAGAGAGACACAGGTACATACAGTATACACACAGAGAGACACAGGTACATACAGTATAGACACAGAGAGACACAGGTACATACAGTATAGACACAGAGAGACACAGGCACATGCAGTATACATAGTCATAAAGATCCATTTGAAGCATATTTTGACAAAGGCCCTGTCTGAGTCTAAGCAGGAGTTTTTTTCCCGATGAAACCCCACGTCTCCTGCTTCTGCTGTGAGATATTTTGATTCTGATTGGGCTGTAATCATTCTTATGAGCACAGTGCGAGCCCGTGGAGGCCTGTTATTGACCTTTGTGATATGACCGACCTTTCAAAAGTCCCCGTGCAGGCGGTTTGCAGAGCGGAGCGGAGCCTGGATGCATGTGGAATGAAACGAACGGGTCTTACTGAGCAGCTTTCACGCCAAAAAGAAACAACAAACACAACAACTAAAAGAAGGCAAAGGATGCAGCACTAAATATTGTCAAAGAGTCACCGGATGTTGCTCTCCATCCTCGTCAAGATTCTATTGTTTTGTCTGAACTGTCTAACTTACGGATTTCACACAATAAATGACACAAAACAAGGCTGCCATATGTTGATAGAGAGATAATTTATTGATCCCCGATGGAGAAATGTCTGTGTCCAGCTGCAGAAACACACCCATCCTGACAAAAACATATCAATTATGTATTTATGTGTTTTCTATGATCATCTATGACATTTGTGGCTCACTGCTTTAGTAAGATTGAAATCTCGATATTAAACGACACAAGAAAGTCAGGGAGAAGTGACGGTGCCTCAGACTACAGGCGAGAATGACAAGCGACCACTATACGACCACGCACAGTCAAAAGAAAATAATAATAACATTTTGCGTTTGTTGTCTCTGAGCCCGACCAGCCAGAACAACACAACTTTGCGATACATATTTTGTTGTCCCTCGCTTCCCATTTCTGATCTGATTGATTGGAGACCGAAAAAGACAGGTAGAGAAAGTCTTGCATTTAAAATGAACAAAAACTAGGGTGCAAGTGTTCATGAATTGTTTATTTTCTAACTATTGAGAGTCGTGGAGAAGCAGCCATCTTGAATCTTGGTGCAATGTCTGGCTGCATCCAAATTAACCTTCAAGAGACAATTTATATGAGACCAGGTTTGATTAAGTTAGAGAGATGTTTTTACTGTGAAGTTGGCATTGGCTTTTGGGCCTAAAGATCATGGGTTTGAGTCCACCATGAGACCTACTTCCCTAATGTCTGCTGTCGTTGTGTTCTTGGGCAAGACACTAAACCCCACTTTGCCTGACCCAGAAGTGGATCAACAGGAAGAAAATGGATAGAAGTACGAGGGTGGATTGCAATTTCGGGGTTCTCCTAAAAGTTTTGGGGCCCGTGTCTAAGCCAATGCAGCTTACTGGGAGTTCCCTTTAACAATGGAAAAAAAAAACCCGCAGGAAATGGTATGTGAGGGACTTGTTGAAGTTTTGCAAATAACAATAACTGATTAGAACTTCTAATCCAGTCAATGCACAGGGAAAAAATGCGTCTGAACTCAGAGTGTCAGAATATGGTCGCAGCTGCCCGGTGCCCTTTAAAGCTTTAACGTAATAGAGATTCCGAGTCAAACACCGAAGAGAACTCAAAATGGCATGACCGGGTACTTCCTCTGCATCTATTCACCGACAACCACAGCACACAGAACCTCGTCGTCACGCTCGCTTCCTCTGCACGCCGCCGCTAAAGGCTTGGCTTCTGTTGCCGTGGTTACCTCCTCACGGTCCCCCCCACCCCCCGATCACCGCGCCAGCCGGATAAATAATGCACACTAATACTTGGCGTGGTGACAGCACTGCAGTACGCTATTGCTCACCTCTGCAAAACAACCCATCGAAACATAAATATGCTAATGGTTGGACTGGCCCCCACATGGACACACGTACACGCACACACCCACACACACACACACACGCACGCGCACACACTCATAGGAGGACACCACAGCGTACAGCTATTACCAGGCCAGTATACTTAATGATTGTGGTGAAAAACGGAGGTGTTTTGGGTTGTCTGATGAAAGCAGGAGGGTAAATGAGGCTGATGGATTTGTCCCGCTGTGAGAGACACGCAGAGGTCAATAGAAAATGGTGTTGGCGCTGGATTCTACGGCAACGTCCCGGCCATCAGCGAGCGGTCGTTTGAGTGTCGAGGCGTGGAAAGAAATGACACTGGTCTCAGAGGTTTCAATTCAATTCAATGTATTTATTTATCAGTTTATATGTATTATTATTGTATGTTTGTACAGCTGTTCAAACACTGGAAATGCAATGATAGTCCTGGCTATAGATCCAGGACAGAGGCTGTAGATCCAGGACAGAGGCTGTAGATCCAGGACTGAGGCTGTTGATCCAGGACTGAGGCTGTAGATCCAGGACTGAGGCTGTAGATCCAGGACTGAGGCTGTAGATCCAGGACTGAGACTGTAGATCCAGGACTGAGGCTGTAGATCCAGGACTAAGGCTGTAGATCCAGGACTGAGGCTGTAGACCCAGGACTGAGGCTGTAGACCCAGGACTGAGGCTGTAGACCCAGGACTGAGGCTGTAGACCCAGGACTGAGGCTGTAGACCCAGGACTGAGGCTGTAGATCCAGGACTGAAGCTTTAGACCCAGGACTGAGGCGGCTCCCATCAGTCAGTGTTGGTAATATAAACTCATTTGTTGTGCTGCCACTCACCAAAACACGTCCATTACCATATTTCCGCTTGCCTCCATTATTTGTTCTCACAGTTCAACATTTTGGCATCTCGTGGGAGGATTACGCTGGGAGGGGGCGAAATGAAAAGGTCTTTCGGGAAATACTTCTCACACAAGGGCGGAAAAATAACGGATGGGCGCGCAGATGATAATGTAAACGATTATGTGTTGAATATAGAAGCAGCATTATGAAAAATAGACACGGTCAGTTCTTCACCAAGGTTATGGAACTAGTTTATAGGACGTATCTCTTCTTCTAATTATAATACAGCCATAGAGAGTTTGAATAAGGTATGGCACTCATTTTTTTCTTATTTTGACCGTTTACTAGTAACATATATTCAAACCATGTGGGGTCTGAAGCTCTGTCAGTTCTATTGAGGTGCGTTTCCTTCTACATCCAGTAAACAACTCTATACAGGAAGCGACCAATCACAGAACAGCTCTGCAATCTCCAGCAAGACATGGTACATGGTCTTATTTATGTGGCGTTTTTCTATGTTATCAAGGCAGGCAAAGCTACGTGAAGGAACCCATTCACACATCAATACATGCAGACAAGAAAGAGAGAGGCTAAAGAGAAAGAGAGACCAGAGAGAGAGAGAGAGAGTCTAGAAGGAACGGACGGAGAGAGAGGGATTTGAGAGAGAGACCAGAAAGAGAGGAACTGGAGGGAGGGACCTGAGAGAGAGACCAGAGAGATACCAGAGAGACAGGTAGAGAAAGAGACCACAGAGAGACCAGAGCGGGGGGCCGGAAGAAGGGAAGGCCAGAGAGATACCGGTGAGAGAGACTGAAGAAAGAGACCAGATAGAGATACCAGAGAGAGGCCACAGAGAGACCAGAGAGGGGGGCCGGAAAGAGGGACTTGAGCGAGAGGCCAGAGCGATACCATAAGGAGAGGCCAGAGAAAGAGACTAAAGACAGAGACCAGAAAGAGAAATCAGAGACAGAGACCAGATAGAGATACCAGAGAGAGAGACCAGAAAGAGAGATCAGAGACAGAGACCAGACAGAGTTACCAGAGAGAGGGACCAGAAAGAGAGATCAGAGACAGAGACCAGATAGAGATACCAGAGAGAGAGACCAGAAAGAGAGATCAGAGACAGAGACCAGACAGAGTTACCAGAGAGAGAGACCAGAAAGAGAGATCAGAGACAGAGACCAGACAGAGTTACCAGAGAGAGGGACCAGAAAGAGAGATCAGAGACAGAGACCAGATAGAGATACCAGAGAGAGAGACCAGAAAGAGAGATCAGAGACAGAGACCAGACAGAGTTACCAGAGAGAGAGACCAGAAAGAGAGATCAGAGACAGAGACCAGACAGAGTTACCAGAGAGAGGGACCAGAAAGAGAGATCAGAGACAGAGACCAGATAGAGATACCAGAGAGAGAGACCAGAAAGAGAGATCAGAGACAGAGACCAGACAGAGTTACCAGAGAGAGGGACCAGAAAGAGAGATCAGAGACAGAGACCAGACAGAGTTACCAGAGAGAGGGACCAGAAAGAGAGATCAGAGACAGAGACCAGACAGAGTTACCAGAGAGAGGGACCAGAAAGAGAGATCAGAGACAGAGACCAGACAGAGTTACCAGAGAGAGGGACCAGAAAGAGAGATCAGAGACAGATACCAGAGAGAGAGACCAGAAAGAGAGATCAGAGACAGAGACCAGACAGAGTTACCAGAGAGAGAGACCAGAAAGAGAGATCAGAGACAGAGACCAGACAGAGTTACCAGAGAGAGGGACCAGAAAGAGAGATCAGAGACAGAGACCAGATAGAGATACCAGAGAGAGAGACCAGAAAGAGAGATCAGAGACAGAGACCAGACAGAGTTACCAGAGAGAGGGACCAGAAAGAGGCCACAGAGAGACCAGAGATTAAGACCAGAGAGAATCTATCCACTCAACTGATGTCAGCTCAGAGGACACATGCCATCTTGATCAGTGTATCTATCTACTGTAACTATCTATCTATCTATCTGTCTGTCTATCCATCTATCTATCTGTCATCTCCATAAGACGCACATCCTACAGCCTTCCTACAGTAATCTGCCATCACAGAGGATGACACATGTATGATAACACAGTCTTTCTCCTTCTGCAGCAGTCGGCAGCGATTCCTGAAGTGTATGTGCGATACTCTCTCGATTCCGAGAGGCTTTTCTTTCTTTACAATACAGAACAAAGGCTTTGATGGAACACTGCTTGAAGAATACGGGGACAAAAGCTCAACAAAAAGAGGCAGCAAGATTCAGCACGCTGTATCTTTTTATGAGGGAATCATATTGTTCATCTATCAACACTGATGCAAAGCTGTAGGCAAGGCAGACAGAGGCATTAAAATCATAATCACAGTACATTAATGCTAGGATTTGCTGTTTAAATTTTACTTAAAGGAGCTGTATGTAAAAATCTGGCCAAAAGTGGTACTGCGCTCTCCCTGACTCAGGTTGCCAGATATGCAGACGAATCCAGCTGGGACCATAACAGCTGAATAGACAAGAGTTTTGTCAACAATAAATCTATAACTAAAACCTTTTTCACAAAGATAGAAATCCTGGTTTTATTCCTTGTTTTGTCGTTAATGATTTGAGAATCATAACGAGACCTTTTTTAGTTCTGCGCCACATGGTACTTTACCAGTGAGATTAGCTTGACACAGTGAGTTCTGGCGCCCGGATCACAGACTTTCTGATTGGTGAAACGGTGGAGGGCGGGACATCGAAATGAAAACAATAACAAGATTTAGAGGCTGGAAATCTCATTTTAAAATACAAATATCTCTAAACTGCTGTTATCAGGTAAAGAAGTATTCAAAAAGAGCAAGTTTAATTAATGCCTTTGGACAGATTAGGCCCATTTCATGATGCTACTGACTGATGACATATTGCTACTTAAAGTGAGTTAGCGATGTTGTTAGCTTAGCCGTACTGTAGCACCAACTGGAAACCACTCCCCCCTCCCCTCCCCTCCCTCTCCACCGAACCAAACATCCAGCATTTTCTTTTCTTTCTCACAACAGGGAGAGTGAAGCAAACGTGAAATTGGCATTTTCCTTTTAGCTTTTAGAAAATAATCTTATAACTCAGGTGCACTCCCGAGAAACAGGAAGAGGGTGAAGGGGGCAAACACATCCCATTGGTTTATTTTTATCAGTCCGCTCCAAAATATTTGTTATTAGTTTTTGGAGACTATAGGCATCTGGTCAATTCCATTACTATTTGAAAACACATGATGACTTGATACTTTTAGGGTTTAGGGACGTTTTCCCACAATATTTTAAAAAATGCGTCTGGAAAAAAATCACAGACTGAATCTTTAAACTAGATAAACTATATTATGGTGTCTTTAATATATCAAAAAAAATGTGAGTTAAAAGCTAGGTGGCTAAATGTTATCTGCTCCAAGTAAATCGTGTGTTGCTACGGTAACTAGTAGCTCTTTTAGAAATTATAAGATAAAAATTATGACAGAAATGAACTACATATAGAGACAAAACATCTGAAAGTTATGGCGACCAGACAAATAAGCTGAGAAATCGCGCTTTCAAAACAAAAATCCGTCAAATGACCCTCAGTTGTTTTTGACCCGGATTTGAAAGTTGTCAGAGAAGAAGCCTGTCTCACATTTTCAGGAAGAAATCTTTTTCACATGATTTTCAATGTAGGTTGAACGATGCAAAAGCAGGTGTAAAAGAATATATAAAATAATCAATCAATTATTTTGCTGAGAATAACATTAAAGTGGTGGAATGGAAGGTCCTGCAAAAAAAAAAAACATAACCTTTAATAACCTTGAAAAAAAAATACATAAAAAATAGCCGGGAGAACGCAATAAAAGCCCAAGGAAGCGTGCGGCAGGTTTGGGTCATGAGACAAAGAGAAAAGGAGAAAAGGTATAATTACGACGGTGCGGTCAAAGGAAATCTAATTTTATCCGGCAGCAAAATTGTTTCAGAATAAAGAGGAAGAAGAGGAGGGTGGTGGAGGACTCGGCCGGGCTCCGATGACCTAATCCAATCCAGTTTATTTATAAAGCACTAATAAAAACAACATGGTTGACCAGAGTGCTGTACATAAAAAGACATACACAAATATACATTTAAAAAATACAAAACAGTGGCAAAAAACACTATTTACAGCAAAAAATCAATTGAAATCAATTAAAAGCCAATGAGAACAAGTGTGTCTTAAGACGAGACTTAAAAACAGGAAGTGACTCAGACAGTCTCACACACAGGGGCAGCTCATTCCATAGTTTAGGACCAACAACCGAAAAAGCTCGATCTCCTCTGAGTTTCCGTTTAGTCGGAGGAACCCAGAGCAGAGCCTGATCCGCCGACCTAAGCGAACGTGATGGAGCATAGGACGTCAGTAGGTCAGACAGATAGCGCGGAGCAAGGCCATTCAGGCATTTATAGACAAACAGAAGGACTTTAAAATCAATCCGGTAGCGAACAGGAAGCCAATGAAGTGATGACAGGACCGGAGAGATATGGTCAAACTTCCGAGTTCCTGTTAACAGACGCGCCGCAGCGTTCTGTACCAGCTGCAGACGAGCAAGTGAGGACTGGCTGATCCCTGTGTACAAGGCGTTACAATAGTCCAGCCGAGTTGTAACAAAAGCGTGAATTAAAATTTCAAAATTCTGTCTTGAAAGGGAGGACTTTATTTTAGCAAGTTGCCTTAAATGGAAGAAACTAGACTTCACTACTGCACTTATTTGTTTATCAAATTTAAAATCAGCATCCATTTTCACTCCAAGGTTTGAAACTATGGGCTTAACAAATTGTGTTAGAGGTCCCAGGTCCACGGAGCTACTGCTGCCATTGCTGGGCCCGACCAGCAGAACTTCACTCTTTTTTTCATTGAAATGCAAAAAGTTTGCTGCCATCCACATTTTGATTTCAGATATGCACTCGAGAAGTTGGGTGCTGCAAAAGTTATTGCTACGCTTAAGGGGCACATAGATTTGGCTGTCATCTGCGTACAGGTGGAATGACACCCCAAACCTCCGGAGGATAGTTCCTAATGGCAACAGATATAACGAAAAGAGGAGTGGCCCAAGGATGGACCCTTGCGGCACCCCACACGACAGGGGGGCTGTGGAGGAAACAAAGTCACCAACTCTCACACAGAAACTCCTATCTCTCAGATAAGATCGGAACCATTCCAGAGCATAGCCCTGAATGCCGACTGAGTGTTCAAGGCGACACAGGAGGGTTTCATGATCCACTGTGTCAAATGCGGCCGTCAAGTCCAGCAGTACTAGCGCCACCGTGTGGCCAGAGTCAGTGGACATCAGGATATCATTATAAACTCGTAACAACGCTGACTCTGTACTGTGGAGGTTCTTGAAACCAGATTGGAACACCTCAGGAATCTCATTTTCATCCAGAAATGACTTCAGCTGGGCAAAGACGATCTTTTCCAAGATTTTGGACACAAACGGAAGTTTTGATATTGGACGATAGTTTGAAGGATCATTTGAATCAAGGCCAGACTTCTTAATTAATGGCTGGACAACAGCATGTTTAAAACTGGCAGGCACCACTCCCTTAATCAGGCTATTATTCACAATGTGCAAAACAAAAGGAGCTATAGTGAAAAACACTTCTTTGAATAGGCGCGGTGGGATGGGATCATCCGGTGAACCAGCCGGCTTCATTTGACTGACCACCGTTGTCAAGCAAGAGAGTGTCACAGGCTCAAACTGAAGAAATACAGCTGTACAGGTCACAAATACAGAAGAGCCAGCCGGTGTAGGGCCGATTAAGGCCCTAGTGGCCACAACCTTATTTATAAAAAAGTGCAGGAGTTTTTCACAAACTATAATTGATGCT
This sequence comes from Knipowitschia caucasica, assembly GCA_964034765.1. Classification (NCBI taxonomy): domain Eukaryota; kingdom Metazoa; phylum Chordata; class Actinopteri; order Gobiiformes; family Gobiidae; genus Knipowitschia; species Knipowitschia caucasica. The sequence goes on from OZ035844.1 coordinate 20,876,499, forward strand.
TCAAGGCTATCTGAAGGGGGGACATTAAGAGCAGCATTCACCATACTATACAAAAACACGAGGGTTGTTCCTGTTGGATGTGACAATATCATAGAAATACCGTGCCTTAGCAGATTTGACACATTTCTGATAATTGTGTAGACTATCAATTAAGATTTGATAGGAAATTTGCAGTCTATCCCTTTTCCATCTTCGCTCCGCTTTTCTGCATTCACGTCTAGCTGCGCGAGTGGACTCATTTAGCCATGGCTCAGAACTCGGCTTGGGACGCCTTGGTCTGAGAGGAGCCACATGGTCTAAAATAGACCGACAGGCAGCATCAAAACAAATAGAAAAACTGCTCCTCACCTCCTGCTCCTCACCTCCTCCACCTGCTCCTCACCTCCTCCACCTGCTCCTCACCTCCTCCACCTGCTCCTCACCTCCACCTTGCCCTGTTGCCACCAGTGTCTAGGCCCCAGGGGTTAATGAAGTGCTCTCCAACATAGACCCTCACAGAGAAAAGCCACATGCGCTAAACGAATACATCTATAAATCCTTTAAATGCATCTTGTCTTGTGCAGTCTCTTTATATTGAATGGTCCTTTCTGTTGGGATGAACAAAAGGCATAATTTGACTTATATATATATATATTTTAAGTTAGGGATTGTCGTAGACGTTGAAATACAGCGCGTGCCGATACAAGAACATTTTCTGTCTTCTATGTATCAACATTTACGAAAATATGAAATTCTATATTTAATCAGGAAGTGTTTCCATTAAAGTGTGTTCATGTGTTTTCATACTAGCCTGAGGTCAATGAGTTTAGAGCAAAACGATCTCCAAGGGTCCCTTATCTCCACAGACAGGAGATGAGACTGGACCAGACCAGACCAAGACCAGGCTCTCCGGTCTTACCATATATGGAGCAAAAATGACATATTTGGCGGCTCTCCCTCTTCTACACATTTTCATAAAACTGTTTGAACAATATTTTGAGTCAGTCCAAGCCAGAGACAGAGAGAGGACTTCACAGAGCCCCTGGTCCTCCATTTGTTTTCAGGTCTAGAGGGACATATTATGGCTCAGCTCATATAGGGATGGTTGGGGAAAAGGAGCTCAGAGTATTTTGTATAAGAATTTAATTGTAAAAAGGATTAAATATTGTTTAATTTAACTCTTGAATATTTTGGTGTTCTTTTCTGGTCAATTATTTAATCACGTCGACAAAAGGACCCCAGCATTAAGTCATTTTTTTCCACCTTTACCTCCAAGACTATGTAGATATTTCCTCAACCAGTGTTCTACCAGTAGCTAATAACCTTGGGATACTTGGGTCAAAAGAAACAGATTAAAAAGACGAACACCCTGAATTATTGTATAAAAGTTCCCAGGGCCAATCAAAATTCATTCTTCAAAATGTGGGCGTCAGTGGCTCAGTTGGTAGAGCATTGGCCTTTGGGGCTGAAGGTCGTGGGTTCTCCAACTGCCCCCACTCACATCTGCTGTTGTTGTGACCTTGGGCAACACTCTGAAACCCCACATTGCCCGGAAGCCCCCGCTGAAACACCAAGGCCATAGCTCTGATTGTCACCCCCCCTGACCCAGAAATGGACTAATAAAGGGGTAGAAAATAAATGAAATCCAGGGCGTGCGTCGTTTTGACTCTGGGATTGCACAAGGGTTTTCAAAGTCTGGAGCTATCAACAAATTGAAAACGCTCAAAGCCAAAGTCCGAATTTTGTGAACATGTATTTACCAACTTTGCAATCAACAAATGGGAGCCTTGACAAAACACCCGGGAGTCGCAGTGATTTGAGGCCCACAGAGAGAGAGCAGGAGCGACGGCAGTTTGCAGGAAGGTGGAGCACTCTCTCGGTGCCTCTGTTTGATTGCAATCATGTCCAAAAGCAAAAGAATCTCCTTCAGCCTCTTTCCTGCTCCCATATCTGCAAACATACGTCCCACTCACGCATCTATGTGCATAAAACATAACAATTGTTCAGCGTAGGGAACATGAAACGGCTTTGAAATCCTTTGATGAGACCGAGCAGCGATTTTGAGAGTGTTTTTATGAAGTGGAAGGTCGTAAATCAGGGAGAGAAAAGACATTAAAAGTATTGGGTTTTTCTACATCAGACAACATGAGGTTTTGTGATGTTATTGCCTTTATCAGCTTTATATGTGCAAAAAAAAAAGCACAGACCAGGAACTCAATAAAGACAAAACTAACAATACCATACATCCACGAAGAAACACAATGTGAATACAGCCATAGAACCACATCGCAATTTCAGACAGATATTAGCACACCCCATGGACACATTACTGTAGAACCAGAAAGCAAATTCAACGACATATATACGAAATACCAATGCAAATCATGCTAGCAGACATTTGTAGGAGAAACGGGCACGGCATTTAACACCAGACAAATAGAACACCGGAAAGAATGTGCGAAAGAAACGACAATACGACTAACCAGGAGAGGAAGACAGAGGGCGCAAGAGGACACCCTAAAATCGGCGATATCAGACCACTGCAAACGTAAAAAACCACCTTATGGACTGGGACAATACGATAATCATGAAGCAAGAACCCAACAAATACAAGCGATGAATCAAAGAAGCGATAGAAATGCAGAAACGGGGCGCAGACATTATGAGTCGCGACGAGGGCGTGTTTCCACCTCTTCAGCGACCACCACTGGCCAGCAGGGGGCGCAGTCAGCCCGGTAAACCACATAGGTTGGCTGGGAATAACACCACAAAACCTTATATTGTCTGATGCAGAAGAGCCCAATACTTTTAATTCTACTGAGAAGACGAGATGAATCTTCTTAAACTAGAAAAACTACATGTTCTGGTCTCTCTCTTTTCTCTCTCTGTCTAGTCTCTATCTCTTTATCTGGGCTCTTTCTCTCCAGTCTCTCTCTCTCTGGTATCTCTCCAGTTGCTCTCTCTGGTCTGTCTATCTAGTCTCTCTCTCTGGTCACTCTCTCTCTCTTGTCTCTTTCACTGGTCTCTCTCTCTGGTCTCTCTCTCTAGTCTCTCTCTGATCTCTCTCTGGTCGCTCTCTTTAGTCTTCTTTCAGGTCTCTCCTTCTGGTCTCTCTCTAGTCTCTCTCTGGTCTCTCTCTCTAGTCTTCTTTCAGGTCTCTCCTTCTGGTCTCTCTCTGATCTCTCTCTAGTCCTCTTTCAGGTCTCTCCTTCTGGTCTCTCTCTAGTCTCTCTCTGGTCTCTCTCTCTACTGTAGTCTTCTTTCAGGTCTCTCCTTCTGGTCTCTCTCTGATCTCTCTCTAGTCCTCTTTCAGTACTCTCCTTCTGGTCTCTCTCTCTGGTCTATCTCTCTAGTCTCTCTCTGATCTCTCTCTGGTCGCTCTCTTTAGTCTCTCTTTCAGGTCTCTCTCTCTGGTCTCTCTCTAGTCTCTCTCTGGTCTCTCTTCTTTGCCTGTAGATATTGAAACCCTTTGATGAGAACGTAAAGCATTTTCAGTATTTTTGGTGAAAGGTCAAAAATCAGTAAATCAGAAATGTTGTAATGAGACAATATCTGCTGCAAGCAAAAAAAAAAAATAATAATTTGAAGATTTGATTCAATTTTCGGCACAAATTAATAACGTCCCGAGTGAATCAATGCCACTTTGTATCTCATTTTAAGTAATCACGATTCCTTGGATACAGAATAAAGAAACCCTTGTCAGAATCAGTAATTAGATTTCTGAGGTTTGTATTCAGGCCTAAAAAAAGTATTTGTTGATGTTCTCTTACTGTAGTCTCTTCTTTGAGTCTCTCTATAGTCTCCCTCTGGTCTCTCTCTGGGTCTCCCTCTGGTCTCTCTATAGTCGCCCTCTGGTCTCTCTATAGTCGCCCTCTGGTCTCTCTCTGGGTCTCCCTCTGGTCTCTCTCTGGGTCTCCCTCCGGCCATGTCCACACGCCGGATATTTTTAAAACCGAATATTTCCCCCCGTCCGTTTATAAAATAATTTGCATCCACACATAACCGAACATCTGCGTTTTCAATCACATTCATAACATTCAAACATGTGCTTCTTCTGACGTCCTGCGTCGGGGAAAAAGACCGAAGTGGGCGGAGCTTTGATGCAGACGCCGGTGCTTCTGTAGCTGCACTTTTACAGTCACAGAAGAAAGTCAGGGTAAAGACGTATGTTTACAAGCACTGAACCCCGTCCTCAGCCCTGGTTTAGTCCTGGTTTAGTCCTAATTTAGTCCTGGTTTAGTCCTGGTTTAGCCCTGGTTTAGTCCTGGTTTAGTCCTGGTTTAGTCCTGGTTTAGCCCTGGTTTAGCCCTGGTTTAGTCCTGGTTTAGACCTGGTTTAGTCCTGATTTAGCCCTAGTTTAGCCCTGGTTTAGTCCTGGTTTAGCCCTGGTTTAGTCCTGGTTTAGCCCTGGTTTAGTCCTGGTTTAGTCCTGGTTTAGTCCTGGTTTAGTCCTGGTTTAGCCCTGGTTTAGTCCTGGTTTAGCCCTGGTTTAGTCCTGGTTTAGTCCTGGTTTAGCCCTGGTTTAGTCCTGGTTTAGCCCTGGTTTAGTCCTGGTTTAGTCCTGGTTTAGCCCTGGTTTAGTCCTGGTTTAGCCCGGGTTTAGTCCTGGTTTAGTCTTGGTTTAGTTCTGGTTTAGCCCTGGTTTAGTCCTGGTTTAGCCCTGGTTTAGTCCTGGTTTAGCCCTGGTTTAGTCCTGGTTTAGTCCTGGTTTAGCCCTGGTTTAGTAAGCAGTAAGATCCTTCTTCAGTGATCAGAGGTCGCATATGTTTTGTTTGTTGTTGTTTTGGAGCATACTGTGACGTGCGAAAACGCTAAACTCCGGTGACCTCTGTCTACACGCCAATCTATAAAAGGAGTTTTCAAAAATCTCCACTTTGCCCGGAAGTTTTTTATATATCTTTTTATGATGCATTGTGATGTGGACAACAGGTGCAAACGAAGACAAATATCTGTGGTGTAGCAGAGACTACGTGTGAACGGGGCCTCTCTCCGGTCTCTCTCTCTCTTGTCTCTCTCTCTCTCATCTTGTCTTTTTATGGTTTGTCTCGCTGACCTATTTATTTTCAGTTTCTCTCTGGTCTCTCTCTCTGGTTTGTCAATATCTGGTCTCTATCTCTCTGGTCTCTCTCTCGCTCTCTCTGTCACTCTCTCTACCATCTCTCTTAAGTCTCTCACTCCTGGTCTCTCTCTCTATCTCTCTGGTTTCTCTCTCTGTGGTCTCTCTCTCTCTATATACTCTCCCTCTCTCTTGCATCACTCTCTTTAGTCTCTCTCCTTCTGGTCTCTCTCTCTCTCTGGTTTCTCTCTTTGTGGTCTCTCTCTCTCTCTCTTACTCTCTCTATAGTCTCCCTCTTTCTTGCATCTCTCTCTTTAGTCTCTCTCCTTCTGGTCTCTCTCTCTCTCTCTGATTTCTCTCTCTGTGGTCTCTCTCTCTCTATATACTCTCCCTCTCTCTTGCATCACTCTCTTTAGTCTCTCTCCTTCTGGTCTCTCTCTCTCTCTCTCTCTGGTTTCTCTATCTGTGGTCTCTCTCTCTCTCTCTCTCTTACTCTCTCTATAGTCTCCCTCTTTATTGCATCTCTCTCTTTAGTCTCTCTCCTTCTGGTCTCTCTCTCTGGTTTCTCTCTCTGTGGTCTCTCTCTCTCTCTCTCTCTCTCTCTGTCTCTATAGTCTCCCTCTCTGCCATCACTCTCTTTATTCTCTCTCCCTCCAGTCTCTCTTTCTCCTTCTCTTCATGGCTCTCTCTAGTCTCCCTCTTGCACATCTCTCTCTGGTCTCTCTATAAAATGCATGTATGTATTTGTAAATCGCTATGGCAACAGTACGTACAGTACATACACCGATTGTGGTGTAACCGCACTGGAGCTGCTCCATCTTTCCTTTTGTTTCGTTGTAATTTCTTTGTGACAGGCTTTGAACTAACCCGCCTCATGTTTCTGCCCGCACGCCTTTGATATGTAGACCGCACAATCTGCTGAGAACGACGAACAAGAAGAAAGTCATGTATAATTATGTAGCACAACAGGTAAGAGGAGAGGAGGAGGCATATTCAACCATTGGGGAAAGAAAAAACATTAGTCTGAATCTGATGAAACCTCCCCCTTGAAGATGACTTCATGAGGACGGAGCCATCCATCCATCCATCCATTTTCTACCCTTTAATCCATTTCTGGGTCAGGGGGGTGGCAGTCAGAGATGCCACCCAAGTCTCATAGCACCAGCCCCTCACTGACCCTCTGCAGGTGGTGAGTCCACAGGAGGACGGCTGCTCTGAGTGTGAGCAGAGCCTTGATCTTTCAGTGGGGGCTTTTGGGCAAAGTGGGGTTAAGTGTCTTGCCCAAGGACACAACGACAGCAGTCATCAGTGGGAGTCGGTGGAGAAGGTGCAGAGGTGGGAATTGAACCCACAACCTTCTGGCCTTAAGGCCAATGCTCTACCAACTGAGCTACTGTCGCCCTGAGGACGGAGCCATGGTCTATTATGTCATTCTCTCTGGTCTCTCTCTGGTCTCCATCTCTGGTCTCTCTCTGGTCTCCTTCTCTGGTCTCTCTCTGGTCTCCATCTCTGGTCTCTCTCTGGTCTCCATCTCTGGTCTCTCTCTGGTCTCCTTCTCTGGTCTATCTCTGGTCTCCATCTCTGGTCTCTCTCTGGTCTCCATCTCTGGTCTCTCTCTGGTCTCCTTCTCTGGTCTCTCTCTAGTCCCTTCCTCTCTGGTCTCTCTCTTTCTGGTCTCTCTCTGGTCTCTCTCTCTGGTCCCCATCTCTGGTCTGTCTCTAGTCTTTGTCTCTTTAGTCTGTCTATCTCTGGTCTCTCTTTCTCTCTTTCCCCCCCCCCCCCCCCCCTCTCTCTCTCTCTAGTCCATCTCTCTCTGCTCTCTCTCTCTGAAACCCTCTCCATCCGGTACCTGTCTGGCCAATGACTTATGACATTTTTTGGTTAATTCAGGACCCTGACTTTGGCTTTCATTAAATAAATGCAACGATATTTCCAAATGTCACTGCTTCAAAGATTTACCCACAAACGCTTGGCCTCTCTCTCTCTCTCTCTCTCTCTCTCCTCCCTCTCGGCCTCTCGGAGACCACATACCCACGATCTGACGTTTCTGTGGTGGTGTCATTATGGTTCAGATACTTTATAGAGATAGTCACCCCCTTACCACGCAAAAATATATACTCCGCCAAACACAAACGAGCTACTTCCAACGCGGACAGACTAGAGAGAGTGGTCTTTCACTCACTGTCTAGTCTCTTGTCTCTTTAGTCTGTCTATCTCTGGTCTCTCTCTCTCTCTCTCTAGTCTCTCTCTCTCTGGTTCCTCTGTCTTCCCACCCCCCTCTGTTCTCCCTCTTTGGTCTCAATATTTCTGGTCTCTCTATGGTCTCTCTATCTCTCTCTCCATCCGATACCTGTCTGGCTCTGGTAAGTATTTCTGCTGCTATTGTCAAATTCTAATCTGCCTTGCGCAACTCCTCTGCACCAAAACTCTCCACCGTCTGACGTGAATCCTCTGGGATCGCTCACAAACTTGTTCATCAAATTCACACATGCATATATTTCCATTCTCCAAGCCAAGATAAGGGTTTTTTAAAAAGTTTCCCCAAGTGATTTCCTGAGCTACTTTTTTGGGTCATCTTGCACTTCTCAAGGCCTGACTAGTACTTGGACATTCTGGAGAGCCTTTTTTGAGCTGAACTCTGCAGTTGGGTTGGGTAGCCTTGGGGAGACCTCAACAGGCGCTGCTACTCAAGAATTATCAAACAGAATGCATGTAATACAAACTGCCCACGGACCACTTTGAAAAACTGGACTTTTTTTTGAGAGAGTGAAAATAAGGACGTGAGTAGGAGCCATCTGGTCTCATCGCAAGGTCGACAGTCTCTTCAGAGTCGGATGATAAACTCAGAATCGACCGCTGGAGAGTTAAAATTCATGTCAGTGGCATTTTCAACGATGAAGAGGGAGAGAGATTTATTTATGCCAAGGCAAGTATCGTCTAGATGCGCCCATTTTCACTCTCTGGTCTCTCTCTAGTCTCTCTCTAGTCTCTCTCTAGTCTTACTCTGGTCTCTCTCTAGTCTTACTCTGGTCTCTCTCTGGTCTTTCTCTAGTCTCTCTCTGGTCTTTCTCTAGTCTCTCTCTGCTCTCTCTCTAGTCTCTCTCTGCTCTCTCTCTTGTCTCTCTCTAGTCTCTCTCTAGTCTCTCTCTAGTCTTACTCTGGTCTCTCTCTAGTCTTACTCTGGTCTCTCTCTGGTCTTTCTCTAGTCTCTCTCTGCTCTCTCTCTAGTCTCTCTCTGCTCTCTCTCTAGTCTCTCTCTGCTCTCTCTCTAGTCTCTCTCTGGTCTCTCTTTAGTCTCTCTCTGGACTCTCTCTGCTCTCTCTCCAGCCTCGCTCTGGTCTCTCTCTGGTTTTTCTATCTGGTCTATGTCTGCTCCCTCTCTCCCTCTATTTTTTCGCCAAGGCAAGCACCGGTTAGACTTGCCCATTTCCACTCTCTGGTCTCTCTCGAGTCTCTCTCTGGTCTCTATCCCGTCTCTCTCTGGTCTCTCTCTAGTCTCTCCCTGGTCTCTCTCTGCTCTCTCTCTCTCTGCTCTCTGGCCCTCTGATCACTCTCTCTTTCCGATCTCTCTCTCTTTCCCTTGCCTCTCTCTCTGCTCTTTCTCTCTGCTCTCTCTCTGCTCTCTCCACCTCTGATGTCTCTGTCTCTTTCCCTGGTCTCTCTCACCAACAAGCAAACATATACTCCAAATTAGACCAGTTATTCAATGTGTCTTCTGGATGATTCTACTTTGTTACATAAGTCGAAACACACACGACCCTCTCCCCGCTCTCTCCTCTCTCCCCTCTCTCTCCTCTCTCTTCTCTCTCTTCTCTCTCTGATCTGTGATTTGAAAGGCCCATGTTGTTGTTGTGATTCGAACCCATCCATTTTTAATGTCCCCCAGCTGCGCACCGAGATCCAATGCATAAAATCGTACATATATCTGCGAAACACGACCGCCCAGGCATCCATTATTATGACATTACTCGCATGACGTGTGTTCTGCACAATCGCCGCACCTGGGAGAGTGAGCAGACCCGGTCGAGCGGAGGAAATCTCCCAATTTTTTTTGTTTTCTTTTTCCAAATTGGGCACAAAAGCCTGAAGCAAAGTTTGCTCACATTTAGCAGCAGCATCTGTGAAATACAGGGTCTCAGTCTGAACTCGTCTGATATGATGCAATAACAAGCTTTAGATAAGGAAAACAATAAAGTAAGGCACAGATTACACCAGGCATGTCAGGCAACTCAGGTCCGGGGGCCAATTGCGGCCCTCGGTGTCATTTTGTGTGGCCCTCTGCCTTGCTAACCCAAAGACCATCCCAGAGACCATCGTGAAGACCAACGCGATCAGCATATCCCAGATAACAATCCAGAGCAAAAAGCTAGATTATAATGCAGATTCAGTTTATTTGGTCTCTTTCTCTCTGGTCTTTCTCCGCTCTCTCTCTCTCTGGTCTCTCTCTGGTATCTCTGTGGTATCTCTCGCTGGTATCTCTCTCTTGTCTCTTTTCTCTGGTCTCTCTTTCTCTGGTCTTCATCTGGTATTTCTCTGGTCTCCTTCTGGTCTCTTTTTCCCTGGTCTTCCTCTCTGTTGTCTTTCTCTCTGGTCTCTCTTTGGTCTCTCTCTCTGGTCTCTCTCTCCCCTGGTATATCGCTGGTCTCTCTTTGGCCTCTCTCTCTGGTCTCTCTCTGGTCTCTCTTTCTGTTGTCTTTCTCTCGGGTCTCTCTTTGGCCTCTCTCTCTGGTATATCTCTGGTCTCTCTCTCCCCTGGTATATCGCTGGTCTCTCTTTGGCCTCTCTCTCTGGTCTGTCTTTAGCCTCTCTCTCTGGTATATCTCTGGTCTCACTCTCGTCTCTCTTTGGCCTCTCTCTCTGGTTTGTCTCTGGTCTTCCTTTAGCCTCTCTCCCTGGTATATCTCTGGTCTCTCTCTCTGGTCTCTCTTTGTTCTCTCTTTCTCTCTCTGGTCTCTCTCTCTTTCTGGTCTCTCTCTGTTCTCTCTTTCTCTCTCTGGTCTCTCTCTCTGGTCTCTCTCTTTCTGGTCTCTCTCTCTGGTCTCTCTTTGGCCTCTCTCTCTGTTCTCTCTCTCTCTATCTCTAGTCTCTCTCTCTTTCTGCTCACTCTCTCTCTTTGATCTCGCTCTGTTCTCTCTTTCTCTCTCTGGTCTCTCTCTTTCTGGTCTCTCTCTCTCTCTGGTCTCTCTCTGTTCTCTCTCTCTCTATCTCTGGTCTCTCTTTTTCTGGTCTCCCTCAATCTTGGTCTCTCTCTGGTCTCTCTTTGGCCTCTCTCTGGTTTATCTCTGGTCTCTCTTTCTGGTGTCTCTCTCTCTGGTCTCGCTCTTTGGTCTCTCTCTGGTCTCTCTCTGGTCTCTCCCCACAGTCACAGAACCATCAAGCAAACTATCAACGTTTCCGCAGAAAGAAGAGACGCTGACGAGCTTCTTAACGACCTGATCAGTGTTTTTGTTTCAGTTCATCAGGCCGACTGAACGCAGGCAATCAACTTCATCTCATCCTAATGTATGTACATACAAACCGATACAAAAAGCTTTAAAATATGATTGATGGAACAAGAGCGTCTTCAGATTGAAAGAGCCAGACGAAATGAAAGGCGTGTGGGACTTTTTGGACCTGGATGTGGGAGTGGATGGGGCCAGCTCCGAGTGGATCAGTGCTCTGGTTATAGCCGCTGCTCGCTCCCTGTGCCAGACTCACATTTGGCTTCACTTTGGGTTCCACAGACTCACCAGTGTTTACCCTGCCATGTGTGCACAGCAGCAGAAGGGGAAAGACACGAAGAAGAAGAGTCAAGAGAAGAGTGGTTTGACTTGGACTACTGCTACTGCTACTACTACTACTACTACTTACTACAACTACTACTACTACTACTGAATTAATTTGATATCTTTGCAGGACACTTTAAAACACTTCACATGTCCTCATTCCCTCAAAACACAGTGGTAATAAAATACTACTATTACTAGTCACAACTGCCCTGGGGCACACTGACAGAAGAGAGGCAACCAGTCTGTGTCTTTTCACCATTTACCATAGTGTAAAACTAATCAGTTGGGTGAAACTAATCTGTCTCACGACGGTCTGAACCCAGCTCACGTTCCCTATTAGTGGGTGAACAATCCAACACTTGATGAAGTCTGCTTCACAATGACAGGAAGAGCCGACATCGAAGGATCAAAAAGCGGCGTCGCTATGAACGCTTGGCCGCCATGAGCCCGTTATCCTTGTGGTCACTTTTCTGACACCTCCTGCTTAAAACCCAAAAAGTCAGAAGGATCGTGAGGCCCCGCTTTCACGATCTGTATTCATACTGAAAATCAAGATAATTCAAGCTTTTGCCCTTCTGCTCCTCAAGAGGTTTCTGTGCTCCCTAAAATTAGAGATTTGTATTTAATTTATCTTCCTTTATATTCCCATAGAGGATTTCTCTCTTAATCTTACATTACCATGGCTGCTTTTGAACTTCTACATTAGACTTAAAAAAAGCGGTGGAACTATGTAATATTTGATTTAAAGAAAGCTCAAACCCTCTTTACCTTTAGTTCCAGCTGCCATGTGAGGCAAAGAGGTCATTCAGGATCCAGGTCTTTTGCCTTTTGCAGTAAAACCATTGGAAAACCTGCGCAGACGTGTTTACCAGAGTCCTGCCACGGCACCATGGCCACGGCGAGAGAGATACAGACAGAGAGAGACAGAGAGAGAGACAGAGAGACGCAGAGAGAGAGACAGAGAGAGAGACAGAGAGACGCAGAGAGAGATACAGAGAGAGAGACAGAGAGACGCAGAGAGAGACACAGAGAGAGAGACAGAGAGACGCAGAGAGAGAGACCGAGAAAGCGACACAGAGAGACAAAGAGAGACAGAGAGACAGACAGAGAGAGAGACACAGAGAAACAGAGAGAGAGAGAGACAGAGAGAGAGAGAGAGAAACAGAGTTGCTGCTGGGGACTACTTCCTGTATGATTTTCTCTTTACAAAACAAACATGATTGGACTCTTTCTCCCGGGTTCCCGACTCCAGAATAAAGTCGACTGTTCTGCTTTGAACTCAGACAAAACCACCCATTTCACACTAATTAATTCTTTCGCAGTTTTGTTGTTCCAGCGCCTCCGTCTGTTCTAGTATTTTTTTAGCTAATAAACCACATTTTCTCCTCAAAACTCCCAATATCTCTGCACCAATAAAGTGCTAATGCTGCTGCAGGACAGAGCGGCGCTTCCTGCCCCTATTGTTATTGCCACGACGCTTGTATAATATTTTCGTCTGAGCCTTTTCTGCCGTCGCCACTCGGTATAATTTAATTACCGCCGAGTGATTTTTTTTTTTTGTTTCTTGCGAGACTTTCTCTTGATGGAGCGAAAGCCAGCGCATGAGCTTCCTGTTTGAGTTGATGAAATTGGGAGAGCAAGCACTGATTGTGAGGGGAGCGAGAGAAAGAGGCCGAGAAAGATAATTATCCTCACTCTGAACGACGGCCAAATTTACCGCCGTTTGTCAAATGTTTTGGCAAATCTTCCCCCCCCCAGCCACGCGCCAAAGTCTGTTGCTTTCAAGTTCTCTGCGTCTGAATGAGGGTTGAAAAGAATGAACGGGAAGCAAAGCGGAACACAGACTTTCATTTATGCGTTTGTCGGTTCAGAATCGTTTCATAATGGAGCTGAAATCAACGTAAACAAAGTGGATTGTTTTGGAGGACGAAAGAATAGTACAGAGCTTTGCATACGTTTTTGTTCATGGTATTATGCAAAATATAAAGCTTACTTCTTATGCTAAAGCTAGACATTTTAGACTGGCTTTTCATCAGGCTAAAGCTAGAGATTTTAGACTGGCTTTGCATCAGGCCAGTGGCGGCTGGTGGAATTTTCTACTGGGGGGGCCATGAATATGATGACTAGATATAAATGCACCACAGAATTTGACACAGTCTATTATTTTTGATAGGATGTGCCTATTCTTGTCAACCTCCTCATTGTGCTTTCTGATCCCTACCCTGTAGCTTTCATCCAGCTGGGATGAAATATTTATCTTCCCAAACATAGCTAATTTGAGGGAATTTTGCATGTGGATACCAGTCTGCTCATGCTTCTTTGCCTTTTCTAAAAAGTGCTTCAGATCAGTCATACCTGTCTTGATCCATGCTGGGTCAGATCCTGATGTTTGAAACAAGAGGCATGGAAAGCAAAATAAAGCATTAGCCTCGCTACATGCTGCTAGCCAAGATTTGGCGCTGAACCAGGTCCTGGAAAAAGTACGAGTGTACCGTCTCCCCCTGTCGCTGGACTGCTGACTAATGGTAATATTTGGCTGATCAGGTCCAAGCTCTTTAACCTCAACCTTCTCCTGGTATGATCTTCTCTCAAACTGTATTGTTTTGAGTGATCTAACTGAATTATTCTTTTTCTCGTTCTCCATTTTGCGTCTCTTTACGTTCGTCTCAAATTCCCACAGCTTGACCTGTCAATCACTGTAAACGGACGTCACAGACAGTGACAGTACAGGTCGCGGGCGATCCCGCCCCCTCAGGGCGCACTTCTCCTGCGCCCCCAAATCGTCTTATCTCTTGCATTGAAGAGGAGCTACTGCGCATGTACAACTTTTAACGAGAGTCCATAGACGGCTCAGGGCGCAATCTTTTGCGCCCTGAGGCGGAAATACGTCCTCAGTCCGACACAGACAACGCTGATGAGCTTAATCAATCCAACTCAGCATAAACTATAAAGTATTTCTTCCACATCTGAAATAAAACACACATACATTTCGAAATATTTTAATGTTATTATTTTTTTTAACGTTTTATTCAAGGTAACATGGCAAGTTGTGAGTGGTGGGGCGGCGCGCTAGCGCCCTCTATTGGCCGGCCGCCACTGCATCAGGCTAAAGCTAGACATTTTAGACTGGCTTTTCATCAGGCTAAAGCTAGACATTTTAGACTGGCTTTGCATCAGGCTAAAGCTAGACATTTTATACTGGCTTTGCATCAGGCTAAAGCTAGACATTTTAGACTGGCTTTTCATCAGGCTAAAGCTAGACATTTTAGACTGGCTTTTCATCAGGCTAAAGCTAGACATTTTAGACTGGCTTTTCATCAGGCTAAAGCTAGACATTTTAGACTGGCTTTGCATCAGGCTAAAGCTAGACATTTTATACTGGCTTTGCATCAGGCTAAAGCTAGACATTTTAGACTGGCTTTGCATCAGGCTAAAGCTAGACATTTTAGACTGGCTTTTCATCAGGCTAAAGCTAGACATTTTAGACTGGCTTTTCATCAGGCTAAAGCTAGACATTTTATACTGGCTTTTCATCAGGCTAAAGCTAGACATTTTAGACTGGCTTTTCATCAGGCTAAAGCTAGACATTTTAGACTGGCTTTTCATCAGGCTAAAGCTAGACATTTTAGACTGGCTTTTCATCAGGCTAAAGCTAGACATTTTAGACTGGCTTTTCATCAGGCTAAAGCTAGACATTTTAGACTGGCTTTTCATCAGGCTAAAGCTAGACATTTTAGACTGGCTTTTCATCAGGCTAAAGCTAGACATTTTAGACTGGCTTTTCATCAGGCTAAAGCTAGACATTTTACACTGGCTTTTCATCAGGCTAAAGCTAGACATTTTAGACTGGCTTTGCATCAGGCTAAAGCTAGACATTTTAGACTGGCTTTGCATCAGGCTAAAGCTAGACATTTTAGACTGGCTTTTCATCAGGCTAAAGCTAGACATTTTAGACTGGCTTTGCATCAGGCTAAAGCTAGACATTTTAGACTGGCTTTTCATCAGGCTAAAGCTAGACATTTTAGACTGGCTTTTCATCAGGCTAAAGCTAGACATTTTAGACTGGCTTTGCATCAGGCTAAAGCTAGACATTTTATACTGGCTTTTCATCAGGCTAAAGCTAGACATTTTAGACTGGCTTTGCATCAGGCTAAAGCTAGACATTTTAGACTGGCTTTGCATCAGGCTAAAGCTAGACATTTTAGACTGGCTTTTCATCAGGCTAAAGCTAGACATTTTAGACTGGCTTTGCATCAGGCTAAAGCTAGACATTTTAGAC
Organism: Knipowitschia caucasica; assembly: GCA_964034765.1. Classification (NCBI taxonomy): domain Eukaryota; kingdom Metazoa; phylum Chordata; class Actinopteri; order Gobiiformes; family Gobiidae; genus Knipowitschia; species Knipowitschia caucasica. Next base: position 20,891,581 of record OZ035844.1, read on the forward strand.
TGGCTTTTCATCAGGCTAAAGCTAGACATTTTAGACTGGCTTTTCATCAGGCTAAAGCTAGACATTTTAGACTGGCTTTTCATCAGGCTAAAGCTAGACATTTTAGACTGGCTTTGCATCAGGCTAAAGCTAGACATTTTATACTGGCTTTGCATCAGGCTAAAGCTAGACATTTTAGACTGGCTTTGCATCAGGCTAAAGCTAGACATTTTATACTGGCTTTTCATCAGGCTAAAGCTAGACATTTTAGACTGGCTTTTCATCAGGCTAAAGCTAGACATTTTAGACTGGCTTTTCATCAGGCTAAAGCTAGACATTTTAGACTGGCTTTTCATCAGGCTAAAGCTAGACATTTTAGACTGGCTTTCATCAGGCTAAAGCTAGACATTTTATACTGGCTGCATCAGGCTAAAGCTAGACATTTACTGGTTGCATCAGGCTAAGCTAGACATTTATACTGGCTTTTCATCAGGCTAAAGCTAGACATTTTAGACTGGCTTTTCATCAGGCTAAAGCTAGACATTTTAGACTGGCTTTTCATCAGGCTAAAGCTAGACATTTTAGACTGGCTTTTCATCAGGCTAAAGCTAGACATTTTAGACTGGCTTTTCATCAGGCTAAAGCTAGACATTTTAGACTGGCTTTTCATCAGGCTAAAGCTAGACATTTTAGACTGGCTTTTCATCAGGCTAAAGCTAGACATTTTAGACTGGCTTTTCATCAGGCTAAAGCTAGACATTTTAGACTGGCTTTGCATCAGGCTAAAGCTAGACATTTTAGACGTGTTTCAAATGAAGCTATATTATCCATAAACTCCGGTCCATTATCATTTCCGACATGTACGTCTGGGTCTGAACCTAGTGGCTGCTCGGTTGAATCTCCTCCGACCAATCAGCGAGTGCGGGAGGCGGGTGTTGTAGGTCGGTGTCGGTGACGTCGAGAGTTGGCGGAGAATGCGATAGTAAAGTAATCCGTTCTGGTTCAGCTCCAAGTATCAAGAAAATGAAGCTGGAGCAAGAGGGACGTTTAGCCAGTGTCATAGCTGGGAAAGATGTTGTGGTTCTGCTCCCCTCGGGCTCCGTTAGCGGCAAAGGAGATGGTTAAAGCTAGGCTAAATGCTAAATGCTAGGCTAAATGCTAAATGCCAGCGTCACAGTGAATTTATATCCAATGGTTAAGCCCTCCCACCTGTTAACGGAGCTCATCGGAGCAAAATCCAAAGCTAAGTACGAAATGAACTTTGTACAATGGTGTGGTACGACCAGGCTAAGTCTTAGCTACTTACTTAGCCAGCCTACTTTCTCCAACTTCAGAGGAGGTTTGGCTTCGACGCGATCGTTTTGACCCAGTTTATTCACATTTTAGTTTTCATCATGTGTCGCTTACGCCATTTTAGTCCTGGTTTTGTTCTGTCTTCATCACACGGAGGCTGAAGTGGAGACGTTAGACAAAGAAGATCAAATGAGGACATGTGTCACGCGGCCAAAGGAAACTGAACCCAAAATAAAGATTTAATAGATTTAAGATTTAGATTTTTTGCCGGGCGGAACAGGGCCTTTCTGAGTGGAGTTTGCATGTTCTCCCCGTGTCTGCGTCAGGTTTCCTCTGTGTGCTAAATGAGAGAGTGAATGGATACACAATGGAGACACACATGGGGGCGGGGCCGACACACATGAGGGCGGGGCAGACACACATGAGGGCGGGGCCGACACACATGAGGGCGGGGCAGACACACATGAGGGCGGGGCAGACACACATGAGGGCGGGGTAGACACACATGAGGGTGGGGCAGACACACATGAGGGTGGGGCAGACACACAGGAGGGCGGGGCCGACACACATGAGGGCGGGGCCGACACACATGAGGGCGGGGCAGACACACATGAGGGCGGGGCAGACACACATGAGGGCGGGGTAGACACACATGAGGGCGGGGCAGACACACATGAGGGCGGGGCCGACACACATGGGGGCGGGGCCGACACACATGAGGGCGGGGCCGACACACATGAGGGTGGGGCAGACACACAGGAGGGCGGGGCAGACACACATGAGGGCGGGGCCGACACACATGAGGGCGGGGCCGACACACATGAGGGCGGGGCCGACACACATGGGGGCGGGGCCGACACACATGAGGGCGGGGCCGACACACATGAGGGTGGGGCAGACACACAGGAGGGCGGGGCAGACACACATGAGGGCGGGGCAGACACACAGGAGGGCGGGGCCGACACACATGAGGGCGGGGCAGACACACAGGAGGGCGGGGCAGACACACATGAGGGCGGGGCAGACACACATGAGGGCGGGGCAGACACACATGAGGGCGGGGCAGACACACATGAGGGCGGGGCCGACACACATGAGGGCGGGGCCGACACACATGGGGGCGGGGCAGACACACATGAGGGCGGGGCAGACACACAGGAGGGCGGGGCCGACACACATGAGGGCGGGGCAGACACACATGAGGGCGGGGCAGACACACATGAGGGCGGAGCAGACACACATGAGGGCGGGGCCGACACACATGAGGGCGGGGCAGACACACATGAGGGCGGGGCAGACACACATGAGGGCGGAGCAGACACACATGAGGGCGGGGCCGACACACATGAGGGCGGGGCAGACACACATGGGGGCGGGGCAGACACACATGAGGGCGGGGCAGACACACATGAGGGCGGGGCAGACACACATGAGGGCGGGGCCGACACACATGAGGGTGGGGCAGACACACATGAGGGCGGGGTAGACACACATGAGGGCGGGGTAGACACACATGAGGGCGGGGCAGACACACATGAGGGCGGGGCAGACACACATGAGGGCGGGGCAGACACACATGAGGGCGGGGCCGACACACATGAGGGCGGGGCCGACACACATGAGGGCGGGGCAGACACACATGAGGGCGGGGCAGACACACATGAGGGCGGGGCAGACACACATGAGGGCGGGGCCGACACACATGAGGGCGGGGCCGACACACATGAGGGCGGGGCAGACACACAGGAGGGCGGGGCAGACACACATGAGGGTGGGGCAGACACACATGAGGGCGGGGCAGACACACATGAGGGTGGGGCCGACACACATGAGGGCGGGGCCGACACACATGAGGGCGGGGCAGACACACATGAGGGCGGGGTAGACACACATGAGGGCGGGGTAGACACACATGAGGGCGGGGCAGACACACATGAGGGCGGGGCAGACACACATGAGGGCGGGGCAGACACACAGGAGGGCGGGGCCGACACACATGAGGGCGGGGCAGACACACATGAGGGCGGGGCAGACACACATGAGGGCGGGGCAGACACACATGAGGGCGGGGCCGACACACATGGGGGCGGGGCAGACACACATGAGGGCGGGGCAGACACACAGGAGGGCGGGGCCGACACACATGAGGGCGGGGCCGACACACATGAGGGCGGGGCCGACACACATGAGGGCGGGGCAGACACACAGGAGGGCGGGGCCGACACACATGAGGGCGGGGCCGACACACATGAGGGCGGGGCCGACACACATGAGGGCGGGGCCGACACACATGAGGGCGGGGTAGACACACATGAGGGCGGGGCAGACACACAGGAGGGCGGGGCCGACACACATGAGGGCGGGGCCGACACACATGAGGGCGGGGCCGACACACATGAGGGTGGGGCCGACACACATGAGGGCGGGGCCGACACACATGAGGGCGGGGTAGACACACATGAGGGTGGGGCAGACACACATGGGGGCGGGGCCGACACACATGAGGGCGGGGCCGACACACATGAGGGCGGGGCAGACACACATGGGGGCGGGGCCGACACACATGAGGGCGGGGCAGACACACATGAGGGCGGGGTAGACACACATGAGGGCGGGGCAGACACACATGGGGGCGGGGCAGACACACATGAGGGCGGGGATACTGTAGAAAAAGAGGGAGAGAGTGAGAAGCAGAGAGAGAAACCGAGCAAGAGAGCGAGAGAGACAGATAGAAAGAGAGGAAGAGAGTGAGAAACAGAGCGAGAGAGAAACAGAGCGAGAGAGAGAGGCAGCTAGAAAAACAGAGGGAGAGAGAGTGAGAAGCAGAGAAGGATATAGAGACAGAAAGAGAACGAGAGGGAGACAGAGAAAGGGAAAAGTAGAGGGAGAGAGAGAGAGAAAGAAACGAGAGAGAGGAAGATAGAGGCTGAGAGAGTTTTACTTACTTATTTACTACTTGTGGTAGTAGTAGAATTAGTAGCTGCATTAGTAGCAGAAGTAGTAGTAATAGTAGCAGCAGCAAGCAGTACTAGTAGTGGTTGTGTTATTTGTAGTACTTATACTACAAATAACTTGTAATAGTTGTAGTAGCAGTATTAGGAGGAATAGTAGTCGCAGTAGCATACGACTAGACTGTGTATGTGCAGTTTTGTAGTACACAGATGCAGTACTTTAATCCCTTTTGTCTGACTGTACTCTTTCGCCGCCTCTGGGCACAGGATTCTTCAAATATTCTGTTTCTTTTTCAAATATTTCTATAAATAATCAGAAAACAGACGAGGCCATATTTCTCGGAAAGGTTTCCACAACAACAGGCAATCAAAACGCCGCCCGGGGCAGTTTTTCTATATCCATATGTCCAGAGAAACACACAGTGGGAGGCAGAGAGAGAGAGAGAGAGAGAGAGAGAGAGAGAGAGAGAGAGAGAGAGAGCGGGAATGACGTTTTTCATGAATGGAGGAAAGTATTTCGTCACGTTTAGCCCACAGCGAGTTTAAATATGAATAAACCGGACCTGCATAAAACTGGAACCATAGAACTCATTCAGAGAGAGAGAGAGAGAGCGAGAGAGAGAGAGAGAGAGAGAGAGAGAGAGAGAGACCAGAGACAGACAGAAAGAGAGAGAGAGAGAGAGAGAGAGAGAGAGAGAGAGAGAGAGAGAGCTCATTCAGGGAGAGAGAGAGAGAGAGAGAGAGAGAGAGAGAGAGAGCTCATTCAGAGAGAGAGAGAGAGAGCGAAAGCGAGGGCGAGAGAGAGAGAGAGAGCGAGAGAGAGAGAGCTCATTCAGAGAGAGAGAGAGCGAGAGCGAGGGCGAGAGAGAGAGAGAGAGCTCATTCAGAGAGAGAGAGAGCGAGAGCGAGAGCGAGAGAGAGAGAGAGAGCTCATTCAGAGAGAGAGAGCGAGAGAGAGAGAGAGAGCTCATTCAGAGAGAGAGAGCGAGAGAGAGAGAGAGCTCATTCAGAGAGAGAGAGCGAGAGCGAGAGAGAGAGAGAGAGCTCATTAAGAGAGAGAGAGCTCATTAAGAGAGAGAGAGCTCATTAAGAGAGAGAGAGCTCATTAAGAGAGAGAGAGAGAGAGACAGAGAGAGAGAGAGAGAGAGACAGAGAGAGAGAGAGAGAGACCATGTAGAACTCATTCAGACCAAAACGCTTTGATTATGTTTCTTGTTTGAGTCCTGCTGCAGGTCAGAAAGAGAAACCGTGCAACAATTCTCAATGATACTTTTGACACGTTTTACACAAGAATTAATGTTGTTATCAATCCATGGACCAATCACAACACTGCAATCTGAACATCTGAAAATGCACCTTTTTTATTTATTTTTTTATAGATCTTCTTATCACACACATTCCCTGATTATTTGTTGTGAATTGGAGCTTTAGATAAATATATTTGCTGTGTTGTATGTTCATCTATAGCACTTTGAGGTTCCGTGGAAATGTAAGGTGCAATACGAAAAAATGTATTATTGATTGACTGCGGAACCTTCCGCAGTCAACCATTGGTTTTGTATTTCTTTATTCCGTCATTTTTTTTGACACGTTTCACAGCTTTCACATTTTCAACAATTTCCACAAGTTATACATCAAAACGTTCCACATGTTTGGGAGATTATTGCTATTACTTTTGGGACTTCAGCGATTTCCGGTTTTTCCGCAATCGGACAAAAATCTGCATTGAGAATTCTGCAATGCATTTTAATAGGCCCATGCATTTTAATAGGACTTCAGCTCTTTCAGACATTTCTACAGTTTCAATGATTCAACAGTTTCAAGGATTCAACAGTTTCAAGGATTTCAGCAGTTTCAAGATTTCAAGAGTTTCAAGGACTTCAACAGTTTCAAGGACTTCAGCAGTTTCAAGGACTTCAGCAGTTTCAAGGACTTCAGCAGTTTCAAGGACTTCAGTGTAATCATGCAACCTAATAGGGATTTTTCCATGTAAACCAGTATAATGCAACTTAATAGGGTTTTTTTTTTACATGTAAACCAGTATAATGGAACTTAATAGGGGTTTTTCCATGTAAACCAGTACAATGCAACTTAATAGGGATTTTTCCATGTAAACCAGTATAATGCAACTTAATAGGGTTTTTTTCATGTAAACCAGTATAATGCAACTTAATAGGGATTTTTCCATGTAAACCAGTATAATGCAACTTAATAGGGTTTTTTTCATGTAAACCAGTATAATGCAACTTAATAGGGTTTTTTCCATGTAAACCAGTACAATGCAACTTAATAGGGATTTTTCCATGTAAACCAGTACAATGCAACTTAATAGGGATTTTTCCATGTAAACCAGTATAATGCAACTTAATAGGGTTTTTTCATGTAAACCAGTATAATGCAACTTAATAGGGTTTTTTTTCATGTAAACCAGTATAATGCAACTTAATGGGGATTTTTCCATGTAAACCAGTATAATGCAACTTAATAGGGGTTTTTACATGTAAACCAGTATAATGCAACTTAATAGGGTTTTTTCCATGTAAACCAGTATAATGCAACTTAATAGGGTTTTTTCCATGTAAACCAGTACAATGCAACTTAATAGGTATTTTTCCATGTAAACCAGTATAATGCAACTTAATGGGGATTTTTCCATGTAAACCAGTATAATGCAACTTAATGGGGATTTTTCCATGTAAACCAGTATTATGCAACTTAATAGGGATTTTTCCATGTAAACCAGTATAATGCAACTTAATAGGGATTTTTCCATGTAAACCAGTATAATGCAACTTAATGGGGATTTTTCCATGTAAACCAGTATTATGCAACTTAATAGGGATTTTTCCATGTAAACCAGTATAATGCAACTTAATAGGGTTTTTTTCATGTAAACCAGTATAATGCAACTTAATAGGGTTTTTACATGTAAACCAGTATAATGGAACTTAATAGGGGTTTTTACATGTAAACCAGTATAATGGAACTTAATAGGGGTTTTTACATGTAAACCAGTATAATGCAACTTAATAAGGATTTTTACATGTAAACCACTATAATGTAACCTAATAGGGGTTTTTACATGTAAACCAGTATAAAGCAACTTAATAGGGATTTGTACATGTAAACCAGTATAATGCAACCTAATAGGGATTTTTCCATGTAAACCAGTATAATGCAACTTAATAGGGATTTTTCCATGTAAACCAGTATAATGCAACTTAATAGGGATTTTTCCATGTAAACCAGTATAATGCAACTTAATAGGGATTTTTCCATGTAAACCAGTATAATGCAACTTAATAGGGATTTTTCCATGTAAACCAGTATAATGCAACTTAATAGGGATTTTTCCATGTAAACCAGTATAATGCAACTTAATAGGGGTTTTTACATGTAAACCAGTATAATGCAACTTAATAGGGTTTTTTTCATGTAAACCAGTATAATGCAACTTAATAGGGATTTTTCCATGTAAACCAGTACAATGCAACTTAATAGGGATTTTTCCATGTAAACCAGTATAATGCAACTTAATAGGGTTTTTTTCATGTAAACCAGTATAATGCAACTTAATGGAGATTTTTCCATGTAAACCAGTATTATGCAACTTAATAGGGATTTTTCCATGTAAACCAGTATAATGCAACTTAATAGGGTTTTTTTCATGTAAACCAGTATAATGCAACTTAATAGGGTTTTTTTTTCATGTAAACCAGTATAATGCAACTTAATGGGGATTTTTCCATGTAAACCAGTATAATGCAACTTAATAGGGTTTTTTTTTTACATGTAAACCAGTATAATGGAACTTAATAGGGGTTTTTCCATGTAAACCAGTACAATGCAACTTAATAGGGATTTTTCCATGTAAACCAGTATAATGCAACTTAATAGGGTTTTTTTCATGTAAACCAGTATAATGCAACTTAATAGGGTTTTTTTCATGTAAACCAGTATAATGCAACTTAATGTGGATTTTTCCATGTAAACCAGTATAATGCAACTTAATAGGGATTTTTCCATGTAAACCAGTATAATGCAACTTAATAGGGATTTTTCCATGTAAACCAGTATAATGCAACTTAATAGGGATTTTTCCATGTAAACCAGTATAATGCAACTTAATAGGGGTTTTTACATGTAAACCAGTATAATGCAACTTAATAGGGTTTTTTTCATGTAAACCAGTATAATGCAACTTAATAGGGATTTTTCCATGTAAACCAGTACAATGCAACTTAATAGGGATTTTCCATGTAAACCAGTATAATGCAACTTAATAGGGTTTTTTTCATGTAAACCAGTATAATGCAACTTAATGGGGATTTTTCCATGTAAACCAGTATTATGCAACTTAATAGGGATTTTTCCATGTAAACCAGTATAATGCAACTTAATAGGGTTTTTTTCATGTAAACCAGTATAATGCAACTTAAAAGGGTTTTTTTCATGTAAACCAGTATAATGCAACTTAATAGGGTTTTTTCATGTATAATGCAACCTAATAGGTTGCATTATACCACCAGACCAAGACCCAAACGAAGACTCAGACCACCACCAGATAATGACCACAGACCAGGTTTCCTTAGTTACAGGAACCAAATTGTTTCAGCGGTGAGGGGATTTTTCAGTTTCAAGGACACTTTCAATACATTCAGTAGTTTCAAGGATTTCAGCTGTTTAAGAATTTAACCAGTTTCAAGGATATCAGGAGGTTCAAGGATTTCAGGAGTTTCCACACTTTCAACAGTTTCCAGGTTTAAAAAAGTTTCAAGGATTTTAGGAGTTTCAATGTTTCAACAGTTTCAAGGATTTCAGGAGTTTAAAGGTTTCAACAATTTCAAGGACTTCAGGAGTTTCAAATATCTATCAAGTATTTTAACAGTTTCAAGGCTTTTTAAAGGATTTCAAGGATTTTTTTTAGCAGATTTCCACATTAGATCTGTTCCGCAGTCAATCGCAATGGCTTCAGCCATTGCAAGTTTCTAGTTATTATTATTGATTGACTGCGGAACCTTCCGCAGTCAACCATTGGTTTTGTATTTCTTTATTCCGTCATTTTTTTTGACACGTTTCACAGCTTTCACATTTTCAACAATTTCCACAAGTTATACATCAAAACGTTCCACATGTTTGGGAGATTATTGCTATTACTTTTGGGACTTCAGCGATTTCCGGTTTTTCCGCAATCGGACAAAAATCTGCATTGAGAATTCTGCAATGCATTTTAATAGGCCCATGCATTTTAATAGGACTTCAGCTCTTTCAGACATTTCTACAGTTTCAATGATTCAACAGTTTCAAGGATTCAACAGTTTCAAGGATTTCAGCAGTTTCAAGATTTCAAGAGTTTCAAGGACTTCAACAGTTTCAAGGACTTCAGCAGTTTCAAGGACTTCAGCAGTTTCAAGGACTTCAGCAGTTTCAAGGACTTCAGTGTAATCATGCAACCTAATAGGGATTTTTCCATGTAAACCAGTATAATGCAACTTAATAGGGATTTTTCCATGTAAACCAGTATAATGCAACTTAATAGGGTTTTTTCATGTAAACCAGTATAATGCAACTTAATAGGGTTTTTTTTCATGTAAACCAGTATAATGCAACTTAATAGGGTTTTTTACATGTAAACCAGTATAATGCAACTTAATAGGGTTTTTTCCATGTAAACCAGTATAATGCAACTTAATAGGGATTTTTCCATGTAAACCAGTATAATGCAACTTAATAGGGGTTTTTACATGTAAACCAGTATAATGCAACTTAATGGGGATTTTTCCATGTAAACCAGTATAATGCAACTTAATAGGGGTTTTTACATGTAAACCAGTATAATGCAACTTAATAGGGTTTTTTCCATGTAAACCAGTATAATGCAACTTAATAGGGATTTTTCCATGTAAACCAGTATAATGCAACTTAATAGGGTTTTTTTCATGTAAACCAGTATAATGCCACTTAATAGGGTTTTTTTCATGTAAACCAGTATAATGCAACTTAATGGGGATTTTTCCATGTAAACCAGTATAATGCAACTTAATAGGGGTTTTTACATGTAAACCAGTATAATGCAACTTAATAGGGGTTTTTTACATGTAAACCAGTATAATGGAACTTAATAGGGGTTTTTACATGTAAACCAGTATAATGCAACTTAATAGGGATTTTTACATGTAAACCAGTATAATGCAACTTAATAGGGTTTTTTACATGTAAACCAGTATAATGCAACTTAATGGGGATTTTTCCATGTAAACCAGTATAATGCAACTTAATAGGGGTTTTTACATGTAAACCAGTATAAAGGATAACAGTTTAAAGGATATCAGGAGCTTCAAATACTTCAGGAGTTTCAAAGATGTTTAAAGTATTTTAACAGTTTTTTTCAGCAAGGATTTTTCAGCTAAATTCCACATTAGATCTGTTTCGCAGTCAATCGCAATGGCTTCAGCCATTGCAACGGTTTCTAGTTGATTGACTGCGGAACCTTCTGCAGTCAACCATTGGTTTTGTATTTCTTTATTCCGTCATTTTTTTTGACACGTTTCACAGCTTTCACATTTTCAACAATTTCCACAAGTTATACATCAAAACGTTCCACATGTTTGGGAGATTATTGCTATTACTTTTGGGACTTCAGCGATTTCCGGTTTTTCCGCAATCGGACAAAAATCTGCATTGAGAATTCTGCAATGCATTTTAATAGGCCCATGCATTTTAATAGGACTTCAGCTCTTTCAGACATTTCTACAGTTTCAATGATTCAACAGTTTCAAGGATTCAACAGTTTCAAGGATTTCAGCAGTTTCAAGATTTCAAGAGTTTCAAGGACTTCAACAGTTTCAAGGACTTCAGCAGTTTCAAGGACTTCAGCAGTTTCAAGGACTTCAGCAGTTTCAAGGACTTCAGTGTAATCATGCAACCTAATAGGGATTTTTCCATGTAAACCAGTATAATGCAACTTAATAGGGATTTTTCCATGTAAACCAGTATAATGCAACTTAATAGGGTTTTTTCATGTAAACCAGTATAATGCAACTTAATAGGGTTTTTTTTTCATGTAAACCAGTATAATGCAACTTAATGGGGATTTTTCCATGTAAACCAGTATAATGCAACTTAATAGGGGTTTTTACATGTAAACCAGTATAATGCAACTTAATAGGGTTTTTTCCATGTAAACCAGTATAATGCAACTTAATAGGGTTTTTTCCATGTAAACCAGTACAATGCAACTTAATAGGGATTTTTCCATGTAAACCAGTATAATGCAACTTAATGGGGATTTTTCCATGTAAACCAGTATAATGCAACTTAATGGGGATTTTTCCATGTAAACCAGTATTATGCAACTTAATAGGGATTTTTCCATGTAAACCAGTATAATGCAACTTAATAGGGATTTTTCCATGTAAACCAGTATAATGCAACTTAATGGGGATTTTTCCATGTAAACCAGTATTATGCAACTTAATAGGGATTTTTCCATGTAAACCAGTATAATGCAACTTAATAGGGTTTTTTTCATGTAAACCAGTATAATGCAACTTAATAGGGTTTTTACATGTAAACCAGTATAATGGAACTTAATAGGGGTTTTTACATGTAAACCAGTATAATGGAACTTAATAGGGGTTTTTACATGTAAACCAGTATAATGCAACTTAATAAGGATTTTTACATGTAAACCACTATAATGTAACCTAATAGGGGTTTTTACATGTAAACCAGTATAAAGCAACTTAATAGGGATTTGTACATGTAAACCAGTATAATGCAACCTAATAGGGATTTTTCCATGTAAACCAGTATAATGCAACTTAATAGGGATTTTTCCATGTAAACCAGTATAATGCAACTTAATAGGGATTTTTCCATGTAAACCAGTATAATGCAACTTAATAGGGATTTTTCCATGTAAACCAGTATAATGCAACTTAATAGGGATTTTTCCATGTAAACCAGTATAATGCAACTTAATAGGGATTTTTCCATGTAAACCAGTATAATGCAACTTAATAGGGTTTTTACATGTAAACCAGTATAATGCAACTTAATAGGGTTTTTTACATGTAAACCAGTATAATGCAACTTAATAGGGATTTTTTCCATGTAAACCAGTATAATGCAACTTAATAGGGATTTTTCCATGTAAACCAGTATAATGCAACCTAATAGGGTTTTTTACATGTAAACCAGTATAATGCAACTTAATATGGGATTTGTACATGTAAACCAGTATAATGCAACCTAATAGGATTTTTCCATGTAAACCAGTATAATGCAACTTAATAGGGATTTTTCCATGTAAACCAGTATAATGCAACTTAATAGGGTTTTTTTCCATGTAAACCAGTATAATGCAACTTAATAGGGTTTTTTTTCCATGTAAACCAGTATAATGCAACTTAATAGGGATTTTTCCATGTAAACCAGTATAATGCAAACTAATAGGTTGCATTATACCACCAGACCAAGACCCAAACGAAGACTCAGACCACCACCAGATAATGACCACAGACCAGGTTTCCTTAGTTACAGGAACCAAATTGTTTCAGCGGTGAGGGATTTTTCAGTTTCAAGGACACTTTCAATACATTCAGTAGTTTCAAGGATTTCAACTGTTTAAGAATTTAACCAGTTTCAAGGATATCAGGAGGTTCAAGGATTTCAGGAGTTTCCACACTTTCAACAGTTTCCAGGTTTAAAAAAAGTTTCAAGGATTTCAGGAGTTTCAATGTTTCAACAGTTTCAAGGATTTCAGGAGTTTAAAGGTTTCAACAATTTCAAGGACTTCAGGAGTTTCAAATATCTATCAAGTATTTTAACAGTTTCAAGGCCTTTTAAAGGATTTCAAGGATTTTTTTTAGCAGATTTCCACATTAGATCTGTTCCGCAGTCAATCGCAATGGCTTCAGCCATTGCAAGTTTCTAGTTTATCATTAGCATTATTATTATTTATCATTAGCATTATTATTATTATTTATCATTATCATTATTATTATTTATCATTAGCATTATTATTATTCATCATTAGCATTATTATTATTATTTATTATTAGCATTATCACTATTTATTATCAGCATTATTATTATTAGCATTAGCATTAGTATTATTATTATTTATCATTAGCATTATTATTATTTATCATTATCATTATTATTATTTATTATTAGCATTAGTATTATTATTATTTATCATTAGCATTATTATTTATTATTAGCATTATTATTATTCATCATTAGCATTATTATTATTATTTATTATTAGCATTATTACTATTTATTATCAGCATTATTATTATTTATCATTAGCATTATTTTTTTATTAGCATTATCATTATTATTTAGCATTTTTATCATTATTTATTATTAGCATTATTATTTATCATTAGCATTATTATTATTCATCATTAGCATTATTATTATTATTTATTATTAGCATTATTATTATTTATTATTAGCATTATTATTATTCATCATTAGCATTATTATTATTATTTATTATTAGCATTATCACTATTTATTATCAGCATTATTATTTATTATCAGCATTATTATTATTTATTATTAGCATTATTATTATTTATTATTAGCATTATTATCATTTTTATTAGCATTATCTCTGGTCTCTCTCTGGTCTCTCTCTGGTCTCTCTCTGGTCTCTCTCTGGTCTCTCTCTGGTCTCTCTTTGAGGTCTCTCTCTGGTCTCTCTCTGGTCTCTCTCTGGTCTCTCTCTGGTCTCTCTCTGGTCTCTCTCTGGTCTCTCTCTGGTCTCTCTCTGGTCTCTCTCTGGTCCCTCTCTGTGGTCAGGACTAAACCAGACACCGCCCTCTTGTGTCCAGACCTGGTACTACCTGCAGCTCAGCCACAGATTTCCCAAATACACAGCAGAGAGTATTTTCAAAACCCAGAGACGTCAGAACCTCCTGTAGGACTGGACTCGGGTCTGTAGGACTGGACTCGGGTCTGCAGGACTGGACTCGGGTCTGCAGGACTGGACTCGGGTCTGCAGGACTGGACTCGGGTCTGTAGGACTGGACTCGGGGTCTGCAGGACTGGACTCGGGGTCTGCAGGACTGGACTCGGGTCTGTAAGACTGGACTCGGGGTCTGCAGGACTGGACTCGGGTCTGCAGGACTGGACTCGGGTCTGCAGGACTGGACTCGGGTCTGCAGGACTGGACTCGGGTCTGCAGGACTGGACTCGGGTCTGCAGGACTGGACTCGGGGTCTGTAGGACTGGACTCGGGTCTGTAGGACTGGACTCGGGGTCTGCAGGACTGGACTCGGGGTCTGCAGGACTGGACTCGGGGTCTGTAGGACTGGACTCGGGTCTGCAGGACTGGCCTCGGGTCTGTAGGACTGGACTCGGGGTCTGCAGGACTGGACTCGGGGTCTGCAGGACTGGACTCGGGTCTGCAGGACTGGACTCGGGTCTGCAGGACTGGACTCGGGGTCTGTAGGACTGGACTCGGGGTCTGTAGGACTGGACTCGGGGTCTGCAGGACTGGACATGGGGTCTGCAGGACTGGACTCGGGGTCTGTAGGACTGGACTCGGGTCTGCAGGACTGGCCTCGGGTCTGTAGGACTGGACTCGGGGTCTGCAGGACTGGACTCGGGGTCTGCAGGACTGGACTCGGGGTCTGCAGGACTGGACTCGGGGTCTGCAGGACTGGACTCGGGGTCTGCAGGACTGGACTCGGGGTCTGCAGGACTGGACTCGGGTCTGCAGGACTGGACTCGGGGTCTGTAGGACTGGACTCGGGGGCTGTAGGACTGGACTCGGGTCTGTAAGACTGGACTCGGGTCTGCAGGACTGGACTCGGGTCTGCAGGACTGGACTCGGGTCTGCAGGACTGGACTCGG
The DNA here is from genome assembly GCA_964034765.1 of Knipowitschia caucasica. Taxonomy (NCBI): domain Eukaryota; kingdom Metazoa; phylum Chordata; class Actinopteri; order Gobiiformes; family Gobiidae; genus Knipowitschia; species Knipowitschia caucasica. Next base: position 20,906,676 of record OZ035844.1, read on the forward strand.
GTCTGCAGGACTGGACTCGGGGTCTGCAGGACTGGACTCGGGGTCTGCAGGACTGGACTCGGGGTCTGCAGGACTGGACTCGGGGTCTGCAGGACTGGACTCGGGTCTGCAGGACTGGACTCGGGGTCTGTAGGACTGGACTCGGGGGCTGTAGGACTGGACTCGGGTCTGTAAGACTGGACTCGGGTCTGCAGGACTGGACTCGGGTCTGCAGGACTGGACTCGGGTCTGCAGGACTGGACTCGGGTCTGCAGGACTGGACTCGGGGTCTGCAGGACTGGACTCGGGGTCTGCAGGACTGGACTCGGGGTCTGCAGGACTGGACTCGGGTCTGTAGGACTGGACTCGGGGTCTGTAGGACTGGACTCGGGTCTGCAGGACTGGACTCGGGTCTGTAGGACTGGACTCGGGTCTGCAGGACTGGACTCGGGGTCTGCAGGACTGGACTCGGGGTCTGCAGGACTGGACTCGGGGTCTGCAGGACTGGACTCGGGGTCTGCAGGACTGGACTCGGGGTCTGTAGGACTGGACTCGGGTCTGCAGGACTGGACTCGGGTCTGTAGGACTGGACTCGGGGTCTGCAGGACTGGACTCGGGGTCTGCAGGACTGGACTCAGGGTTCTATCCAGACCGAGCCGGTTCTAAAGTGACAGTGCTGATAGAAGACGTGGTTACCCAGGAATTTCCCAGATACAGGTTTGTTGTAGAGTATTTATTTGTTCAGCACAGTTCACAGTGAGCGACAAACACAGGTCTCTAACTCTAACCCAGAAGTCCTCAGAGACGACTGCGGCTGTGCTTTTAGAGCCACAGGCGCAGTGTGGTCTTTACACAGCTGTATACAAGTCACATGACACAGCAGCAGCTGATTCTGTGACAAAAACAATCATTCTGAAAATAATCACTAACACCTGTGTAATTAACCACTAACACCTGTATAATTAACCACTAACACCTGTGTAATTAACCACTAACACCTGTATAATTAACCACTAACACCTGTATAATTAACCACTAACACCTGTATAATTAACCACTAACACCTGTGTAATTAACCACTAACACCTGTCTAATTAACCATTAACACCTGTGAAATTAACCACTTACACCTGTATAATTAACCACTGACACATGTATAATTAACCACTAACACCTGTATAATTAACCACTAACACCTGTATAATTAACCACTAACACCTGTATAATTAACCACTAACACCTGTATAATTAACCATTAACACCTGTGTAATTAACCACTAACACCTGTATAATTAACCACTAACACCTGTATAATTAACCACTAACACCTGTGTAATTAACCACTAACACCTGTGTAATTAACCACTAACACCTGTATAATTAACCACTAACACGTGTATAATTAACCACTAACACCTGTATAATTAACCATCAACACCTGTGTAATTAACCACTAACACCTGTATAATTAACCACTAACACCTGTATAATTAACCACTAATACCTGTATACTTAACCACTGACACCTGTATAATTAACCACTGACACCTGTATAATTAACCACTGACACCTGTATAATTAACCACTAACACCTGTATAATTAACCACTAACACATGTATAATTAACCACTGACACCTGTATAATTAACCACTGACACCTGTATAATTAACCACTGACACCTGTATAATTAACCACTAACACCTGTATAATTAACCACTAACACATGTATAATTAACCGCTAACACCTGTATAATTAACCACTAACACCTGTATAATTAACCACTAACACCTGTATAATTAACCACTAACACCTGTATAATTAACCACTAACACCTGTATAATTAACCACTAACACCTGTATAATTAACCACTAACACCTGTCTAATTAACCATTAACACCTGTGTAATTAACCACTAACACCTGTATAATTAACCACTAACACCTGTATAATTAACCACTAACACCTGTTTAATTAACCACTAACACCTGTGTAATTAACCACTAACACCTGTATAATTAACCACTAACACGTGTATAATTAACCACTAACACCTGTATAATTAACCATCAACACCTGTGTAATTAACCACTAACACCTGTATAATTAACCACTAACACCTGTATAATTAACCACTAACACCTGTATAATTAACCACTGACACCTGTATAATTAACCACTGACACCTGTATAATTAACCACTGACACCTGTATAATTAACCACTGACACCTGTATAATTAACCACTAACACCTGTATAATTAACCACTAACACCTGTATAATTAACCACTGACACCTGTATAATTAACCACTGACACCTGTATAATTAACCACTGACACCTGTATAATTAACCACTAACACCTGTATAATTAACCACTAACACATGTATAATTAACCGCTAACACCTGTATAATTAACCACTAACACCTGTATAATTAACCACTAACACCTGTATAATTAACCACTAACACCTGTATAATTAACCACTAACACCTGTATAATTAACCACTGACACCTGTATAATTAACCACTGACACATGTATAATTAACCACTAACACCTGTATAATTAACCACTGACACCTGTATAATTAACCACTGACACCTGTATAATTAACCACTGACACCTGTATAATTAACCACTGACACCTGTATAATTAACCACTAACACATGTATAATTAACCACTAACACCTGTATAATTAACCACTGACACCTGTATAATTAACCACTAACACCTGTATAATTAACCACTAACACATGTATAATTAACCACTAACACCTGTATAATTAACCACTAACACCTGTATAATTAACCACTGACACCTGTATAATTAACCACTGACACCTGTATAATTAACCACTAACACCTGTATAATTAACCACTAACACCTGTATAATTAACCACTAACACCTGTATAATTAACCACTAACACCTGTATAATTAACCACTGACACCTGTATAATTAACCACTAACACCTCTGGTCTCCCTCTGGTCTCTCTCTGGTCTCCCTCTGGTCTCTCTCTGGTCCCTCTGGTCTCCCTCTGGTCCCCTGGTCTCCCTCTGGTCTCCCTCTGGTCTCCCTCTGGTCTCCCTCTGGTCTCCCTCTGGTCTCCCTCTGGTCTCTCTCTGGTCTCTCTCTGGTCTCCCTCTGGTCCCCTGGTCTCCCTCTGGTCTCCCTCTGGTCTCCCTCTGGTCCCCCTCTGGTCTCCCTCTGGTCCTCTGGTCTCCCTCTGGTCCTCTGGTCTCCCTCTGGCCCTCTGGTCTCCCTCTGGTCCTCTGGTCTCCCTCTGGTCTCCCTCTGGTCTCCCTCTGGTCCCTCTGGTCTCCCTCTGGTCTCCCTCTGGTCTCCCTCTGGTCTCTCTCTGGTCCTCTGGTCTCCCTCTGGTCTCCCTCTGGTCTCCCTCTGGTCCCCCTCTGGTCTCCCTCTGGTCTCCCTCTGGTCCTCTGGTCTCCCTCTGGTCTCCCTCTGGTCTCCCTCTGGTCTCTCTCTGGTCTCTCTCTGGTCTCTCTCTGGTCTCTCTCTGGTCTCTCTCTGGTCTCCCTCTGGTCTCCCTCTGGTCTCCCTCTGGTCTCCCTCTGGTCTCCCTCTGGTCTCTCTCTCTGGTCTCCCTCTGGTCTCCCTCTGGTCTCCCTCTGGTCTCCCTCTGGTCTCCCTCTGGTCTCCCTCTGGTCTCCCTCTGGTCCTCTGGTCTCCCTCTGGTCTCCCTCTGGTCTCCCTCTGGTCTCTCTCTGGTCTCCCTCTGGTCTCCCTCTGGTCTCCCTCTGGTCTCCCTCTGGTCTCCCTCTGGTCTCAGTCCTCACCTGGAGTCTCACAGATGTGTATTTCTTTGGTTTTAGCGTCTTTACTGGGTCCGATGCTAAAATAAGGAAACATCCTCTCAGTCCATGTGTGTGTGAGTGTGAGCAGGTGGGTCATGTGACCAGCGTCATAGAAGGACACGGTTCCTTTGGCATGGTCCAGTTTGACCCGGATCTTCTCTGGTCTCTTCTTCACAGTCACAGGTTTATCACAGCCGTCTGTGTATTTACCATCTCTGTGCCATAAACACCAGATTCCATATTTAGGTGTAGCAAATATCTTTCCTTTCCTGTCGGTCGACTCTTGTGCGACTCCGATGGTCCAGTTTGGATGATCTCCCACCTCCACGTCCCACTGGTGTGTCCCAGAGATGAAGCCCTCAGAGCCCAGGACAGTGAAGTACTTACTGAACCTCTCTGGGAGGTCAGGGAGCAGGTCCTGAAGAGTGTCTCCTTGAGTCACTGCACTGAGGTCCTCAGACAGATACAGGCCTCTGTCAGCTGTGTTTGGATCCAGGACCACTGGACTGTGTCTCACTGCTCTCCTCAGGCTCCTCCAGACCCTGAAGCCCAGGTTCCCCAGGACTTTGGCCTGGTCCAGCATCAGTCCTGTGGGGAGAGGAGTCTGGTCCTGGTCCTGGTCCTGGTCCTGGTCCTGGTCCTGCCTCAGCCCTGTGGGGACAGGAGGCGTCAGGAGAAAGTCCCGTGCTGGTGTCTGCAGATGTTCCTCCAGCTGTTGGATGCTGAGGTCCACAGAGGACAGTTTGTCTCTGAGTGTTGTCCTCTGGGACATGAGGAGGTGCTTCTGTCTGTCCTGCTCCTGCCTCAGAGCTCTCAGTGCAGTGTCCTGCTCCTCCTGCAGGTGGCGCCGCAGCCTGTGGAACACAGCAGAGATCTGTCTCTCACAGTGCAGAGCCTGTTTCTCAGACTGGTTCTGGATCTGGTCATATTTGTTGTGCAGGTCTTCACAGGTCTGTCTGGTCTTCTTCAGAGTCTGCAGCTGCGATCGCAGAGGCTGCTTCAGCTGCTCCTCCGCCTCCTCCTCACTCAGCACCTCGTGGTCTTTGTGTTTACGGAACTCACAGAGCGCACAGAAGCAGCAGGCCTCGTCCAGGCAGAAGAGAGGAGGCACCTGGGGGTGGACCGAGCATCCTGACCACCGCTGGGTCTGGTCCTGGGTCTGGTCCTGGGTCTGGTCCTGGGTCTGGTCCTGGGTCTGGTCCTGGGTCTGCAGCTTCAGCCTCAGATCGTCGCTCAGTTGTTTCAAACTAAAGTTTATTATCAGTTCTTTAGAATCCCTCTTCCTACAGAGAGGGCAGCTCCTGCTCTGGTCCTGGACCCAGTGCTTCTGGACACAGCTGCTGCAGAAGCTGTGGTTACAGCTCAGAGACACAGGATCCACGAAGGTGTCCAGACAAATGGAACAGGTCAGAAAGTCTCTCACAGCTGCGTCTGCCATCGTCCTCAGGAGAGAGACTCAGGAGAGAGACTCAGGAGAGAGACTCAGTGTCAGGAAAGAGACTCAGGAGAGAGACTCAGGAGAGAGACTCAGGTCAGGAAAGAGACTCAGTCTCAGGAGAGAGACTCAGGAGAGAGCCTCAGGAGAGAGCCTCAGCCTCAGGAGAGAGCCTCAGCATCAGGAGACAGCATCAGTCTCAGGAGAGACCCTCAGGAGAGAGCCTCAGTGTCAGGAAAGAGACTCAGAAGAGAGCGTCAGGAGAGAGACTCAGGAGAGAGCCTCAGGAGGGAGACTCAGGAGAGAGACTCAGGAGGGAGACTCAGGAGAGAGACTCAGTGTCAGGAGAGAGACTCAGTCTCAGGAGAGAGTCTCAGAAGAGAGCGTCAGGAGAGAGCCTCAGGAGAGAGCCTCAGGAGAGAGCCTCAGTGTCAGGAGAGAGACTCAGGAGAGAGCCTCAGTGTCAGGAGAGAGACTCAGGAGAGAGCCTCAGTGTCAGGAGAGAGATTCAGGAGAGTGACTCAGGAGAGAGACTTAGGAGAAAGCCTCAGCATTAGGAGAGAGCATAAGTCTCAGGAGAGAGTCTCAGGAGAGAGTGTCAGCATCAGGAGAGAGTCTCAGGAGAGAGCGTCAGCATCAGGAGAGAGTCTCAGGAGAGAGCGTCAGCCTGTGAGAGAACACACAGAACAGGTTTGTTTGAAAATCCACATGTCATGAGCAGGAAGCACATGACAGCCTGGTATTTGTTTCCTTGAGAAGCTTTACTGTCCCTGTGCTCCACTCTGTCCCTGTGCTCCACCCTGTCCCTGTGCTCCACCCTGTCCCTGTGCTCCACTCTGTCCCTGTGCTCCACCCTGTCCCTGTGCTCCACTCTGTCCCTGTGCTCTACTCTGTCCCTGTGCTCCACTCTGTCCCTGTGCTCTACTCTGTCCCTGTGCTCCACCCTGTCCCTGTGCTCCACCCTGTCCCTGTGCTCCACTCTGTCCCTGTGCTCCACTCTGTCCCTGTGCTCCACCCTGTCCCTGTGCTCCACTCTGTCCCTGTGCTCCACCCTGTCCCTGTGCTCCACTCTGTCCCTGTGCTCCACTCTGTCCCTGTGCTCCACCCTGTCCCTGTGCTCCACTCTGTCCCTGTGCTCCACTCTATCCCTGTGCTCCACTGTCCTGTCCCTGTGCTCCACTCTGTCCCTGTGCTCCACCCTGTCCCTGTGCTCCACTCTGTCCCTGTGCTCCACTCTATCCCTGTGCTCCACTCTGTCCCTGTGCTCCACTCTGTCCCTGTGCTCCACTCTGTCCCTGTGCTCCACCCTGTCCCTGTGCTCCACTCTGTCCCTGTGCTCCACTCTGTCCCTGTGCTCCACTCTGTCCCTGTGCTCCACCCTGTCCCTGTGCTCCACTCTGTCCCTGTGCTCCACTCTGTCCCTGTGCTCCACCCTGTCCCTGTGCTCCACTCTGTCCCTGTGCTCCACTCTGTCCCTGTGCTCCACTCTGTCCCTGTGCTCCACCCTGTCCCTGTGCTCCACCCTGTCCCTGTGCTCCACTCTGTCCCTGTGCTCCACTCTGTCCCTGTGCTCCACTCTGTCCCTGTGCTCCACCCTGTCCCTGTGCTCCACTCTGTCCCTGTGCTCCACCCTGTCCCTGTGCTCCACCCTGTCCCTGTGCTCCACTCTGTCCCTGTGCTCCACTCTGTCCCTGTGCTCAGAGAGAGAGACACACACACACACAGACACACACACACACACACACACACACACACACACACACACACACACACACACACACACACACACACACACAGACACACACACACACACACACACACACAGACACACACACAGACACACACACACACAGACACACACACAGACACACACACACACACACACACACACACACACACACACACACACACACACACACACACACACACACACACACACACAGACACACACACACACAGACACACACACAGACACACACACAGACACAGACACACACACACACAGACACAGACACACACACACACAGACACACACACACACACACAGACACACAGACACAGACACAGACACAGACACACACACACACACAGACACACACACACACAGACACAGACACACACACACACACACACACAGACACACACACACACACACACACACACACAGACACACACAGACACACACACACACACACACACAGACACAGTTACACACACACACACACACACACACACACACACACACACATACGTGTTTTTATTACACGGTGGGGACCAGTTTTTTAAGTTGTCTAGAACATGCATGGTGAGGACCTCACTTTAAACAATGATTAATTGCTCATTTTAACTCATAAAAAATTGGCTTTAAGACAGAATTGCAGGGGGGGGCGTGGCCCCTCTGATATCACCTCAAGTCCCAAAATCTTCATTTTTTTCTTTTGTCTGGACTTTCTATCCCCATGGGGACTAACAATTATGTAGTACCAAAAACCACCATCAGGTGTCACTATAAGATTTTTTTTTTATTATTATTTTTGTATTGTCTCAAACTTGCCTCCTAGGAACTTCATGCATTTTACTTGTTACTTTGGTGTATTCCTTTGACATGAAAGATTAGGAGAATATTGTAGACTTGTGTTGTAAGTAAATCACTGGTTAATTGTGCAATTTATTAGCCCAGATTATGAAAGTTTATAATAAAACATTTATTTTTTTACATGACGAATACTGCAGACACAAAAGTGAATGCATTTTTCAAATAACAAAATAAAATGATTCAAACAATAAAAGATACTGAAAGAACAGATGTCTTAACAAAATAAAATGACTGTATTTAAACACTTTAAATTTTTCATTTTGAAGACTCTCTCTTTAGAGCATCGATACGGTTTTTTACATAGAACTTCACTCCCTCCCATGTTCTCCCTTTAAGAGCGGTCTGTGAAGCGTTAATACACTCCAGACACTGGGCTTTCCCGGGAACCTTTAGGGTCCTGATGCAGTCCATGAGGGTTTTCTCCACAGCCTGGATTTCTTCCTCAGTCCACTTCCTCTTTTTGACAACAACCTTTCCTAAAACATATAAGAGAAACATTTAATCATCTGTGAAAAGAAAAAAATACATATGAACAATGCCAATGAGAATAAGCCAGGTTCAAATAGAAGGTCAATTTGTTGCTTCATAAACCAAGCTCAGTAACTAATGTTGATTTAAGATAAGATATAATTTATTAATCTCACACAGGAGAAATTTACAAGTCTTATCTTATTTAGGCCTTCTATAAGCCTGGTCTGGAGTTCACAATGAGTCTATAAAACATTTCACTTTTGTCAAGGCGAGCAATGGAAAAGGTTTTATTTTATGACTGTTGAAAATGTGGAATTAAAAAGGAAAATATAAGTCAGCTAAGACCCTTTACTCATTCACTGCCAATGACGAATTTCAGACTTTTGGAACTGAGACATAGGAGCAAAGGTTAGACATAGGAGCAGAGGTTAGACATAGGAGCAGAGGTTAGACATAGGAGCAGAGGTTAGACATAGGAGCAGAGGTTAGACATAGGAGCAGGTTAGACATATGAGCAGGTTAGACATATGAGCAGGTTAGACATAGGAGCAGGTTAGACATAGGAGCAGGTTAGACATAGGAGCAGGTAAGACATATGAGCAGGTTAGACATAGGAGCAGAGGTTAGACATAGGAGCAGGTTAGACATAGGAGCAGGTTAGACATAGGAGCAGGTTAGACATATGAGCAGAGGTTAGACATAGGAGCAGAGGTTAGACATAGGAGCAGAGGTTAGACATAGGAGCAGAGGTTAGACATATGAGCAGAGGTTAGACATAGGAGCAGAGGTTAGACATAGGAGCAGGTTAGACATATGAGCAGGTTAGACATAGGAGCATAGGTTAGACATATGAGCAGAGGTTAGACATATGAGCAGAGGTTAGACATAGGAGCAGAGGTTAGACATAGGAGCAGGTTAGACATAGGAGCAGAGGTTAGACATAGGAGCAGAGGTTAGACATAGGAGCAGGTTAGACATATGAGCAGAGGTTAGACATATGAGCAGGTTAGACATAGGAGCAGAGGTTAGACATAGGAGCAGGTTAGACATATGAGCAGGTTAGACATATGAGCAGGTTAGACATAGGAGCAGGTTAGACATATGAGCAGAGGTTAGACATATGAGCAGGTTAGACATAGGAGCAGGTTAGACATATGAGCAGAGGTTAGACATATGAGCAGGTTAGACATAGGAGCAGAGGTTAGACATAGGAGCAGGTTAGACATAGGAGCAGGTTAGACATATGAGCAGGTTAGACATAGAAGCAGGTTAGACATATGAGCAGGTTAGACATAGGAGCAGGTTAGACATATGAGCAGGTTAGACATAGGAGCAGAGGTTAGACATAGGAGCAGGTTAGACATATGAGCAGGTTAGACATAGAAGCAGGTTAGACATAGGAGCAGGTTAGACATATGAGCAGGTTAAACATAGAAGCAGGTTAGACATAGAAGCAGGTTAGACATATGAGCAGGTTAGACATATGAGCAGAGATTAGACATAGGAGCAGGTTAGACATAGGAGCAGAGGTTAGACATAGGAGCAGGTTAGACATAGGAGCAGAGGTTAGACATAGGAGCAGGTTAGACATAGGAGCAGGTTAGACATATGAGCAGGTTAGACATAGGAGCAGGTTAGACATAGGAGCAGGTTAGACATATGAGCAGGTTAGACATAGAAGCAGGTTAGACATAGGAGCAGGTTAGACATATGAGCAGGTTAGACATAGGAGCAGGTTAGACATAGGAGCAGGTTAGACATATGAGCAGGTTAGACATAGAAGCAGGTTAGACATAGGAGCAGGTTAGACATATGAGCAGAGGTTAGACATAGGAGCAGAAGTTAGACATAGGAGCAGAGGTTAGACATATGAGCAGGTTAGACATAGGAGCAGGTTAGACATATGAGCAGGTTAGACATAGGAGCAGAGGTTAGACATAGGAGCAGGTTAGACATAGGAGCAGGTTAGACATATGAGCAGGTTAGACATAGGAGCAGAGGTTAGACATAGGAGCAGAAGTTAGACATAGGAGCAGGTTAGACATAGGAGCAGAGGTTAGACATAGGAGCAGGTTAGACATAGGAGCAGGTTAGACATAGGAGCAGGTTAGACATAGGAGCAGGTTAGACATAGGAGCAGGTTAGACATATGAGCAGGTTAGACATAGAAGCAGGTTAGACATAGGAGCAGGTTAGACATAGGAGCAGGTTAGACATAGGAGCAGGTTAGACATATGAGCAGGTTAGACATAGAAGCAGGTTAGACATAGGAGCAGGTTAGACATATGAGCAGAGGTTAGACATAGGAGCAGAAGTTAGACATAGGAGCAGAGGTTAGACATATGAGCAGGTTAGACATAGGAGCAGGTTAGACATATGAGCAGGTTAGACATAGGAGCAGAGGTTAGACATAGGAGCAGGTTAGACATAGGAGCAGGTTAGACATAGGAGCAGAAGTTAGACATAGGAGCAGGTTAGACATATGAGTAGAGGTTAGACATATGAGCAGGTTAGACATATGAGCAGGTTAGACATAGGAGCAGAAGTTAGACATATGAGCAGGTTAGACATATGAGTAGAGGTTAGACATATGAGCAGGTTAGACATAGGAGCAGGTTAGACATAGGAGCAGGTTAGACATAGAAGCAGGTTAGACATAGGAGCAGGTTAGACATAGGAGCAGGTTAGACATATGAGCAGGTTAGACATAGAAGCAGGTTAGACATAGGAGCAGGTTAGACATATGAGCAGAGGTTAGACATAGGAGCAGAAGTTAGACATAGGAGCAGAGGTTAGACATATGAGCAGGTTAGACATAGGAGCAGGTTAGACATATGAGCAGGTTAGACATAGGAGCAGAGGTTAGACATAGGAGCAGGTTAGACATAGGAGCAGGTTAGACATAGGAGCAGAAGTTAGACATAGGAGCAGGTTAGACATATGAGTAGAGGTTAGACATATGAGCAGGTTAGACATATGAGCAGGTTAGACATAGGAGCAGAAGTTAGACATATGAGCAGGTTAGACATATGAGTAGAGGTTAGACATATGAGCAGGTTAGACATAGGAGCAGGTTAGACATAGGAGCAGGTTAGACATAGAAGCAGGTTAGACATATGAGCAGGTTAGACATAGGAGCAGGTTAGACATATGAGCAGGTTAGACATAGGAGCAGAGGTTAGACATAGGAGCAGGTTAGACATATGAGCAGGTTAGACATAGAAGCAGGTTAGACATAGGAGCAGGTTAGACATATGAGCAGGTTAAACATAGAAGCAGGTTAGACATAGAAGCAGGTTAGACATATGAGCAGGTTAGACATATGAGCAGAGGTTAGACATAGGAGCAGGTTAGACATAGGAGCAGAGGTTAGACATAGGAGCAGGTTAGACATAGGAGCAGAGGTTAGACATAGGAGCAGGTTAGACATAGGAGCAGGTTAGACATATGAGCAGGTTAGACATAGGAGCAGGTTAGACATAGGAGCAGGTTAGACATATGAGCAGGTTAGACATAGAAGCAGGTTAGACATAGGAGCAGGTTAGACATATGAGCAGGTTAGACATAGGAGCAGGTTAGACATAGGAGCAGGTTAGACATATGAGCAGGTTAGACATAGAAGCAGGTTAGACATAGGAGCAGGTTAGACATATGAGCAGAGGTTAGACATAGGAGCAGAAGTTAGACATAGGAGCAGAGGTTAGACATATGAGCAGGTTAGACATAGGAGCAGGTTAGACATATGAGCAGGTTAGACATAGGAGCAGAGGTTAGACATAGGAGCAGGTTAGACATAGGAGCAGGTTAGACATATGAGCAGGTTAGACATAGGAGCAGAGGTTAGACATAGGAGCAGAAGTTAGACATAGGAGCAGAAGTTAGACATAGGAGCAGAGGTTAGACATATGAGCAGGTTAGACATATGAGCAGAGGTTAGACATATGAGCAGGTTAGACATATGAGCAGGTTAGACATAGGAGCAGAGGTTAGACATATGAGCAGGTTAGACATAGGAGCAGGTTAGACATAGGAGCAGGTTAGACATAGGAGCAGGTTAGACATAGGAGCAGGTTAGACATAGGAGCAGAAGTTAGACATAGGAGCAGGTTAGACATAGGAGCAGGTTAGACATAGGAGCAGAAGTTAGACATAGGAGCAGAAGTTAGACATAGGAGCAGGTTAGACATATGAGCAGAAGTTAGACATAGGAGCAGGTTAGACATATGAGCAGGTTAGACATAGGAGCAGGTTAGACATAGGAGCAGAGGTTAGACATAGGAGCAGGTTAGACATAGGAGCAGAAGTTAGACATATGAGCAGGTTAGACATAGGAGCAGGTTAGACATAGGAGCAGGTTAGACATATGAGCAGAAGTTAGACATATGAGCAGGTTAGACATATGAGTAGAAGTTAGACATATGAGCAGGTTAGATGAGGGTCAAGTAACAAGAGGTTTTTCTATTGAAGAACTTCATAGTTTACCTTTAGCTTTTGGTCGTGCTGTGACCTCCTGCAGCGGCTCCTTTTCTTCCAAACCATCCTCCAATCCACCTGCAAACATGTATAAATGAAGAGATAGAGGCTTTATGTAAATTTGAGAAATATTAAAGATGGCCCAAAGTCTATGTAGGGAGACCTTTCCATCCAATTTGCATACTATGACCTATTTTACACAATTTGAACTCCTCCCAATAGTCTGTATAACCTGTAATCCTATTAGTCTATAAATTACCTTGGGCTGGACGAGCACCAATTTGTCCAATGGCATTACTTGATTTCTTGTTCACCTTAAAGTGCGAGTCTGTAAAGAAAGAATCAATTGTAAACAATTTTTACATCCGGTTGATAATATTATAATATTGTTACTTTTTCAATTGGCTATTTATTTGTTTTACTTTTATGGATGCATGTGTTTCTGCTTCTACTGGCCACCTGCATTTCTCCTATGGGGATTAATAAAGTATTTATCAATCTGTTACATAACAGAGCATGGGGCGCCAACATGACAGACAGTGGCTAACAAAAAAGATGCGGTAGTTCTGTAGGTTGGATTGTATTTTTTTGTCATTTTGGGCTGATCTGCTCATAATTACACAGGAAACTTCTGTATGACCCCTGTATGACCCACTGTCCACCTGCAGGTGGGTTGGAGGGGGTTTGAGTCATTCAAACAGAGCTTGAATAAGGTCCATAAATGACACTCAGCTAATGCTAGCTGACGCTAGCCCTATTAGCACATAGCGCGGGGTTCCACTGAGATAATGCTAGTTCAATTAGCTTGTTGCAATACCCGCGGTGAATTTCCACCATTACAATAATATAAAGCGTACTTTTTTAACGTAACATTCAGTCTGTCATCCCCCTCAATGTAAAAATCAAGTAAATATATTCACTTACCATTTCTCCAGAGCCAACTTTGACCGCGTCCGTCCTATCTGCTCTCTGGCGCGGACTGAACCAGGGGAAGAGGAGCGCTTGATTTCCACATTGATTACACCTCTGAGTTAAAGTCACGCATTCAACATAAAAGAAAACTCCGGGACATCCCGTTTGAAAAACGAGCGCACCCACAGGCCACAGCCAACTCTCTAAACTTTTATACATACTGTTTAACAAAGATAATTTAGAAATAGTCGCTCACGTAAGACGTGGTAGAATGGAAAGTATAGCAGTAAAAATAAAGAATGTAGGCAGAGTCAGGGTGGGGACCTCAAAACTCAGTTTGTGTGTGCTGGCTCCGGAAAGAATCATTATGGGGTAATGGCGGGAAGGGGGGGGGCATGGTCGGGGTGGGGACCTCAAAACTCAGGTAGTGTGTGCGGGCTCTGGTTGTATTGCTTGTCGGCGGTCGGCAAGTTAAGTCCTTTTGTGTTGATCGTAGGTATATGAAATATATATATATATATATATATATATATATATATATAAAAATAAAATATACATATATAGATGTATATATAAAATATACATATATAGATATATATATAAAATATACATATATAGATTTATATATATTAGATTATATATATATATAATGTCCTTATTTTTGAAGGAAAAGAACTGATAACTTCAAACTAGTCTTAACTTTAAAGAAATACACTACATTGCTCATGTGGTAAATGACTATTCTAGCTGCAAATGTCGTGGTGCAATGTCGTAATTGCTGCAAATGGAGGGCTTTTGAATGGTAGTGTATAATATACATAGCTTAGCTGCTTAGCTGCCATTTTTAGCGACCATTTTGTCTCCCATAGAATGTCTCTTGGGAAGTTTTCGTCATTTGAATGTCTTTTTTTTTTTTTTTTAACTCTTTATTTTTTCATTTTATATTAACACATGAAACAAAACCAACAAACTGAGACAAGGAATAGAAAAAATAATGATAATAATAATAATAGTAAAATAATATATATACAGTCATATATAAACAACAATATATAATATAATAACATCCACACCTACATATATATGAATATGTGTCTTTTAAAATACAACAAAAACAATCTCCAATACTCTTCATTGTCCTATACAAGCCACCGCAGTCATGTCACAGTTTTATTGATAATTTTACTGAGTTGCTTTCAGTTGTATGCACAGATTTTGATAGTTTAGTTATTACAGGTGATTTTAATATTCATGTGGATAATGTTAATGACAGAAATGCAAATGAGCCAAGTTCTGTACTTGAATCCTTTGATCTCACTCAGCACGTAAGTGGCCCCACCCACAGCAGAGGGCACACTCTAGATCTGTTAGTTACTAAGGGGGTGAACATTTCAAATGTAAACGTGGTCGATGTTGCTCTTTCGGATCATTTCTGTGTTTTTTTTGACATGTGTTTCACTAACAAACCACCAGTGGACTCTGCATCTGTTCGAAGAAGACATCCATCCATCCATCCATTTTCTTCCCCTTAATCCATTTCTGGGTTGGGGGGGTGGCAGTCAGAGCTGCACCCAGTACACAGAGCACCAGCCCCTCACTGATCCTCCTGCAGGTGGTGAGTCCACAGGAGCTGAGATCTTTCAGTTGGGGCTTTGGGCAAAGTAGGGTTAAGTGTCTTGCCCAAGGACACAACAACAGCAGTCATCAGTGGGAGTCGTGAAGTAGGTCTTATGGTGGGCTCGAACCCACAACCTTCAGGCCCAAAGGCCAATGCTCTACCAACTGAGCTACTGTCGCCCCTCGAAGAAGACACATAAATGAAAATACGAGTGATCTATTTATGGGAATGATAAACTTTGAGAATGCATCGTGTTCTACCTCTAGTGTTTTGAATGTTCTGGACACCATCGCTCCTGTGAAGGTTAAAATAGTGAAAAATAAGCAGAAGGCGCCGTGGGCTAAAGCAGACTCAATCAGGGCACAAAAGAGAAAGTGCCGGAGGGCCGAGCGGAAGTGGCGCAAGTCCAACCTCCAGGTTGATTACGAGATCTTCAAAGATAAGTTGTGCGAGTTTAACCGGGTGCTACGTAGTACGAGAGAAAGGTATTTTTCTGAAATGATTGAAGGCTGCAGCAACAATCTGCGTGTTCTGTTCTCAACAGTTAATAGATTAACAAACCCCCTGTTCAAATGCCATTAGAGCTAACTTCCAAACGTAAATGCAATGCTAATTTTTTCAATGACAAGGTTCAAGGCATCAAAAACGCCATTGTCTCCAATCCACAGATAACCATCCAACAGCCAGAAAGGCTCTTTGAGCTAACTCACTTTGCACCTGTAAATGATCAAACTGTCCAAGAGATAATCTCCAGTTTGAGCTCCTCCACATGCAGCCTGGATGTACTACCCACTACATTTCTGAAGTCTGTTCTGAGCAGTCTGTTACCTTCACTCACACAGATAGTAAACATGTCCCTTCATTCTGGAATATTCCCAAAGGCCCTGAAAACTGCAGTCATCAGGCCCCTGCTAAAAAAAGAGCAGTCTGCGGTACTTAACAACTATCGTCCCATCTCAAATCTGCCATTTATGGGGAAAGTCCTTGAGAAAGTTGGCTACCTACAGCTTACTAGATTTCTTATAATCAACAACTCATTTGATATGTTTCAGTCCGGCTTTAGACCCCACCACAGCACTGAGACTGCTCTCGTCAAGGTTACAAACGATATCCGGCTGAACACTGACGCAGGCAAAGTCTCAATCCTAATCCTGTTAGATCTGAGTGCTGCCTTTGACACTGTCGGGGTGGCCATTCTCATTGCCCCCCATCTCAGCCGCCACGTGTTGGAGTTCTCCCCGGTGAATGAGAGGGTCGCGTCCCTCCGACTTCGGGTGGGGGACAAGTCTCTCACTGTTGTGACGGCCTACGGGCCAAACAGCAGTGCAGAGTACCCGGCCTTCTTGGAGTCCTTGGGAGGGGTACTGGACGGTGCACCGACCGGGGACTCCGTTATTCTCCTGGGGGACTTCAACGCCCATGTGGGAAATTCCAGTGACACTTGGAGAGGGGTGATTGGAGCCGTTCTTCCCGATCACCCTCCTGGAGCTTAACGAGCTCTCCAAAATCCAGCCCTGCAGAGGGGGGTAAACGCCTATAAGTCTCAGACCATGTTAGTTTCACAAGCCAAACAAAGCCGATTTTGGTTCTACTGGGGTAATAAGCTTGAATTTCGGATATGTGGTAGAGGGCCACAAGACGAGTCCAACGGTGTATGTTAGACCTCTGGGGGCCTTACGGTTCTTGGTGGGCGGGCCTTCGTTCGGTAAAAAAAATCACGCCAATCAAGCTCGTCACGTCACCTTACTGCAGCTCATATATGTGACTCGTCACATCTAGGGCTTTCCAAGGACACCTCCGTTATCGTTCTACGACCTCGTTTGGCCGAGTAATTAGACTTGACGAGGCGCGGCTGAACATCGCAGGGTCAAAAGCTTTACACCGTTGCGTTCAGCTCGTCGAGCCGGTTCCGTAGAGGGGTCGTTTGTGCCTATACGACCAGGGGAAAATGTCACACTCTACGGTCAGCTTTAAAATGACCTTTAAAACCTCTTTTGCGCAAAAATTGAGCTAGAGCTCTAAAATTTGGACAGGTCATAGCCTGTGCGTCTGGGATAATGGAAAAAATACTAATAACTTTGTATCTTTTTAAACGGCCCTACAATTGGTGAACGAATTTTGAATTTTGGCTGACCTTGCTGCAGCTCATATATGTGACTCGTCACGTGGAGGGCTTTCCAACGATTTCTGTACCATCGCTCTACGACCTCGTTTGGCCGAGTTATAACACTTAACGAGGTGCATGTTTTTAAAGGGTTGTCGCCCCCTAGCTCCGCGATGGAACATGGCAGGGACAAAAGCTTTACACCGTTGCGTTCGGCTGGTCGAGCCGGTTCCGTAGAGGTCTGGCTTGTGCCTGTGCGACCCCGGAAAAGAATCTGAGCTTTGCCAAGCTAGCATTTCAAGGTGGGGTTAGGGTCTATGGTCCTGACACCCTCTTGACTGGCTAGGCCAGATTTGGTCGCGATATGTTCTACTGGGGTTACAGGCTTGAATTTCGGATATGTGGTAGAGGGCCACGAGACGAGTCCAACGGTATACGTTAGACCTCTGGGGGCCTTACGGTTCTCGGTGGGCGGGCCTTCGTTCGGTAAAAAAAATCACGCCAATCAAGCTCGTCACGGCTTCAAATTAAATCCAAACAAGTCCAAATTCGGTGCACGCCTCCTTACACACAATCCGACCGAAAATCCAAAGTTTCGGGCCGACCGGGCACTCGGTTGGCTACTTTGCTTCCTATTGGTCGGTTTGAGTGGGCGCCTACATATTCGAGCTCAGAATAGCCTGTTGTGTAACATAGTCAAAAATGAGGCCGGTAGTCCAAAGTTGAAATGTTGGTACACCTCCCCTTTAATGTTAGGCTTTTGAAGGCCCAAAAAGTGCTTGGAGGCTTGTAAAAAGTTCAAATTTCATCCAAACTAGTCGAAACTTGGTACGCACCCTTCTACGTACAAGCTGAACATTAATCCAAAGTTTCAACTGGCTCGGCCACCCGCTTTTTAAAAGAGGAGGGTCTCGGTGGCCAGGAAAATCCAGGAAAGTCCTGATTTTGGTTGGAGGACAGCGCCACCTTGCTGCAGCTCATATATGTGACTCGTCACATCTAGGGCTTTCCAAGGACACCTCCGTTATCGTTCTACGACCTCGTTTGGCCGAGTAATTAGACTTAACGAGGCGCGTTTTTAAAAAAATTCGTCGCCCCCTAGCGCTGCAGCTGAACATCGCAGGGTCAAAAGCTTTACACCGTTGCGTTCGGCTGGCCGAGCCGGTTCCGTAGAGGTCTGGCTTGTGCCTGTGCGACCTTCGGAAAAGAATCTGAGCTTTGCCAAGCTAGCATTTCAAGGTGGGGTTAGGGTCTATGGTCCTGACACCATGTTGACTGGCTAGGCCAGAATTCAAGCAAATTAAATTCAAGCAAATTAAATTCAAACGCGTCCAAATTCGGTACACGCCTCCGGTGGTTGCCCGTCAGAAAGTAGCCCAAACCGTCAACGAGGTTAGCCGATTCCCGACAAGTAGCCCAAAAAGCAGTGGCCTCGGAGCATAAGCGGCTACCTACCCCCGTTTTCGGCTACCTCCCCATTCATTTTAGGTATCCGATTTGCAACTTTCCCTAGGGTGATGGAGGGGAGGTACAGCCTCCTCCTCTTCTTTCGGCCTCCTCTGGAGCCTCTGCGTCTCCTGCGGATCTCCACAGGTGATCCACAGGATCACCGGCTTCTCGGAGTGCAGGAAAGCGGAGTCTCTTTGTCCGAGGAGCTGCTCCCGTGTGTTGTCAATGGGACACGTGGGGGGGCTTGTGGTGCTGTGAGCGGAGGAATCCAAAAGTGCCAAAAACTTGATTAATCCTGTGATAAGTCTGACAAGACTAGACTTCCCTTGTGCACTAATGCACAACATAACACCTACTTTAAAGAAAAATAATAAAATAGCACATCTACAAGAAATAAATAGAGAAAAGGTCGGAAAGCGGAGCGAGCCGAGGTGACTAGCTGCACAGCTAGTCACCTAGCAATACAACTTATTCTCGTATAGCCCTAAATCACAACAGTAGTCATCTCAGAGGACTAAACCGTTGAAATCCCCAACACAGATCAGAGAATCAACAGTTAAGACACTAAAATATTGAATACATACAGTATGTATTAAACCATAGGGACAAACCAATGTCCACGAATGTTGATAAATGTCCATACATGTTCAATCCATTCCACTTTATTTATATAGCGCATTTCATAAACACAGTTTCCAAAGTAATGCACAATAAAATACAAAATAAAACAATCCATAGTAAAACACTCATATAATAAAAAATAAAAAATGAAAAACCGTGTGTGCATATATGTATAAATATAAAAATAACAAATGTTTTAGAATGCTACATGTTGTTTGTGCCCATTCAAACAGTCCACTGTTAAGCAACAAAAGTGTGTCTTTATTTGTGCTAAACCATGGCTTGAAAAAAGCACTAAGTGAGGCACGCAGTGACCCTACCTCATGTTAGGGGGCAAGCATGAGCTTAGTTCGGCTGCTTTCAATTCCACACAAAAAATCCCCTTCTTAGTTTTTCCTCTGCTTAGGGCAGCTACAGGTTTGCCCAACATAAATGTAACACATTATATATTATAGTTCAACGTGCCACTTTGAACCACTTTCTTTGTTTCAAATGTTGATAAGAATAATAAGGATGAAGTGAAGAATAAGAAGGTTTATTATGAAATTGGACGCGTCCCAGAGCCGGCGCCAGACAGCTAGCAAAATGCGAGTGGAGACCGCTGTTTGCTTTTACTTTTTTAAGTCTTATTTTCAAATGGAGGAACACTTATCTAAGCTTGATTTGATATCTAAATGGACTGGAAGACAGAACAGATGTTCCCTGCTGTATTAAATGGATACAGAAATGGACTATATATTAACATGGAGCAGGGTCTGGACTTGGATTATTAGACAAGGTAAGACAAAAAACTCGTGTTCAATGTGCTTTTTAAATGCTCTTGACACCTGCATGGATTCCTAGAAGGTCTTGAAGAGTCTGGGGAAGTGGGGGAATTCTCAATTTCGCATTCACTTTTGTCACTTGTCAATATATATAAAATAATAATAATAATAAATTAAGTATATTATATATATATATATATCCCTCTATCTATTAATTAACATAGCATAAATAAAGAGAACACTGCCTAGGAAACAAAGAAAATAATTAACTTCTTGTAAATTGTTATTAATATATTGATTAAAAGATACATTTGGAGTTGAATTGTTGCAATAACTAATATTTTTGGTTTAAAACAAAGAAGAAATAAACAAAAGAAATTGTCTTATGTACTTCTAGATTGTAGTACTGCATTTGGCCTGATGGGGGAAGGGGGCGATGGAGAGCAATACACACAACCAGAACACCTACCTGGTGGGGACTGCAGTACTCTGTGTGTACACCAGGGGCGCATGGCCACACACACACACAGATTTTTGTCAGGTGAATGTGACCCAAGGGGACTTCTGAGATAATGCACCAGGCATGTCTACTAACTGATCTGAGATCTGTAGTAGGGCTCAACACGGTGGGGACCTCACTTTAGGTCCCCACGGGGGAATAGGTCCCCACCAGGCTGTGTGTAGTCAGGTTCAGGTCCCCACCGGGATATTAAAACAAGAACACAGACACACACACACACACACACACACACAGAGTTACACACACACACACACACACACACACACACACACACACACACACACACACACACAGACACACACACAGACACAGAGTTACACAAACAGAACATAAATAAAGTGTCTTTAAACTTCCCCTGAACACGTGACGTCACAACAACAGAACCGAAAGTAGGTCGTGTCTCACGAACTGTTCCTCACACAATACAACAACAACTACATCTGTCAAACTAGGATTATATATAAACATATACATTTATACATATATAACCCACACATGCGCACTGGGACACTCACCTTTGACGGACGCACTCGGCCCTTTAGCCCGTCAGGAGAGAGCCTCAGGAGAGAGCCTCAGTGTCAGGAGAGAGACTCAGGAGAGAGCCTCAGTGTCAGGAGAGAGACTCAGGAGAGAGCCTCAGGAGAGAGCCTCAGGAGAGAGACTCAGTCTCAGGAGAGAGCCTCAGTGTCAGGAGAGAGCCTCAGGAGAGAGCCTCAGTGTCAGGAGAGAGCCTCAGGAGAGAGCCTCAGTGTCAGGAGAGAGACTCAGGAGAGAGCCTCAGTGTCAGGAGAGAGACTCAGGAGAGAGTCTCAACCTCAGGAGAGAGCCTCAGTGTCAGGAGAGAGCCTCAGGAGAGAGCCTCAGTGTCAGGAGAGAGCCTCAGGAGAGAGCCTCAGTGTCAGGAGAGAGACTCAGGAGAGAGCCTCAGTGTCAGGAGAGAGACTCAGGAGAGAGCCTCAGTGTCAGGAGAGAGACTCAGTGTCAGGAGAGAGACTCAGGAGAGAGACTCAGGAGAGAGCCTCAGTGTCAGGAGAGAGACTCAGGAGAGAGCCTCAGTGTCAGGAGAGAGACTCAGGAGAGAGACTCAGGAGAGAGACTCAGGAGAGAGCGTAAGGAGTGAGTCTCAACCTCAGGAGAGAGCCTCAGCATCAGGAGAGAGCATCAGTCTCAGGAGAGAGTCTCAGGAGAGAGACTCAGTCTCAGGAGAGAGTCTCAGGAGAGAGCGTCAGCATCAGGAGAGAGCATCAGTCTCAGGAGAGAGTCTCAGGAGAGAGCGTCAGCATCAGGAGAGAGCATCAGTCTCAGGAGAGAGTCTCAGGAGAGAGTCAGCATCAGGAGAGAGTCAGTCTCAGGAGAGAGTCTCAGGAGAGAGCGTCAGCCTGTGAGAGAACACACAGAACAGGTTTGTTTGAAAATCCACATGTCATGAGCAGGAAGCACATGACAGCCTGGTATTTGTTTCCTTGAGAAGCTTTACTGTCCCTGTGCTCCACCCTGTCCCTGTGCTCCACTCTGTCCCTGTGCTCCACTCTGTCCCTGTGCTCCACCCTGTCCCTGTGCTCCACCCTGTCCCTGTGCTCCACCCTGTCCCTGTGCTCCACTCTGTCCCTGTGCTCCACCCTGGCCCTGTGCTCCACCCTGGCCCTGTGCTCCACCCTGTCCCTGTGCTCCACCCTGTCCCTGTGCTCCACTCTGTCCCTGTGCTCCACTCTGTCCCTGTGCTCCACTCTGTCCCTGTGCTCCACCCTGTCCCTGTGCTCCACCCTGTCCCTGTGCTCCACCCTGTCCCTGTGCTCCACCCTGTCCCTGTGCTCCACCCTGGCCCTGTGCTCCACCCTGTCCCTGTGCTCCACTCTGTCCCTGTGCTCCACTCTGTCCCTGTGCTCCCACTCTGTCCCTGTGCTCCACCCTGTCCCTGTGCTCCACTCTGTCCCTGTGCTCCACCCTGTCCCTGTGCTCCACTCTGTCCCTGTGCTCCACTCTGTCCCTGTGCTCCACTCTGTCCCTGTGCTCCACTCTGTCCCTGTGCTCCACTCTGTCCCTGTGCTCCACACTGTCCCTGTGCTCCACCCTGTCCCTGTGCTCCACCCTGTCCCTGTGCTCCACTCTGTCCCTGTGCTCCACCCTGTCCCTGTGCTCCACCCTGTCCCTGTGCTCCACTCTGTCCCTGTGCTCCACTCTGTCCCTGTGCTCCACTCTGTCCCTGTGCTCCACTCTGTCCCTGTGCTCCACCCTGTCCCTGTGCTCCACCCTGTCCCTGTGCTCCACTCTGTCCCTGTGCTCCACTCTGTCCCTGTGCTCCACTCTGTCCCTGTGCTCCACCCTGTCCCTGTGCTCCACTCTGTCCCTGTGCTCCACTCTGTCCCTGTGCTCCACTCTGTCCCTGTGCTCCACTCTGTCCCTGTGCTCCACACTGTCCCTGTGCTCAGAGAGAGACACACACACACACACACACACACACACACACACACACACACACACACACACACACACACACACACACACACACACACACACACACACACACACACACACACATACTGGTTTCCATTCTTGATGGGGACCAGGTTTCAAATTATCACTTGCGGGGACCACCCTTTCCAGAGGGTCTAGAGTCACACAAAAAAATTGAGATACTTAACATCACATTGTAAGCTTATACACATCTTAAAATGTCTCAATTGTTGAAACAATATTCTGACAGTGTATTGTGGGGACCTATAACAAAACGAGTCAATGTCACTTAGAAGGACCAGATTTGCATAACATTTGCATAACTCACACATTTTTTTATTTTACTCATGGGGACCTTTCTTAAAACAAATGACTACATTATTAAGGCCAAATAATCCACAGACTGTCTTTGTAAACGTGCCTTTATTAACAAATTTTATATATTTTGTTGTAAGGCTTGTGAACAGCTTATTTCTTGACTGAAACACATTTTGCTTCACTTATTCAAAAGGAACAAAAACAAATCAAGTATTTTCCTTTTCTTTGACAATTTGGAAGCACTTGATTATTAAACTATTTTGGAATATCAAATGCCATTATAAAGGGCTGTATTAAACATCTCACACAAACAATTTCACCCTGAAGAGGATAACAAATTCTGTAAACATCGTACGGACAAATTTAACAACTTACTCTACTTATTCAAGATTAATCTTTCTGATTCAACAACAATTCTGTCCCTTAGCCCCGCCACCCAACTTCCCATTTATGCTCTCTGTCTTAGCAGAGCTACTGTTTCTTACGGAGTGCTACACTACGGTTATAAACATAAAATTTAATGCTTTTCCAGTCACGGTTGATTAGTGCTTCTGGTTCTGCTTTCAAACATTTTTCGCAGTCGCTCTTTGTAGGTACAATACGTGATGTGATGAAGCGCTTCAGGTGCTTTTCAACTGCCTGTACCTCAGTTGGCTGCCAAGGACATTTCTTCTGGTTTTTGCCTTTGAGTGGTCACAAAAAAAGACATGCTTTAGAGTACATTCAGTGTTTATAAATCATCCTATCTGTATTGGTACATACACAGGTAGGATCCCATCCACACGCACACACAATTTTACACAAACTATTTCATAGTGTTGCTTTTTCTGTTTGATGGTATGATCAGTAGCAGACATAAAAAGAAGAGCAAAGAGTTCACCTTTGCCAGAAGACAAAGTACTGCCAACTGAAGACATCTTTTCTGACGGTTTTCGTTTCTTAGGTGGTGGTGGAGTGTGTCCGGCAGAAGCAAGTGCAACCATTCCAGCTGGTTCTGTGAAAAATAATGAAAATCATTAGTTCAAATATTTTGAAGGTTCAAGAGTACCATTAAAAACTAATCAATACATAAATTATGTGTCACAAACATTTCCATATAAGCCCACACTTTTACAGTCATATATATTGAAATATAAATATTAAAAAGTTGTTTAGCAGTGATACAAACCATCAATAGCCGGAAAACGACGTCCATCTTTATCCCCATCTTCTTGCTCAGAGTCAATGTTTTCTGTGCAAAGTTTAAAGCACATTTTCATAGTAGATTACAACTTTTCTTATGAAACCCACATTTTTATTGTATTAATATATAAAATAAAACATGTAATAGTAAAACATACCATGAGCAGTTAATAAACTGTGTCCCTCTTCCGTCTCATTTTCCTCCTCACACTCAACTTTTTCTGTGGAAGTTCAAAGTACATCAACACAATTGCTTGTAAACATGCTATACAGTTAGACAATAAAACAACATACCATCAGGTTCAATTCTAATCTCATCCAGGTTTTTCCCTTGGAATTGTGACATTCTTCCTTGTTCAAGAGCCATTAGCACTTTGCTTATTTTCGCCAGCTGCAAGGTCTTTTCAGGGAGTCTATAAAACTCACGATGGATCCTTATATCATGTCCAAGAAAATTTGCGAGTTGGTCCATCTCTGTGTCCGTCATATTCAGTACAGTAGAGAGGGTCGCAGCATGCTTTCTCAGCTTTGTCGATGTTAGAGCTTCTGGACACTTAGCACCACACAGTCTCGAAAATGCACGAAGGCAGTCTGACCCTCTCAAGTGGGACATTGCGTCTGGTCTAGCAAACAGGTATATATTGTCTTTTAAAACACTGCAGTCCTCTCTTCGGTTAACAAGGAGATCTAAAGCATTGAGAATTTTTGGAGTCAAAAGAATTGGAACAGGCCGGCCACGCTTGCCCCTGGTAATGATCCTGGTGAAGTGTCTGCAAAGTTTTTTCTCCACTTCTGAAAGAGCCCAGTCAACATCATTATGTGGATCTGAAGTGTCTCTGGACAAAAATGCAGTCAAAGGCATAGATGATACTTCGCCTTCTCTGCGCCGGTTGAAGAGAATCATCTGGGCAAGACACACCTTGGCTAACTCAATCCATGCTTTTGTAGAAGGACGTTCCGATAACGTGTTGAACCACTCATCTTGCTGTTGACCCAAGAATACATGCAATTTTTGAACATCATTAGTGAAAGGCATTAGTGCTGGGACATTCCAATGGGCTTCTCTGATGTTCCTTAATGCAGTAGCCGAAACAAGCTCGTTCCACTTGTTCTGATGTACTTCTAGAAATTCACTTGCATTCTTCACACGCTGCTGGTCATTCAAGATTAAACCTTGTGCTTTTAAGAGTCTACTCACTTTAACTAAGGAATTTCCAAGCTTATTAGCAAGGGATGGGATTGCGAACTTGTCATTTTCACTGTCATAGCCACATGTATACTTGACAGCTTTCACAATCTCAATGTACTTCTTTGGATTTACACAGTCTTCAAGTGTATTCAAAGATGTGACTTTTCTGGCATTGTGAACCAACCTTCCCAATTCTCGCATCTTCTCTCGCACGCACTGTTTGTTCTTGTCTGAAAGTCCACCTTTATTCAACAAGTGCTGTCCAATTTCAGTAATTACACCGTCATTTTTTATTATGTCCGTAATTGGACCAGGATTCATGACACTGATAACTTCCCACAGTTGTTTGGTCATGTTTAAAGGCACAGGCCCAGTGTAGGTACACATGGCCTGGACACGGTTTTTTCCTGGTTTAGGACGAACGGACTGTGGTTTAAGCCTACAATTACGGATGTGTCTCCACAGTACCTTTCTTGTAAAGAGTCCTTGACAGTATGCACAATGCATGAAATCTTCACCTTGCAAGTTTTTCTGCGGCCGTTTGAATGGGACTAGTTCTCCTGATCCAGATTCCATGACAGCAGCATTGTGAGCATAGTTTCCTCTATTGCGAATATAATCAAGTTGGTATTTTCTCTCTTTGGATCCCTTTGGAAAGCTTACAGCACGAGCCACGTCAGATTTATCCACATGTGATTTTTCTAGATGCCTTGCCATTTTTGCATAAGGCTTGGAGCAGTAAAAGCAATAATGTCTTTTGTCATATATTCTTCGTACACCCTTTTTGTTGTATGCCTTAACAACAATATCTGTAGTGGCCTGACTTGAATTGGGTTCAACGCCAGCAGATGTTTCAGCTGAAAGACTTGGCATATTGTCCAAAGTTGTGGAGTCACATTCAAGATTGTTTGCAGGGTCAGGATAATCAAGATTGAGTTCATCATAAAATTTGCTTCTCAATTTGTTTCGTGATAAAGGAAGATCACTGTCGCTTTCTGAACCAGATGTGGTATCTGGGACATAGTTGTCTGAACTGTCTGTTGTAGAATCATATAACTCATCAGAGTCGAAATGATTTGTGTCTTTCATCTGAATAAAACAAGAAAAGAAAAACATGTGAATAACTAAAAATACTAAAAAAGTAAACAAAAACAATCTGAATGCAATGCAGAGAAATAGAAATAATTACAAAATAAACGAATTGGCACATATCCAACTTCATTGGATGTGTTCATAGGTCAATGTTCATAGGTAAATGTCACTTACTATGATACTTTTTGTCCTCCTCAGTTTTGGTACAGAATCAACTTCCCATGTGGGCTGTGTAAGAATCTGTAGATAAAAAACTATTATAAACAGACAACACAAAAAAAACCTGCAAACTAACACACATCTAGGGTCAGGGACAAGTCTCATGAGGACCTTTTCACACCCCTCACCATTCCTTCTTTATGGGGACAAATTCAATAGACTTTCACACGATTCAACTCAACTGCAGTCACTGACCAAAGAAAGACAATATTCTCCTTCCACTATCCCACTTACTGAAGTAGTACTTTAATGACTCATATAATTGTCAGTCAGTTAAAAGAAAGATTTTTAATATTTATTGACAAAGCCCCCGTCGTTTCAAACACCAAGTGTTTTGGTTTCTCCCAAACGCAGCTGCCACATTCTGACAACATCACGCCTCTCATCATCCACACAAACTTAACACAAACTCTAACACAAATCTAACACACACCACACAAACTCTAACACACACTCTAACACAAACTCTAACACACACCCATTTAAACACAAACTCTAACACACAAACTAACACAAACTCTAACACACACTCTAACACAAACTCTAACACAAACTCTAACACACACTCTACACAAACTCAACACACACCTAACACAAACTCTAACACACACTCTACCCCACAAACTCTAACACAACCTCTAACACACACTCTAAACACACACTCTAACCCACACTCTAACACAAACTCTAACACACACTCAAGCTAACAACAAACTCTAACACAAACTAACACACACTCTAACACAAACTCTAACACACACTCTAACTCAACACTCATAACACACACTCTAACACAAACTCTAACACACACACTAACCCAAACTCTACACACACTCTAACACCAACTCTAACACAAACTCTAACACACACTCTAACACCCACTCTAACACAAACTCTAACACACACTCTAACACACACTCTAACACAAAAAAACCTCTAACCCAAACTCCAACACTCACTCTAACACAAACTAACACAAACTCTAACACACATCTAACACCCAACTCTAACACTAACTAACACACACTCTAACACAACTCTAACACAAACTCTAACACAAACGCTAACACACACTCTAACACAAACTCTAACACAAACTCTAACAAACTCCTAACACAAACTCTAACACAAACTCTAACCACACACTCTAACACACACCTAACCACACACTCTAACACTAACTCAACACACAACTACTAACACACACACTAACACACACTCTAACACAAACTCTAACACACACTCTAACACAAACTCTAACACACACTCTACACCAACTCTAACAACACACTCTAACACACAACTCTAACACACACTCGAACACAAACTCTAAACACACCACACTAACACAAACTCTAAACACAAACTCAACACCCACACAACACAAACTCTAACACTCACTCTAACACAAAACTAACACACACCTAACAAACGCTAACACAAACACTAACACACACCTAACACACCACTCTAACAACACACCTACACACAAAATCTAACAACACTCTAACACAAACTCTAACACAAACTCTAACACACACTCTAACACAAACTCTAACATCACACTCTAACCCCAACTCTAAACACACACTCTAACACAAACTCTAACACACACACTAACACCCACCAACACACACACTCTAACACAAACTCTAACACAACTCTAACACAAACTCCTAACACACACCTAACACAAACTCTAACACAAACTCTAACCCACACTCTACCACAAACTCTAACACACACGCTAACACACACTCATAACACAAACTCTAACACAAACCTCTAACACACACTCTAACACAACTCTAACACAAACTCTAACACCCATTCCAACACACACTCTAACAAACTCTAAACAAACTAAACACCACTCTAACACAAACTCTAACACAACTCAAAACATACATCTAACACACACTCGAAACACACAACTCTAACTCAAACTCGAACCCACCACCTAACACAAACTCTAAACACACACTCTAACACAAACTCTAACACAACTCCTAACACAACTCTAACACACACTCTAACACAAACTCTAACACAAACTCTAACAGCACAATCTAACACCACTCTAACCAACTCAACACAAACTAACACACACTCTAAAAACCAACTCTAACCAAAATCCTAACACAGACAACTCCTAACACACACTCCTAACACGAAACTCTAACACCAACTCTAACACCCACTCTAACACAACCTCTAACACAAACTCTAACACAAACGCTAACACAAACACTAACACACACTCTAAACACCCACTCTAACACACACTCTAACACAAACTCTAACACACAATCTAACACAACACTCTACACACACCTTACAATACAAACTCTAACACACACTCTAACACAACTTCTAACCACACCCTCTAACACAAACTCTAACACACACTCTAACACAAACTCTACCACACACTCTAACACAAACTCTAACACACACTCTGAACACCAACTGCCTAACACAAACTCTAACACAACCCTCTAACCAAACCTACACACACACACTAACACAAACTCTAACACACACTCTAACACAAACTCTAACAAAACTCTAACACACCCTCTAACACACACTCTAACCACCCTCTACCACAAACTCTAACACACCCGCTAACACAAACTCTAACACCAAACCACTAACCCACACCTAACCCAAACTCTAACCACACACTCTAACACAAACTCTCACACAAACTCTAACACACACTCTAACACACACTCTAACTCACACTCTAACACAAACTCTAAACACACACTCTAACACAAACTCTACACCAACTCTAACCCAAACTCTTAACACACACTCTAACACAAACTCTAACCCAAACTCTAACACAACATTCTAACACACACTCTAACACAAACTCTAACCACAAACTAACACACACTCTAACACCAAACTCAAACCAACTCTTAACACAACTCTACCACACACTCTAACACAAACTCTAACCAAACTCTAACCCACACTCAAACAACAAACTCAAACCCCAACTCAAACAACAAACTCTAACACAAACTCTAACCCAAACTCTAACACCCACTCTAACACAAACTCAATCACACACTCTAACCACAAACTCTAACACAAACTCTAACACACACCTCTAACACAAACTCTAACACAAAACTCTAACACTCACTCTAAACACAAACTCTAACACACTCCTAACACACACTCTAACACACACGCTAACACAAACTCTAACACACACTCTAACACACACTCTAAACCAAACTCTAACACACACTCTAACACACACTCTAACACACACTCTAACAACACCTCCTCTACACACACTCTAACACATACTCTAATACACACTCTAACACAAACTCTGACACACTCGCTAACACACACTCTAACACACACGCTAACACACACGCTAACACTAACTCTAATACACAGTCTAACACACACTCTAACACACTCCCTAACCACACACTCTAACACAAACACTAAAGACACACTCTAACACAAACTCTGACATCACACTCAAACACAAACTCTAATACACACTCTAACCCAAACTCTGACACAACACTCTAACACACACTCTAAACCAAACTCTACACACACTCTAACACACACCTAACACAACCTCTAACACACCTCTAACACTAACGCTAATACCCAGTCGAACACACAGTCTAACACAACACTCCTAACACACACTCTAACTATACACACTCTAACACAACTCTGACACACAACTCAACACACACTCTAACACACACTCTAACACACACTCTAACACAAACTCTAATACACAGTCAACACAAACTCTTAAACACACACTCTAAACACACTCTAACACAAAGCCAGAACTTTATAATTAAATCATCTCACCCTCAGAACACTTTCTTTCTTTCTTCTATCACGAGTATTCTGTGGTTGATTTTTAAATAAATACAATCTGATAAAGCTTTATTTAGGGGCACCAAGGAATAACTCCCAACTGAATAACGTGCATATGACGTCACAATATAATTAATTGGCTCATTTTAATTGACTAAGTAATCTCATGAGTCCTTTCATTTATTTAATTAGTCCAATTCGCTCATAGAATCTGAAGGTAGTGAATTCGTTTAACCAAACAGTGGACCCCAAATTCTGGAGTTTAAAAGTACAAATATCACTTTCAGACAAAGAGGTTTTGTAGATTTAATGAAGTATACACAATACAGACTAGATATGAAATATGCACAATTGTCAAGACATAACATGACGGGAACGTTGATGTCAAGATACATTATTAAAAAGCATAGGCTAAAGTGAGCTAAGCAAGACCTTGTCTTATGATGGATTGGGCTAAGGCTGAGCCTGCAAGTGTTCACCTTGGTAGAGAAGTTTTCTTTGAAGTATAGGTTTTTTTAATAAAGCCAACGACGGGGTATCAAGAGAGCAGATCATACAACCAGAAATAGCCTTGGTGAATAGCGTCCTTGGGTATATTGAGGGTGGATTAGGCTTCTTGTCCACGGGGCCTGGACCATGCGGCTGCATCATGTGGCGGAACAAGGACCTCCCACGACCACCAGTCTAGGTGGCCAAAACTCAGCAACTTTCTTCAGGTTGAAGCTGGAGCTATTGAAGGGTTGTGGTAGTCCTCTCAAACTGGGCTGAGGTTTGAGCCATCTACGAGGCCCAAAGCCCCTTGGTTGCTGAGCAGAGCCCAGGGGTCGGGGCCACTCCGGGTTCCAAAGCAGACGGTTTTCCTTACCTGGTGGGTCCTTGTAAGTCTTCACATTCTTGTAGAGTCGTTTGGGAAAGGTGTTGTCCTGGCACTTATCTTAGACATCTACCCACAATAAAAACCTGAACCACAAGGATTTTAAACACATGGAGAACAGAAGTTATAATATGTCTCAATAATACAACAAAATGGGTCTTGATTGAGGAAAGAGGTCATTTTAATTTATCCGACAACCCCCCCCTTTGTGCCAGCTCCGCAAACAAAGCGAGAGGATGACACAACATAATTTTGATTATGACCGAATGACGAACGTTCACTGTCCAAGTTCTATACGGGGCAGAGCTCTCAGCAGTGGCGGCTGGTGGGAATTTTTCTACTGGGGGGGGCTATGACATTGATACTAGATATATACCAGCAGGGTAGGGATCTTTCTGATCTTATTAACCCCCTGTAGCTTTCATCCAGCTTGGGGATGAAATATTTAACTCCCAAACTTAGCTAATGAGGGCATTTTTGCATGTGGATACCAGTCTGCTCATGCTCTTTGCCTTTTCTAAAAAGTGCTTCAGATCAGTCATACCTGCTTGGATCCATCTGGGTCAGATCCTGATGTTTGAAACAGAGGCAATGGAAAGCAAAATAACAGCAGTAGCCTCGCTACATGTGCTAGCCAAGATTGGCGCTGAACAAGGTCCTGGAAAAAGTACGAGTGTACGTCTCCCCCCTTCGCGGGGGACTGGCTGGACTATTGATTATTTGCTGATCAGTCCCAGCTCTTTAACCTCAACCATCTCACTGGTATGATCCTCTCTCAACGGGTAATTGTTTGATGATCTAACTGAATTATTCTTTTTCTCGTTCTCCATTTTGCGTATCTTTACGTTCGTCTCCAAATCCCACAGCTTACCTGTCAATCACTGTAAACCCCCGGACGTCACAGACAATGACAGTACAGGTCGCGGGCGATCCCGCCCCCTCAGGGCGCACTTCTCCTGCGCCCCCAAATCGTCTGAGCTCTTGCATTGAAGAGAGCTACTTCCGCATGTCCAACTTTTAACGAGAGCCATAGACGGCTCAGGGCGCATCTTTTGGCGCCTGAGGGGAAAAAACGTCCTCATGTCCGACACAGACAACGTTGATGAGCTTAATCAATCCAACTCAGCATAAACTATCAAAGTATTTCTTCCACATCTGAAATAAAACACACGAAATTTCGAAATATTTTTAATGTTATTATTTTTTTAACGTTTTATCCAAGGTAACATGGCAAGTTGTGAGGGGTGGGCGGTGCCCTAGCGCCCTCTATTGGCCGCCGCCACTGGCTCTCAGTAGGAGCGGAGTTCTCATTAATTTCTCCTACAGTTATGATAACAAAAGTTGAACAAGATTTGCCATAGAGACAAAACAAACTGATCTTGTTATTCACAAAATCACTCCATTTCAAATACTTTCAGCGTAGATGACAATGCTAACTGCTCGCCAATGCACCCCATAGGAAAGTGGCTCATGATGAAGTTTGCTCCACTCTCGCTGGCTCCTACTGTGTTAAGCCCAATTCGCATAGATTAGTATCTCTGGTAATTTATGACAATCTCGAATGCGCCATGTTCTTGTAAATTGTAAATGAATAATTCAGCTGCAAAATTACCTCCTGTATGTCACTGACGCCAGTGAATATTACTACCCAGGTAAGAATCTGGCATGTCAGTGGAATTGTGATCGCTATTGCCAATGAGGGTGTGCGTGAAAATTAGTCCAATTACAGACATTTTACTTATCAAGGGTGAACGCGCTGCTCAAGTAGCACAGAGGTGGGGCGGTATTTACAACACCTCAGGTTATACTAATCCCTTGCAAATAGGACTTTACAAAAAATCCTCTATCTCTGTAAACATTTTGTGTCACAATCACCTTTTTTGGGCTTTAAGAATCTGTGGTTTATCCTCCCTGGTGTTTATAATTTGTCCCGTTGTGAATCCAAATCGGTGCAATATAAGGATAAGGCTAAAACTGTGGGGGGAAACTCCGCTTGCCTTAAGCAACCGTCTTAGCGACACGACCTGCCAGTGTACGGCCTATAGCATGACGTCGAAACAAATGCCCATATAAGGAAAATAGCTCCAGCTAGCTTATCTTGCAATTCGCCCTCCTCCCCCATCGGCTAAACAACACAAAACTAATGTTTCGCTTGGACAACGCCCTCTATGTCATGTTTTGTGGTCCTCTTTCTTGCTACCTACCATTTAGATAAAAACTTTCACGTGTCTTCCAGCCAACTTCAGCTCAGTCTTATCAGAATTTTTTTTTACAAGGACATTCTGGTGAACTCAAAGACCTCTTATGTAACAGTTGTTCTCATCGCGGGCTGAACACTATGGTGATGTCACACACGCTTCTGTCATTGTTGCTACAAAATGAGAATACTTGCATGTTAGAATGTTGTGTGGAGGGGTTTTAGGTGGCATTAACACAGCTTTTATATTACACAAATAACTCTATCATTGTGTTTTGAGAATGGCCTACAACTGAGTGCTGACCTGTTTATTTTAATTATTCCACCTTAATTCATCCAGTTTATTATGGGAAAAGTGCTTGGAAAAAAGATTGTTGTTTAATGCTTCACTGAATATCGTGAGAGAAATAAGTGGTGATAAAAGTAGAGCAGAGGATGGTGTAGGACAGATACACGGTGAACCAGAGCAAAAAAAGTTATAATAATAATAATAATAATATTAACCCATTTTTAATTAGGTCCCCCGCGGAAAGACCTAGACACGCGGGAGAGACTATGTCTCTCAAGCTAGCCTGGAACGCCCTTGGGTCCACCGGATGAGCTGAGGAAGTGAGTGTGAATAGGAAGTCTGGGTGTCCTCATGCTATAGACTGCTGCCCCCAGCGACCCGGCAACGGGATAAAGCGGATGAAACATGGATGGATGGAAATGGATGGCATGTTATTAATAAGCACATTACATTTGAACACCAAATCCAAAGTGCTACAAACAGCAGCATAATAAAAGCAAACACATAAAATCAGATAAACACAACACAAAAAAAATTAGCAGTACGCATTAGTTAAAAGATGGTTTTGAGTCCCTTTTTAAAAGCTTCCACCGTCTGTGGGGCCGGAGTGGTCCGGTAGGGCGTTCCACAGATCACGGGGAGCATGCGGCCTCGAAGGCCCGGTCCCCCATGTTTCTTGAGCCGTGTCCTGGGCGGGAGCAGACGGTGCTGTTGGCCTGACCGGGTTCTGCATGAGGATGTGGAGTGAGGAAGGTCAGTGAGGTGGGGGCATCACCGTGGGGAGACAGGGGTGGTGAGCAGGAGATCTTGTATTCTATACGAGGTGAACAGGGAGCCAGTGGAGGGTGTGAAGGTTGGGGGTGATGTGCCCATGCTATCCGCACCTCATCGGACCCTGCCACGCTGTGTTGTACGAACTGGAGCTTTGAAGGCTCCTGCCAGGGATCCCGATGAGGAGTGGCGTTGCAAGTGTCCAACCTGGAGGGAGACAAAGGCATGGACAGCGTCTCTGCAGCCGGGGAGAGAGAGAGAAAAATAGATGTATTTATTGTGGACTTAAAAATCAAAATGGGTGCTTTTGTCTGCTTAGCAAGACCCCTGTGGCTCATAATTCTATATTTTAGTACATTTAAAATAGCCATATTGTCAATCATGAAGTCATTTCAGTTCTATAGATAATAATACTAAGAATAATTGCAATTAAAAAATTATGAATTAATTAAGTATTTTATTTAAAAAGCCCTCCAGGCTCCGTTCAGTCCGCGGTCAAGTTAAAGGTGATTTTAATAGAAGATTTATCAAGCAATTATTTGATTTACATTTATAATATGTAAACTATTTTATGCGCAAGACTTTTATAGTCCTAAATCAAAGCAGAAGTCGTCTCGAGAAATTGAAAGTTGTCGATTCTTCACAAAACAAGCCCAAAGCAAAGAACCATGTCGAAGAGGGTAAATGCTGTGAATGGGATGCAGCCAGGAGCATTTGTTCGAGGGGGCCGGATCAGATATGATATTAACAATATTACCAATAAAAAAAAGGGGGGAAAAAAAAAAAAACAGCTGTTATCATGTCTGTCAGATTTAGTATGTGGAATGTAGCAGTAACAGTAGTAAATAACCCAGTACTAGCAGTAGTAGCTTAGCCATTAGCAGTAGCAGCAGAACAAGTAGGCATTAGCACAGCAAGTAGCAGTAGCAGACAGTAGCATATCAGTAGCATTACAGTAGCATTAAGCATTAGCAGCAGTAGCAGTAGCATTATCAGCAGACATAGCATTGTACAGTAGCATTAGCATTAGCGGTAGTACAGAACATTCGCATTAGCAGTCAGCAGCAGTTAAAAAAACCCCCCCCCCCCATTACAGATGGTCCTTACTGCAGCTTTAACCACACATACATATCTGAGTAGCCTGGATGTGTCCTAAAAACACCTCAGATCGTTTCCAGCCCCGTGCTCCTGAGTCTCTGGCGACGGCTCAGCTCTGATGCATCTCCACATCTATGGTTTCGCACTACACTTTATGATTTGTTTGAATGGGAGCTGAGATGTTTTGGGCCCGAGGCGCACTTGCAAGACAGGAAATAACAGGCAGACAAGCTCGAGTACTTCCTGTGTGGTGAGGCAAATCCAGATGTGTGGAGAGAGAGGGAGGAGAGCCGAGGAAAGAGAGAGGGGCGTGAGAGAGAGATAGAGATAGGGGTAGGGAGAGAGAGACAGAGAAAAAAAGAGAGAGAGGGAGAGAGAGAGAAAGAAGAGCGGGAGAGAGAAAGAAAGAGATAGGAGTGAAGACAAAAGAAAGGGAGAGGGATAGAGGAGAGGGGGATAGAGAGAAAGAGAAGCGGGCGAGAAACGAAGAGAGAGGAGTGAGAGAGAAAGAGAAGGAGAGAGAGGGGGGATAGAGAAGAAAGACAGGGAGGGGGGGGGGGGAGAGAGAGACCAGAGAAAGAAGAGGAGAATGAGGGGGGAGGAAAGAGAAAGAAGGGAAGAGAGGAGGAGAGAAGGAAGAGGCGAAGAGAGAGCGGGAAGAGAAAGAAGAAGAGAGGAAGTGATAGAGAAAGCGAAGGCGAGAGAAAGATAAGAGGGAGGAAAGAGGAGAGAAGAGAGAAAAAGAAGAGAGCGGAGGAGTGAAGAAAATAAAGTAGAGGATAGAGATGAGAGAGAGAGAAGAAGGCCAGGCTGGTCAACGCAAGACACATCTGGCAACATGAATCTATGTGGAGGATAGCTGGTTCAGAGCCACAGGTGAAATTGAAAGGTGATGTCTGTAAGTTCCAATTATATTGATTTTAAGCATATTTTTTCACCACATGACGATAAAGAATGCATCATTTAATATGGCACTTTTTGGTCTCCCATACACAGAACCAACCAGGCCTGCCCTCTTAGCCTCAGCGTCTAATTTCCACAATGCCATAAGAAAATGTAATAAAATCAGCGAGAGCAAGGAAAGCGCAGTGTGTCTCTGCAATTTTGTTGAAAGTAGCAGCTGTTTGGGTTCGTCTCTGTTGTAAGCACTGAGCTCATGCATTTCAATGGAACGCTGTCAAAACTCCACACACGGAAACTTACTGAGTCAAATTTGTATTGAAAAGTCCCGTTGTCTTAGTTACTATGTCAAAGACTTTGTCACATTTAGAATCTCAATATTTGATCAAAAAAACAATGTGAGAGTGTGTGTGTGTGTGTGTGTGTGTGTGTGTGAGAGTGTGTGTGTGTCTGTCTGTGTGTGTGTGTGTGTGAGAGTGTGTGGTCTGTGTGTGTGTGTGTGTGAGAGTGTGTCTGTGTGTGTGTGTGTGTGTGTGTGTGTGTGTGTGTGTGTGTGTGTGTGTGTGTGTGTGTGTGTGTGTGTGTGTGTGTGTGTGTGTGTGTGTGTGTGTGCGTGTGTGTGTGAGAGTGTGTCTGTGTGTGTGTGTGTGTGTGTGAGAGTGTGTCTGTGTGTGTGTGTGTGTGTGAGAGTGTGTCTGTCTGTGTGTGTGTGTGTGTGAGAGTGTGTCTGTGTGTGTGTGTGTGTGTCTCCCGCTGTTGTTGTGGCTGTAGCTTTGGGCCATGCGGCGGATAGTGGTACAATAGCAGTGATTCAGGACTTAATCACAGTCGAGGCAGGATCCCTGTGTTTACACCCAACAACCTCTGCTCTGTAAAGACTGGGATTTTTAAATCTAGGGTGGATCACTTTACAAGATGACACACATTTAAAACCCCTCACAGATGAGACATACAGGACTGAAGATGTATTTTGAAGCATTGTTTTGCAATCAATAGAGCAAAAGAAATCTAGCCCACTCAATCATCATTTCACTGCATGTAACGTCTGGGTCTGGTCCCTGTGTTTGCAATTACAGTCGTTTGAATTTTGACCGACCAATCAGAGAGCGCGGGAGGCGGGTGTTGTAGTTAGATGTGGGTGACGTCAAGAGTTTGCGTCGAACGGGCAGGTTGTGGTTTGGCGAAGAATGCGATAGTAAAGTATTCTGGTCTGGTTCTATCAAGAAATTGAAGCCGGAGCAAGAGGAATGTTTAGCAAATGCAAAAATTGTGGCGCTACTCCTCACGGGCTCCGTTAGCGGCAAAGGAGATGGCTAAAGCTAGGCTAACTGCTAACGACTCACTCTGGCGCATTACAAACGTCGCGGTAAACTCAGATCCAATGGTTTCAATCTGCAAAAGGAGTTAGCCCCTCCCACCTGTTCACTGAGTCAATGGAGCAAATCCAGACCTTAGTCCGAGACGTAATTTGTACTATGGTGTGGTAAGACCAGGCTAATAGAAATCACGTCAGATTTACCCCCAAACTGTCAATGTCACTGCACATTTATTATTAGAATTATATGAAATATATCAAAACAAATCTTAACTGCATGGTTCAGATGTGTGTGTGTGTGTGTGTGTGTGTGTGTGTGTGTGTGTGTGCTTGGCGGTGGTGAAACTGGGGAGATTGGAGTTGGCCCCTGGCGACTGAAGTAAACAGGGAAAGCAAACACGCTGCAGTCACAGGTCATAGGTTCGACTCCCGGCTCCTGACAGAACGCTGTGGTGGTGTTTGAGTGAAGGATGAAGATGATGAAGATGACGTCTGCTTCATCACATACTGGTGTCGATGGATTCTATTCATATTGACAACAGTGCGGCACTTAAGGCGCCTCAGTCCTGGATCTACAGCCTCAGTCCTGGGTCTACAGCCTCAGTCCATGGATCTACAGCCTCAGTCCTGGATCTACAGCCTCAGTCCTGGATCTACAGCCTCAGTCCTGGATCTACAGCCTCAGTCCTGGATCTACAGCCTCAGTCCTGGGTCTACAGCCTCAGTCCTGGATCTACAGCCTCAGTCCTGGGTCTACAGCCTCAGTCCTGGATCTACAGCCTCAGTCCTGGATCTACACCCTCAGTCCTGGATCTACAGCCTCAGTCCTGGATCTACAGCCTCAGTCCTGGGTCTACAGCCTCAGTCCTGGGTCTACAGCCTCAGTCCTGGTCTACAGCCTCAGTCCATGGATCTACAGCCTCAGTCCTGGGTCTACAGCCTGAGTCCTGGATCTACTCAGTCCTGGGTCTACAGCCTCAGTCCTGGTCTACAGCCTCAGTCCATGGATCTACAGCCTCAGTCCTGGGTCTACAGCCTGAGTCCTGGATCTACAGCCTCAGTCCTGGGTCTACAGCCTCAGTCCCTCCCTCAATGTGGGTCTCCCTAAGGTTTTTTGTATATTTTTATTTATATTAATGGATCATGGTCATCTACCCCTAAATGTTTATTTTTTATATAATTTCATTTCCTCTAATTGAATACATTGAATACAGCTCATTCTAAAAGCAGAATCCAAACACTAAAACTCCCATTGTTCAATTATGACAGTTCTTTTTATGCCGTGGGGATCCTCTCACATCATAAACCGGAGCTTTGGCTTGTCCCCGTTTGTCTCTGCATGTTTCTGTGTGTTCATCTGAATTGTGAGAACCAAATATATACATTCTCTCTCTAAATTGGATAATCCTATGCATTCTAGAGGACCTCATGCATAGAACAGTGTGTGTGTGTGTGTGTGTCTATAGCTTCACACTGTGGATAATTACACTTAATTGTTTACTCGTTTTCTCTGGGACATGTTTGTGGATATCTATAGTCTGTTTAATCATACGACACGTGCGCTTGTCATCTGATGCATTCATTCTGCCTCCAGAGAAGACTGAGCTGTTCAATTCATGTTCATATGCATAATGTTTGTCATTCGGACATGTAGATTGAGATCATGATTCTTTCTGTGGGGGTGATCTACAATGGGGCTAAACAGAGAGGACGCTGGCGTTGACTGCTCGCCGCTTCTCTGCAAATCCGTGCAAATCCTGCTAAAACTACTGTCGTTTTTCAGCTAAATACGACAGTAGACTCTTAACACTCAATTCTACCGGAGTGTTGATTATTTCTAAACCTGGTTTCCCGACACTAACCTGGACTTGTCCGTGGCATAGTCCAAAGCGGCCGATGCCCTCACGCTACGGACTCACCTGGAGCCCGAAATCCAAACCCGGGTCTCCCACAGTGGGTCAGTCTCTGGAGGACCTCCGCTGCATGTTCTCCTGGAGCCCCTCATCACCACGGTGGAGGCTGTGGATCGTTTTCCTCACCTGTCTGTCGATTGTCGGGCGCAGCTCACCGGGTATGTGGCTAACGCTAACAACAACTAGCAGCGGTACCTCCACCATCGTACCAGCCGGCTCATCGACTCGGACGTGGCGCCTCCATTGCAGCAGTCCATCTCCACGATCACCACCACTGGACCTTCCACGCAGACAACGTTACATCCACAGAGGATCGGGCCGCCGGTTCACAGTCCTGAAACATGGCGGCGAAAACTCCAGAGCATCCCTGTGGTCTGCACAACACGGCGCACTTCGACGACGTCACACTCCCACACGTCATCAGAGCACTGCCACACACAGAGCTCATAACAGGAGCGAGAGAAATCCCGGAGTGGACTACAGTGTTCTGCGCCCCCTAAGCGGACTGGATTCAAAAAGAACCATGACAATTAAACAACTTAATCTTCGGTCTCTGTCAAATAAAGCCGGACTTATCCATGACCACATTTCGGAGAGGGATATAGACATTATGTGCCTCAGTGAGACATGGCAACAGCCAGGGGTCTTCTCTGCCCTCAACGAGGCCTGCCCCCCAGGGTATTCGTACCTACATAAGGCCCGCACTACTGGCCGCGGTGGGGGCCCAGCTGTTTTATATTGCAGCTGTTTTATATCGCAATTTAATCAGGTTTTGAACTGTCTAAATCTAAAACAACTCATCAACTGTCCCACCCACAATAAAGGTCACACACTGGACTTGGTTATCACAGACTCCATCCCAATCACTGACCTGCAGGTGTATGACATTGGTGTCTCTGACCATCTAGTCACTTCCTTCACAGTTCCCACATCCTCCCATCTCGACAAACAAAAACGACATATCACTTTTCGGAACATTAAAAACATTAACCCTGTATCCTTCGAACACAACCTTCAACTTCTTTCAGCTCCCCCGGAATCTTCAGCAGCAGACCTAATGGACCACTACAGCAACAGCCTCAGCTCCATTCTGGACATTCATGCCCCACTGAAGACCCGGACTGTCAACTTCACCCGCTCAGCTCCCTGGTACACCAACCAGCACAGGACCATGAAAAGGTCAGGCCGTGTCCTGGAGCGGGCCTATACTACATCTGGGCTGGCGGTGCATAAGTTGGCCTGCCGGGAACCTCAGAAATCCTACGCAAAAGCACTCTCATCAGCAAGGTCAGGTCATTTCTCCACAATCATCAACAATAACCCAGGTAATTCCAAAAAACGTTTCTCCACCATACAACATCTTCTCAAACCTCAGTTGCGTTCCCATCACACCCCAACAGTAACGAAATGCAATAACGGGCGGCACGGTGGCTGAGTGGATAGCACTCTCGCCTCTCAGCAAGAAGGTCCTGGGTTCGAATCCCGGTCGGACCAGGGCCTTTCTGAGTGGAGTTTGCATGTTCTCCCCGTGTCTGCGTAGGTTTCCTCCGGGTACTCCGGTTTCCCCTACCACTAAAAATATGTCCAATAGTTCAGGCATGTGCCTCCTGTACTGGCGACCCCGCTCCCATCTCTGTGTGGAGTGAGAGACAAATGCCCAAAATTAACAATTGTAAACCGCTTTGAGACTCAGATCTGCAGTGAAAAGGCGGTATATAAATAAAAACTTAGATAACTTCCTTGATTTTTTCACTTCCAAAATTGACAACATCCGTTCCACCCTCACAGCTACACAAGATTTAGGCATTTCAAAATCCCCCTCATCACACAGTCTCTCTCATTTCACACCCATGACGCAGCAGGAGGTCGAGAAGATCATTCATACCTCTAAACCATCCACCTGCTCCTTGGACTCACTCCCTACCCCTCTGCTCAAAACCTACTCCAAATTCATCAGTCCCACAATAACCAAAATTATCAATCTCTCCCTTGGTACTGGCACCATTCCACCCTCCCTCAAAACAGCTCTCATAAAACCATTACTTAAAAAACCCACTCTTGACCCTGTGCCCCTCTCCCATTACCGTCCTGTCTCAAACCTTCCATTCATTTCCAAAATCCTCGAAAGAGCAGTCTCCACTCAACTCCATAATAATCTCAAATCAAATAGTCTCTATGAAAAATTCCAATCTGGTTTCCGCCCCTCCCACAGCACAGACACAGCGCTCATCAGAGTGACCAATGACCTTCTCATGGCCTCTGACTCCGGTTCCACTTCCATCCTCATTCTTCTCGACCTCACTGCTGCGTTCGACACCATTGACCATAACATCCTTTTACATCGTCTCCAGCACCACATTGGCCTCTCCCACATTGCTCTCCACTGGTTTCACTCTTACCTCACTGACCGAACCGAGCATGTGGTTCTGGGGGACGCTAAATCTCGCCCCCACTCTGTCACCTGTGGGGTCCCCCAGGGCTCCGTGCTCGGTCCCACCCTCTTCACCATGTACATGCTTCCCCTCGGGTGTCGTCGGCAGGCATGGAATTCACTTCCATTGCTATGCTGACGACACACAACTTTATCTCAAAGTCACTCCATCCACCCCTCCCTCTGCATCTCTCTCCTGTCTTACCTCCTGCCTGGAGGAGATAGGGGCATGGATGAGGCAAAACTTCCTGCAGCTGAATGGCTCAAAAACAGAAGCCATTCAAACTGGTATTCCCCATCAACTTCACTCTTCTCCCATCACCTCAATCTCTCTCTTTGGCCACAGCATTCCCCTCTCTCCCTCTGTAACCAATCTCGGGGTCAAGTTTGACCCCCACCTTTCCTTCGGAAATCACATACATCACATCTGCAAAACTTCCT
Source organism: Knipowitschia caucasica (assembly GCA_964034765.1). Taxonomy (NCBI): domain Eukaryota; kingdom Metazoa; phylum Chordata; class Actinopteri; order Gobiiformes; family Gobiidae; genus Knipowitschia; species Knipowitschia caucasica. Next base: position 20,949,999 of record OZ035844.1, read on the forward strand.
TCTTCCACCTCCGTAATATTTCAAAACTCCGCTCTTCTCTCTCTCTCCCGGCTGCAGAGAAGCTCGTCCATGCCTTTGTCTCCTCCAGGTTGGATTACTGCAACGCACTCCTCTTCGGGATCCCAGGCAGGAGCCTTCAAAAGCTCCAGTACGTACAAAACAGCGCGGCCAGGGTCCTGATGAGGGTGCGGAAGCATGAGCACATCACCCCCATCCTTCGCACCCTCCACTGGCTCCCCATTCACCTCCGTATAGAATACAAGATCCTCCTGCACACCCACCACTGTCTCCACGGTGATGCCCCCACCTACCTCACTGACCTCCTCACTCTACACTCCTCAGGCAGAACCCGGTCAGGCCAACAGCACCGTCTGCTCCCGCCCAGGACACGGCTCAAGAAAATGGGGGACCGGGCCTTCGAGGCCGCTGCTCCCCGTCTGTGGACCACCCTCCCGGACCACCTCAGGGCTCCACAGACGGTGGAAGCTTTCAAAAAGGGACTCAAAACCCATCTTTTTACTAAAGCGTACTGCTAATTTTTTTATAGTCTTTTATCTGATTTTATGTGTTTGCTTTTATTTATGCTGCTGTTTGTAGCACTTTGAGATTTGGTGTCAAATGTAAAGTGCATTATAAATAAAATGTATTATTACTATTATTATTAAAACTGATTCTTTATCTATAGATCATTTTGCTTTGTCCCATTGTCAAATTGTGTTTAAAGACAGTCAGAATGTGCTCAAATTGAAATACTTTTTGCCAAATTTGAGCAATCTTTGACTTATTGTTCAACCACTTTTTGCAGTAAAGGAATTGCATCCAAACACATTTGGTAGTGGAATTGTTTAGGTTATGATTTAAATGAGTGTGAATATAACACTGGGTAATAAAAACATATTTTTTTAAAATAGTCCAGGGTTTTCAGCTGAATTAGACTAATGTTGATGCTCTGAGTCTGAAAATGACCTTGGTTTTGCTCAATCAGGTCAGGATTTTTTGCTACAGAAATATTTTTTATTAATCGATTTTGCGTAAAAATCAAATTTCTGCGGATCATCAGCTGAGAAACCCTTGACGTTTTTTCCATTTTCCTCAAGAAATAAAAGTCAACGTATCCAAAGTCATTCAGTTTTTATTTACTCCATCAAATTTGATAAGCAGAATTCATAAAAACGTAGACGTACATAATCCGTAACACTATGGCTGTGTCTCACAAAGTTGACCTGATAGAGACAAATGCATGTGATATTCAGACTCAGAACACCAACATTAGTCTGAATCAGCTGAGAAACCCCTGACCATTTTTTGGCTGTCAACTAATAATTATCCACAATTGGGGTGTTTTGAGAAAACAATGTTGCAAGACAATGTCCAACAAGTGGTTAATGTGTAGCTTCACCGATTTTGGGGCTTTTCCATGTGTGAGGGTTTCTGTTCTGATATAAATAAGCCGCCTGAAGAGCATCGAGCAGGACTTTGCTTTTGGCTGTGTAGGACGCACAGGCCTCCTTGCCAGCCATAAGGACATCGCCTCCTTGCCAGCCATAAGGACATCGCCTCCTTGCCAGCCATAAGGACATCGCCTCCTTGCCAGCCATAAGGACATCGCCTCCTTGCCAGCCATAAGGACATCGCCTCCTTGCAAGCCATAAGGACATCGCCTCCTTGCCAGCCATAAGGACATCGCCTCCTTGCCAGCCATAAGGACATCGCCTCCTTGCCAGCCATAAGGACATCGCCTCCTTGCCAGCCATAAGGACATCGCCTCCTTGCAAGCCATAAGGACATCGCCTCCTTGCCAGCCATAAGGACATCGCCTCCTTGTTAAATGCAAGTAAAAACCTAATCCCTTGTCTGTTGTGTGCTTCTGTCCAGATAACTGTTGTAGAACCCTTTCTCACAACATTATACGATTTCAAAGCAAGTGCATCTGAAAAGGAGACTTTGAGACACAAAATACAACATTGAAAGCCAATCATACGACAAGTAGATATTCTGAACATTTCTCCTGCACTTTAATTATCGTTCACTTTGTCCGACGCTTCTCTGCCGCTGAGAGAAGTTAAAGCAAACCTGGCAGAGCTCCGTACATTCCCACTGCTTTCTTGATCTTCCACACTCTACTTTCAACACGCCAACTTCAACACAACCACTGAAACTACCACTGAGAGGCTTCACAGGCACTTACTTCCTCCCTGCTGCTGTCAGACTGTACAACAAGAACTGCTGAGGCGATACACGTGCCACTCACCTGTTCTGATGATAATTAACTAGTTACTTTAGCTTGTGTTATTAGTATTACTATAATATTACATAAGCATTTATCTGATATCTCTGGCATTTTCTTTCTTAATCAAAATAACTTTCTCAAGGAAATGAAAGTCCAGCTGCGAGTTGGAGATTTATAACCTGTGGGACTACCCTTGATTCTGAGGCTAACTCATAAACATCTAAAGTCTGCTGAGATTTATAAATTAGATCCTGCTTCAGATTCAGATTCAGATTCATGTGTTTGCCATTTGTAGTAAAACCACATTGGAAAAACTGCAAGACTACCCCAGTGTGTGACAAACAGTAGAATAAACAGCAGAGAGCAGTAACATACATTTCACAGACAGTTTGGATAAACACAGTATGTTATGTATAAAACATGGACGTTTTTTATTATGGAAATAAACTCAGACCACCCTTCGCCAATGTGGGCCGTCAGAGGGGGCTAGGTGAGGGGGGGTGAGCAGGAAATACTTGGAGGGAGCGAGGAGGGAGGGAGAAGGGAGTAGGGAGGGGGAGAGGAGAGAAGCTGGGGGGAGGGCAGTCCAGAACTGGGTAGTGAGAGGCTTGTTGTAGATGAGAGAGTCTCGATATCAGTCAACTTCGGCCTTGGCCAATGGAATGTGGGAAGAGAAGCCACAGACGTAAGAGAAAAACACATTTGCCAAAAAGGGACAATTTATGTAAGTAAGTAGTAAATAATCTTTCTTTATGTATATACCACCTTTTCACCGCAGATCTGAGTCTCAAAGCAGTTTACATTTGTCTCTCACTCCACACAGAGATAGGAGCAGGGTCGCCAGTACAGGAGGCGCATGCCAGACCTATTGTACATATTTTTAGTGGAAGGGGAAACCGGAGTACCCGGAGGAAACCTACGCAGACACGGGGAGAACATGCAAACTCCACTCAGAAAGGCCCTGGTCCGACCGGGATTCGAACCCAGGACCTTCTTGCTGAGAGGCAAGAGTGCTATCCACTCAGCCACCGTGCCACCTATAAAATGTGCTTTGATCTGCTAAAATGTGAGCAATGTAGCAGATCAAAACACTGGCCATGTCCTATAGATCCAATTGAACCGAATTTCTGGTACCCTCAGTACCTCCGTACACAGGGCCTTTCCATGCGGGGTCAGAGAGTTCAGCTCTGGCAGACAATCTCGTTCAAACGCAGCTTGATATGTGCAATCTGGACGATCACATCTCCTTGCTTTTTATTCCACAGTAGGGCAATAAAGAACTATCTCATCATATCTAAACGGATGACTAAGAAAGCAGCAGCATAAACCTAGAGCTATGGCTACATTTCCACAGGACTGGTATAAGATTTTTTCCTCTTGCGGTGTCACCCCCTCATCATTCCTCCGCATCTGCTGCTGAATCACATTTGGAGAGTAACCTTTCCACCTGATTATTCCAACTTATTCATTTATGCTGTCAATTACAGAGCAGGCGTCACGGACCAGTGCTGAGAATGTCAATACATCACTACTACCTTGGATCGTCTCCTTCACCTCGCTCATTAAATATCTATAAGACTCTGGGATGATGGGGAACAGGTGCGGAGAGAGAAACCCGGAGCTTTTTCGAGACAATCACGGCTTTGTTTTTGGGCGTTCTTTGTGCCAGCGGTTTCCCATTTGGAGCCAGAGCGGGCCTTTAGGGATTCCCAATTGTTTTTCTTCCGTTCTTTGAAATTCCGAATTGCAAAAAAAACAAGGGGAGATGAGACAGATGGTGGATTGTGTGCGCACCTCCAGAAGTTCGCCCCGGTTTGTCGGTGGGGTTTGGGAGACAATAGGCAAGAAATGGATTTGGAATTAATGTTAAAACAGATCTGAGTGTTACACATAGAACATATAGAAAAAAATGATCTGTTATTTTAGTTTTTGAGTTTTAGTTTTCTCTGAGATCGTTAAAGGTCCCTTTTCTTTATGTTTCACAGTCCATCCTATGCACATGTGTGATACAAATTTGACTCAAAACTTAGATTAGAGCCATGTCTTGCATAGAAGTGACGTCACCTCAACTCAAAGAGGCTGATCCAGAGTCTGCTCCTCTGTCTGTGAGTCTCGGGAACTGGTCCTGGGAGCTGGTCTCGGGAGCTGGTCTCGGGAACTGGTCCTGGGAGCTGGTCTCGGGAGCTGGTCTCGGGAGCTGGTCTCGGGAGCTGGTCTCGGGAGCTGGTCTCGGGAACTGGTCCTGGGAGCTGGTCTCGGGAGCTGGTCTCGGGAGCTGGTCTCGGGAGCTGGTCTCGGGAGCTGGTCTCGGGAGCTGGTCTCGGGAGCTGGTCTCGGGAACTGGTCCTGGGAGCTGGTCTCGGGAGTTGGTCTCGGGAGCTGGTCTCGGGAGCTGGTCTCGGGAACTGGTCCTGGGAGCTGGTCTCGGGAGCTGGTCTCGGGAGCTGGTCTCGGGAACTGGTCCTGGGAGCTGGTCTCGGGAGTTGGTCTCGGGAGCTGGTCCTGGGAGCTGGTCTCGGGAGCTGGACTTGGCTGAACTCAGGAGCTGGTCTCGGGAAATGGTCCTGGGAGCTGGTCTCGGGAGCTGGTCTCGGGACCTGGTCCTGGGAGCTGGTCTCGGGAGTTGGACTCGGGAGCTGGTCCTGGGAGCTGGTCTCGGGAGTTGGACTCGGGAGCTGGTCCTGGGAGCTGGTCTCGGGAGTTGGACTCGGGAGCTGGTCCTGGGAGCTGGTCTCGGGAGCTGGACTTGGCTGAACTCAGGAGCTGGTCTCGGGAACTGGTCCTGGGAGCTGGTCTCGGGAGCTGGTCTCGGGAGCTGGTCTCGGGAACTGGTCCTGGGAGCTGGTCTCGGGAGTTGGTCTCGGGAGCTGGTCCTGGGAGCTGGTCTCGGGAGCTGGACTTGGCTGAACTCAGGAACTGGTCTCGGGAACTGGTCCTGGGAGCTAAGTATAATTTTGAAAACAAAGAGCTCATTTCTTCTGTATAGTTTTCACTACAGTGAAAACTATACAGGCTTCTGCGCGTCATATTAGTCATCAATGTGGAAATCGTCACAGATGTGGACCCGGGTGTTTCGCTGCATCTCGAGGGTGAAGGAGAAAGATCTCTCTCTAACTCAATCTTGAAGGAATCAATGAAAACCCTACTCTGGGCATTTGTATGAAGGCTAAATATTACTGTAATCATGGTAAAAGCAGAGAAAAGTCAAAAAGCGTAATAATGGGTCCTTTAAAATTAGGGAGACATCTGTATTCAAAATCATCTATCTTAGAATTCAGAAAACCCAGCATTACACACTGCTTAAATCTATGATACCTTCTTCTGCTGTAAATCTGAACTCCTCACACGGGGCTCAATGATCTACAGAATCAAGATTCTTCCATTATGCAAGAATGGATCATGTTTTTGTAAAACCAACGTAAAACATGCGATCATCATTTTCTTGCCATGAAGAAAAGCCTCTGCATAAAACCAGGATGCAGGAGGCTCTAAAGAGACTGGTGATGATCCAGGACACTCCACATTTGTTCATATAATGAAAAACACATTTTGTAAAGATTTATGGACATTGGTCATCTGTGTTTTCCATTATTGCATTTACTGTGTTTGAACGGTTTGATTCTCTGATCTGTGGAGGTGAATGGACAGCTGTGTAAAGTCCTAATAGATTCATACTCTTGTGTTTTAAGAATAAATAGAAATGGGACCATAACATAACTTTTAGAATAGTGTTTATGTTAATTTATGTTAATTTGTACTTGCATTTTTATGCAAGTGTCTATCCATCCATCTATCTATCTAGATTCTTCTATTTTGCAAGAATGGAGCATGTCTTGTCTCCTTTAGTATTTTCTTGCCTTCTGGCCCTGCTTGACAATTGCCTCTACAGGAAATTGTGACTTGATTGGTCTAAACAAACAGTTGGCATAGGCTTTCTAAACATACATTTGATCCGTAACCATAGGAGACAGACACAGGCTTTCACTCTTTGTCAACATTTCTGCGGTTGATGCTGTGTCTTTGAGACGCCCACGCTCTTCCTCTTGCTCCCGCTTCCATCGTCACCTTGCCTCCACCTCTGGAACGAGTAAAAACACAAAACCATAAACAAGAAGGAAGCAATGTTTATCAAAGAGATGGAATCAACGGAACATAGACGATCGCTGAGGTTCAGAGGAGGCCGAGACAGAACACTGACAATCGCTGAGGTTCAGAGGAGGCCGAGACGGAACACGGACGATCGCTGAGGTTCAGAGGAGGCCGAGACGGAACATGGACGATCGCTGAGGTTCACAGGAGGCCGAGACGGAACACTGACGATCGCTGAGGTTCAGAGGAGGCCGAGACGGAACATGGACGATCGCTGAGGTTCACAGGAGGCCGAGACGGAACACTGACGATCGCTGAGGTTCAGAGGAGGCCGAGACGGAACACGGACGATCGCTGAGGTTCAGAGGAGGCCGAGACGGAACACTGACGATCGCTGAGGTTCAGAGGAGACCGAGACGGAACATGGACGAATGCTGAGGTTCAGAGGAGGCCGAGACGGAACACTGACGATCGCTGAGGTTCAGAGGAGACCGAGACGGAACACTGACGATCGCTGAGGTTCAGAGGAGACCGAGACGGAACACTGACAATCGCTGAGGTTCAGAGGAGGCCGAGACGGAACATGGACGATTGCTGAGATTCAGAGGAGGCCGAGACGGAACACTGACGATCGCGGAGGTTCAGAGGCGGCCGAGATGGAGCACTGACGATCGCTGAGGTTCAGAGGAGGCCGAGACGAAACACAGACAATCGCTGAGGTTCAGAGGAGGCCGAGACGGAACACTGACGATCGCTGAGGTTCAGAGGAGGCCGAGACGGAACATGGACAATTGCTGAGGTTCAGAGGAGGCCGAGATGGAACACTGACAATCGCTGAGGTTCAGAGGAGGCCGAGACGGAACACTGACGATCGCTGAGGTTCAGAGGAGGCTGAGACGGAACATGGACAATCGCTGAGGTTCAGAGGAGGCCGAGACAGAACATAGACGATCGCTGAGGTTCAGAGGAGACCGAGACGGAACACTGACGATCGCTGAGGTTCAGAGGAGGCCGAGACGGAACACGGACAATTGCTGAGGTTCAGAGGATGCCGAAACGGAACATGGACGATTGCTGAGGTTCAGAGGAGGCCGAGACGGAACATGGACAATTGCTGAGGTTCAGAGGAGGCCGAGATGGAACACTGACAATCGCTGAGGTTCAGAGGAGGCCGAGACGGAACACTGACGATCGCTGAGGTTCAGAGGAGGCTGAGACGGAACATGGACAATCGCTGAGGTTCAGAGGAGGCCGAGACAGAACATAGACGATCGCTGAGGTTCAGAGGAGACCGAGACGGAACACTGACGATCGCTGAGGTTCAGAGGAGGCCGAGACGGAACACGGACAATTGCTGAGGTTCAGAGGATGCCGAAACGGAACATGGACGATTGCTGAGGTTCAGAGGAGGCCGAGACGGAACATGGACAATTGCTGAGGTTCAGAGGAGGCCGAGATGGAACACTGACAATCGCTGAGGTTCAGAGGAGGCCGAGACGGAACACTGACGATCGCTGAGGTTCAGAGGAGGCTGAGACGGAACATGGACAATCGCTGAGGTTCAGAGGAGGCCGAGACAGAACATAGACGATCGCTGAGGTTCAGAGGAGACCGAGACGGAACACTGACAATCGCTGAGGTTCAGAGGAGGCCGAGACGGAACACGGACAATTGCTGAGGTTCAGAGGATGCCGAAACGGAACATGGACGATTGCTGAGGTTCAGAGGAGGCCGAGACGGAACACTGACGATCGCGGAGGTTCAGAGGCGGCCGAGACGGAACACTGACGATCGCTGAGGTTCAGAGGAGGCCGAGACGGAACACGGACGATCGCTGAGGTTCAGAGGAGGCCGAGATGGAACACGGACAATCGCTGAGGTTCAGAGGAGGCTGAGACAGAGCATGGACGATCGCTGAGGTTCAGAGGAGGCCGAGACGGAACACTGACGACCGCTGAGGTTCAGAGGAGGCCGAGATGGAACACGGACAATCGCTGAGGTTCAGAGGAGGCTGAGACAGAGCATGGACGATCGCTGAGGTTCAGAGGAGACCGAGACGGAACACTGACGATCGCTGAGGTTCAGAGGAGGCCGAGACGGAACAGGGACGATCGCTGAGGTTCAGAGGAGGCCAAGACGTCAGCGTGAGAGCTGCAGTCCTGAAAATGAAATGTGAATGGATTTTTACTGTTTTATTATGTAAGTAAGTAAGTAATGTTTATTTACTGTATATAGTGCATTTCACAGACCAAGGTCACCCAAAGCGCTTTACAATGTTCAGAGTTCAGATAGTTTTTCCATTCTCCACACACACGGTGATGACAGAAGCGAGTCCAGAACACACTGGTCCATCAGCTTCAACACCATCCATTCACTCTCTCATTTACATTGAGACCTATTGTGCATGTTTTTAGTGGTAGGGGAAACCGGAACACCCGGAGGAAACCTACGCAGACACGGGGAGAACATGTAAACTCCACTCTGTTCCAACCGGGATTCAAACCCAGGACCTTCTTGCTAAGAAGCGAGAGTACTAACCACTCTGCCACCGTGCCGCCCAATGTCGGTACGTTATGAAACATTTTTAAATGTTATTGTTGTCATTATGAATCTGTATTAAGGACACAGTAAGATACAGCACTCTCTCTCACACACACACACACACACACACACACAGACACACTCTCACACACACACACACACACACACACACAGACACACACACACTCACACCCACTCACACACACACACACACACACACACACACTCTCACACACACACACACACACACCCACACTCACACACTCACACACTTACACACTGACTTTGCAGGTTGGAGACTGCAGCAAGACGTCATGGTGGTGTCTTAACAACAGCAGAATGATGGTGGTTGTGTAGTAGGAGTCTGGAGAATTACTATGGCAACACCTCATCAGTGGTAAAGCTCATAACCTCGTTCTCGTCCTCGTTCTACAATCTGAGTCGTGCATTGAGTGGCCTCTGTCCTCGTTCTACAGTCTTTTTTTCTCAGAGTTGTTCCTTGCTGATTCAGGAGGGTCCAAAGACAGTGGTGAAGATCCAGGACACTCGACATTTATGGACATTTGTACATTTGGACATTTATAACACTGCATTTCCAGTCTTTGGACCGGTCTAGAACTAGCCTGGTCGCACCACACCATAGTACAAATTAAATTTCGTACTAAGGTCTGGACTTTCTCCATTAAGCTCCGTTAACAGGTGGGTGGGCTTAACTCCTTTTGCAGATTGAAACGATTGGATCTGAGTTTACCGTGGCGTATGTAATGAGCCCGAGTGAGTTGTTAGCATTTAGCATTTAGCCTAGCTTTAGCCATCTCCTTTGGTGCTAACGGAGCCCGTGGGGAGTAGCGCCACAATCTATGCAGCGATTACAATTGCTAAACATTCCTCTTGTTCCGGCTTCAATTTCTTGATAGAACCAGACCAGAATACTTTACTATCGCATTCTTCGCCAAACTACAACCTGCCCGTTCGACGCAAACTCCTGACGTCACCCACATCTCACTACAACACCCGCCTCCCGTGCTCTCTGATTGGTCGGTCGCAAACACAGGGACCAGACCCAGACGTTACATGCAGTGAAATGATGATTGAGCGGAGTGTACGGATGGATAAGGCCAGGCCAGTCTAGAACTAGTCCTGAATAAGTCTAGGACCAGTCTAGAATGGAGATCATTTCAACCTAATAGGGTGGATAAAAACTACACACAGAAACAGGAAAATCACAAAGTTCTGTTCTGTGAGCGCTAACGTTGATAGCGTAGTTTATCATAGAGTTTTTAATAGCGTTTTGTGACTACTTTTCTCTCGTCTGGAGTAGATAATTGCATTCTTACCTCAGCCGTTCAAAACAGAATCAGAATCAGACGACACTTAAGGCGTTCGTCGGCTTGGTCTCTGGTTTATTAATAATTTAGCTTCCTCACCAAATCTGTTTGTTTCTTTTGGACTGATGCGCCGCCAAACCCCAAAAAGCCCGAGCATTAAATCATAGTTTTTCTTTTGGTTTTTTTATCTTGACAAGAGATATATTGTTTTTGGACCTTTACAACTCAGTCTTTCAGCATGTGTGTTTGAATACATAATTATTTTTTATTTAAGCCACTATATACATCTTGAAACCTTCCAAAATGTCATGATTTTATGGTTTTATGACCATTGTGTGTATTAATGATGCATGTGTAAGATTGCATGGTATTATGCAAAAGTTAGGCATTTTATTTTACAGGTTTAAAGTATATAATACATTTAAAAATGAATGAATATAGCCTTTTACAACACCACAGCTAGATTCCAGCAGGTGGTTTGCATCAGTAATCACTTCTTAGGAGCCACATTCACAAGTGTTATTGTAATTGTAATGCCTTTATTAACCACTAGGGGTTAATAATATTGCTCTCTCATTACACATTCAGTTTGACGAACAAACAGTAAGTTAGCAAGAAAGTTATCCTTGTTTATGTAGTGCATAAAGCGCTTTAAAATGTTCAGGGTCCCGATTATTTTTTCCCCATTCTCTCTGTTCCAGTCCGCCCTGTACCGACCGGGATTCGAACCCAGGACCTTCTTGCTGAGAGGCGAGAGTGGCCTTTTTTTTTTCTTTCTGAAGGATCACCCACTCCTGCATTCATCCCATGATGAACACACAGGGGCACGTGGCTGCGGAGGCGTGGGGGGAATGTTGTCGGAAATTTAAATAAAAAAAATTGTGAGATAGAGCATGTGGTAAAGGTGGGCTGTCGCTGATATCGACGATCTCTGTTTGAGGAGTCATGTTTGCATGCTGTGTGAATCAATGAGAGAGAGGAGAGGGGGGAGAAAGAGAGGGGGGAGAGAGAGAGGGAGAGACGAGGGGAGAGAGAGAGAGAGGAGAAAGATAGATGGAGAGGAGAGAGATGGAAGAAAGAGAGAGAGAGAGGAGAGAGGTAGGTGGAGAGGAGAGCGATAGGTGGAGGGGAGAGGAGAGAGAGGAGAGAGATAGGTGGAGGGGAGAGGAGAGAGAGGAGAAAGGTAGGTGGAGAGGAGAGAGAGAGAGGAGAAAGGTAGGTGGAGAGGAGAGAGAGAGAGGAGAGAGATAGGTGGAGGGGAGAGGAGAGAGATAGGTGGAGAGGAGAGGAGAGAGAGGAGAGAGGTAGGTGGAGAGGAGAGAGAGAGGTGGAGGGGAGAGGAGAGAGGTAGGTGGAGAGGAGAGAGATAGGTGGAGGGGAGAGGAGAGAGAGGAGAGAGATAGGTGGAGAGGAGAGAGGTAGGTGGAGAGGAGAGAGATAGGTGGAGGGGAGAGGAGAGAGAGGAGAGAGATAGGTGGAGAGGAGAGGAGAGAGAGGAGAGAGATAGGTGGAGAGGAGAGAGGTAGGTGGAGAGGAGAGAGAGAGGTGGAGGGAGAGGAGAGAGGTAGGTGGGGGGAGAGAGAGGAGGGAGATATGTGGAGGGGGAGGAGAGAGAGAGAGGAGGGATATGTGGGGGAGAGGAGAGAGAGGAGAGAGATAGGTGGAGGGGAGGGAGGAGAGAGAGAGAGGAGGGAGATATGTGGAGGGGAGAGGAGAGAGAGAGAGGAGAGAGATAGGTGGAGAGGAGAGAGATGGAAGAAAGAGAGAGAGATAGGTGGAGAGAGAGAGAGAGAGAGGAGAGAGATAGGTGGAGGGGAGAGGAGAGAGAGAGAGGAGGGAGATATGTGGAGGGGAGAGAGAGAGAGAGGAGAGAGAGAGGAGAGAGAGAGGAGAGAGGTAGGTGGAGAGGAGAGAGTAGGTGGAGAGGAGAGAGGTAGGTGGAGAGGAGGAGGTAGGTGGAGGGAGAGAGTAGGTGGAGGGGAGAGGAGAGAGAGGAGAGAGATAGGTGGAGGGGAGAGGAGAGAGAGGAGAGAGATAGGTGGAGAGGAGAGAGGTAGGTGGAGAGGAGAGAGAGAGGTGGAGGGGAGAGAGAGGAGGGAGATATGTGGAGGGGAGAGGAGAGAGAGAGAGGAGGGAGATATGTGGAGGGGAGAGGAGAGAGAGAGAGGAGGGAGATATGTGGAGGGGAGAGGAGAGAGAGAGAGGAGGGAGATATGTGGAGGGGAGAGGAGAGAGAGAGAGGAGAGAGATAGGTGGAGAGGAGAGAGATGGAAGAAAGAGAGAGAGATAGGTGGAGGGGAGAGGAGAGAGAGAGGAGGGAGATATGTGGAGGGGAGAGGAGAGAGAGAGAGGAGAGAGAGAGGAGAGAGATAGGTGGAGAGGAGAGAGATGGAAGAAAGAGAGAGAGATAGGTGGAGAGAGAGAGGAGAGAGATAGGTGGAGGGGATAGAAGCGAGATACGGGGGACGCAGGAGAGAGGTGGTACAGATACAGGTGAGGTGTCAATCAGCAGGAAAAGCACTCGGTATTCCAAATCATGGCCGAAAGAACGAGAGAGAGAGAGAGCGAGAGAGAGCGAGAGAGAGAGAGAGAGAGAGAGAGAAATCCGGTCGTGGTGAGAAAGCTTGTACACTGTGACTTTTTTGCAGCGAAGGCAACAGAGGAACTTGGAGTAACTTTGATTGATAAAGCTCTGATTATATATTTTATACAATCTATTCCATCATTTGAGCTGAAAGTTACTTATATACTTATACTTTAACTGCGGTACACAAAGTTTACACATAGATAGATAGATATAAACATGCACAGAAATATTTAACAGTTTCCACCAGATGTCAAAATATTTACGATTATGTATTACTTTACTTACTTTCATCAGCTCAAAAATGGAGTGGGAAGAAGACGGCACGGTGGCTGAGTGGATAGCACTCTCGCCTCTCAGCAAGAAGGTCCTGGGTTCGAATCCCGGTCGGACCAGGCCCTTACTGAGTGGAGTTTGCATGTTCTCCCTGTGTCTGCGTAGGTTTCCTCCGGGTACTCCGGTTTCCCCTACCACTAAACATATGTACAATAGTTCTGGCATGTGCCTCCTGTACTGGCCCCGCTCCCATCTCTGTGTGGAGTGAGAGGACCAAAAAAATAACAATTGTAAACTGCTTTGAGACTCTGGTCTGTGAAAGGCGGTATATAAATAAAGATTACTTACTTACTTACTGACAAATAAATCTTATAATAATAACATTTAACATTATGAAATGTTATGTAACTGTTTTATAATCTGTAATGTATGTAACCGTATGTAACTTTTGTCCAGGACTCACTTGAAAAAGAGGTTCTTTATTTCAATGGGACTTTCCTGGTTAAATAAAGGTGAAATAAAATAAAAAATAAATTCCTTCATATGCAAATGAGTACAGACGACACACACACACACACAGCTCTGGCCCCAGTTAGCAATGAAGCAAGGTCATAGCAGCCCCGAGAAAGTGTTATAGTGCAAACACAAAGTGATTTTTGTTGGTGTCCACTCCACACAATGATGACTGTGGCGTTGTGTATTTGTTGTTGATGTTTTGCTAATTTTATTGTGTACATATCTGCAGTTTTCTGTCACGTTTAAGTTTAGCTTCTGCTGTCCCGGTAAAAGAAGCCTCCGGTTTGCCTGGTTCATTGATCTGTGCACTAACAAAAAAAAAACAGTTTGAAAGTAATTAAAATGTTGAGGTGCAAGATGTTTTTAAAGTATTTTTTTACACATATTTGTACATGGCCGATTAAAAACACGTTTAATTGCAGTTTTGGCCCAATGGACTTATTTACACACTTCAATCTGTTTGTGTTGCTTATCCGAATTAAAATTAGACAAGCCGCGTTTCTTGTTTTTTTCAATATTGCTCGTTCAACATACCCCCTGATTTATTCACTCATCGATGTGCATTCGGAAATAACATTGTTTGTTGTTCATTAGAATATTATTAAATGTTAACTGTGTTTTCAATGAAGCTAAAACCTGTAAGAGACAGAATACCACAGTGGGCCCCCCAACAAAAGGGTGTCTGGATATTCTGTTGAAGACAATAAATCTGCATATTTGTTGGGTAGGGAAAGATATACAGAGCACTAAGAGGAGCACCCTCAGAGCTCGCTGGGGTTTAAGTAAGTAAGTAAGTCATGTTTTTTTATATAGCGCATTTTACAGACCAAGGTACAGACCCAAAGGTACAGACCCAAAGGTACAGACCAAGGTACAGACCCAAAGCACTTTCCAATGTTCAGAGTCAGATATTGTTCCGATCCTTCCACACACGGTGATGACAGAAGCGAGTCCAGAACACACTGGACCATCAGCTCCAACACCATCCATTCACTCTCTCATTTACATTCAGACCTATTGTGCATGTGTTTAGTGGTAGGGCAAACCGGAGCACCCGGAGGAAACCTACACAGACATGGGAACAGCAGGGAGAGATCTTATGCGCATTTATTGCAACAAGAAAATACATGTTTGAAGGGAACTTTTGGATTGTCCTCGGTCTCGCGGGCTGGATCTGGCCCCCGGGCCTTGACTTTGGTGTGTGTGTGTGTGTGTGTGTGTGTGTGTGTGTGTGTGTGTGCGCGTGTGTGTGTGTGGTGGTTGAAGGGGGTGTCGGCACAGACTGGTTTCCTCAGTGTGCCCCGAGACAGCTGTGGCTACAGTAGTTTTAATCTTTCACTACAGTCTTGTTTTCACTGGAACAGAGTGTGTGAAAACAGCTCGAGTCATAGAAACACAATCCAAACCCTCTCTGAAACATTGTCACATTATTTTGAAAAACGTACTCTCAGGTCTCTGATTACACCTGTCAAGTCATAAAAACATGGAAATTCAGCTCTGCAGTTGTAGCAGTGAGTTACGGATGACAAGAAGCAAAGTATCTCGGATGAAAACACAATAATTCAAGCGTAGAGCTGAGAGCATGTGGGAGATTAGCGTTTGTTTATTTTGACAGATACAGAAAACCAAAAAAGTTTGATTTGCACTGTGCAACCTGAAGCTGCCAAACTACTCGAAGCATATTTTTGAATAGAGGCCAAATTATGAGCAGGCAGAATGACTGAGTATTAACAGTGAAAGACAGTAATTATCTATTAATGAGAAAATATAATTGAATCTCAGCTCGGAGGTGCCATGAAAGCATACACATTAACTCCATTATCTATTGTGAGTGTGAGGATCTCGTCCCGGAGAGCTCGGGCATTTGCACTTATCGCCACGTTCTCTGTAGAAAGTCGGATATTCCACTTCCCAATACAGGCCAATTATAAATCAGTAATTAGGTCCCATCGTAGCAATCTGATTAGTATATTTGCAGCTCCGTGGGAAGCTCGCGTTCCGATAGATCAGCAACTGAAGCGGTCGCAACGGAAACCGGGTTAACAGAAAAGTTATCAGAAGCAATTAAGTGCATTATTACTAAACTATGTGTACAATTGTGCGCTGTGACGCCCTTTCCAACCCTATACTCACTCCTGCCGCCGTCTGGGACCAGGGTTAACTTGAAAAATACATCTCAGTGGGATTTTTTTTGGTTAAAGAAATTTGCAGATGGAGAAATAAATGTCCGTGAAAATTGGTTCTAGGGCTGTTAGCATCTCCAAATCTCACTGTACGACACTGATAGTGATAGTGATCTGATGGTACAATGTTAATGCCGACTTGCTCTTCATGGTTTTACACTGGTCCAGACCAGAGCGGAGAGGATTCATGGTCCGAACCAAGTAGATCAGGTGAAAATCCACTGGAGGAATGCTAACTTTTTGTAAAACATGCTAATGAAGCTTTGAACATTTTACTTTGGACAAGAGCAGGGAAAAGGTCCGAACCAAGAGGCAACTCCACCTTATGACCCGTCCTGCTCCACCCAGAGGCTACTCCACCTCTGCTGCTGTGACCCGTCCTGCTCCACCCAGAGGCTACTCCACCTCTACTGCTGTGACCCGTCCTGCTCCACCCAGAGGCTACTCCACCTCTGCTGCTATGACCTGTCCTGCTCTATCCAGAGGCTACTCCACCTCTGCTGCTGTGACCCGTCCTGCTCCACCCAGAGGCTACTCCACCTCTGCTGCCGTGACCCGTCCTGCTCCACCCAGAGGCTACTCCACCTCTGCTGCTGTGACCCGTCCTGCTCCACCCAGAGGCTACTCCACCTCTGCTGTTGTGACCCGTCCTGCTCCACCCAGAGGCTACTCCACCTCTGCTGCTGTGACCTGTGCTGCCCCACCCAGAGGCTACTCCACCTCTGCTGCTGTGACCCGTCCTGCTCCACCCAGAGGCTACTCCACCTCTGCTGCTGTGACCCGTCCTGCTCCACCCAGAGGCTACTCCACCTCTGCTGCTGTGACCCGTCCTGCTCCACCCAGAGGCTACTCCACCTCTGCTGTTGTGACCCGTCCTGCTCCACCCAGAGGCTACTCCACCTCTGCTGCTGTGACCTGTGCTGCCCCACCCAGAGGCTACTCCACCTCTGCTGCTGTGACCCGTCCTGCTCCACCCAGAGGCTACTCCACCTCTGCTGCTGTGACCCGTCCTGCTCCACCCAGAGGCTACTCCACCTCTGCTGCTGTGACCTGTCCTGCCCCACCCAGAGGCTACTCCATCTCTGCTGCTGTGACCTGTCCTGCTCCACCCAGAGGCTACTCCACCTCTGCTGCTGTGACCTGTCCTGCTCCACCCAGAGGCTACTCCACCTCTGCTGCTGTGACCCGTCCTGCTCCACCCAGAGGCTACTCCACCTCTGCTGTTGTGACCCGTCCTGCTCCACCCAGAGGCTACTCCACCTCTGCTGCTGTGACCTGTGCTGCCCCACCCAGAGGCTACTCCACCTCTGCTGCTGTGACCCGTCCTGCTCCACCCAGAGGCTACTCCACCTCTGCTGCTGTGACCCGTCCTGCTCCACCCAGAGGCTACTCCACCTCTGCTGCTGTGACCCGTCCTGCTCCACCCAGAGGCTACTCCACCTCTGCTGTTGTGACCCGTCCTGCTCCACCCAGAGGCTACTCCACCTCTGCTGCTGTGACCTGTGCTGCCCCACCCAGAGGCTACTCCACCTCTGCTGCTGTGACCCGTCCTGCTCCACCCAGAGGCTACTCCACCTCTGCTGCTGTGACCCGTCCTGCTCCACCCAGAGGCTACTCCACCTCTGCTGCCTGTGACCTGTCCTGCCCCACCCAGAGGCTACTCCATCTCTGCTGCTGTGACCTGTCCTGCTCCACCCAGAGGCTACTCCACCTCTGCTGCTGTGACCTGTCCTGCTCCACCCAGAGGCTACTCCACCTCTGCTGCTGTGACCCGTCCTGCTCCACCCAGAGGCTACTCCATCTCTGCTGCCGTGACCTGTCCTGCTCCACCCAGATGCTTCTCCACCTCTGCTACCGTGGCCGGAGCTGCTTCTGGACACCTGGATCAATAAAGTATCTATCTATTGCTTGTGCCTGTCATGACCACACAAACTCTGAAAGCAAAGTGGTTATAACGTTTTTTTTACTCTGGAACATCCATTAGCCATCGGGTGATATTTGATCTCTTAAACTGTGCAATGTTTGTGCGAAGACACCACTAGAACTGCAAATAACAGTTATTAAAGTACACACTATATATTCTGCAATGTACCTGGTGGTTTCTTGTTGTGTGGCATAAAGTTGAAATTCCTACGACAAGTTTTTCGGCCAGAAAGAAGTCTTAGCATCTAAACTTTTCGGCTTTGGTCAGAAGTCTCTGCTTTTTGCCGTTTTATCCTGTAGCGTCTGAGCTTGTATGTGGCCTTTTGAGCCACCTCTGCTGCTGTGACCTACAGTTTATTGACTATTGCTTGCAACTTTTTCAATTCAGGTATTTACTGTGTTTTGGATGGATGGATGTGTTTCTTGACACTTGCCTTTCTCCAACAGTGATCAATGAAGAATCAATTCAGGAGTCGGATTGGGGGGACTGCTTTTTTATTTTGCATCACCAAGTTCAATGTATAGTTGACAATGCTATGTCCTAAGCTGAATTTTGTGTTAACTAGATAGCATTTTAATACAGCAACACGACCACAACCATCGAGGCACCTTTACCTTTACTGCCATCATCATCATAATAATAATAATGCATCGGTTTTAACAGCGCTACTTTGGACTCTCAAAGACGCTTCACATGTCATTATTCATTCACTCCAGACACGGTGGTGATAAACTACTACTGTAGCCACAGCTGCCCTGGGGCACACTGACAGAAGCGAGACAACCCGTCTGTGCCATCGGCCCCTCCGACCACCACCAACCATTCACACACACACCAGACTCATTCTAGGCAATGTGGGTGAAGTGTTTTGCCTAAGGACACAACGGTAGTTTGGTACTTTACAGCCGCAGCTGCCGCACTGCGGCAGTAGGTGTTCCCAGAGGTTAAGTGTCTTGCCTATGAACACAACAACAGCAGACATCAGTGGGAGTTGGTGGAGAAAGTCGGGCTCGAACCCTCGACTTTCAGGCTCAAAGGCCAATCCTCTACCAACTGTGCTACTGTCGCCCCGCCACTATTCCATCCCCATTTTATCTTAAATACTTATGTATGTAATATAATACAGTACAATACCTTTTTACATACATCAATATGAAAGACAAATACTTGTACCTGGTTCGATAAAGGGGTTGGAATAGCTTGGCCTTAGCCATCCGTACACAATCATTTATCATTTCCTTCCATGTAACGTCTGGGTCTGGTCCCTGTGTTTGCGATTACAATCGGTTGAATTCCATCCGACCAATCAGAGAGCGCGGGAGGCGGGTGTTGTAGTTAGATGTGGGTGACGTCAAGAGTTTGCGCTAAATGGGCACGCCCTACTCCCTGGCTAGGCTAAATGCTAACGACTCACTCGGGCGCATTACATACGTGACGGTAAACTAAGATCCAATTTTTTCAATCTGCAAAAGTAGTTAACCCCTCCCACCTGTAAACCCTGTTAACGGAGCGCAATGGAGCGCCTCCAGACCTTTGTACGAAATGTCATTTGTACTATGGTGTGGTACGACCAGGCTAGGGTTGGATTCCAACCCCCGTCAGACATACTCTGTTTGAATTCTCAAACAAACAACTGTACAGTTCAAACAGAAAGACATTACTACCACCGATGGTATAAGACATACAAAAACAAAACACACACAAAGACCCAAAGCTAAGTTCTCCAAAAACTCCTTTTGATATGCTAAAAACTAGATATTGTTGATTTGGAAATTCTTCATTGCTTTAATTCTTCATCTCATTCCCATATTACTTTGCAAGCCTTTTGCTGGCAGCATTGGAGAGGAAATAGCCGTAGGAAAGAAATGTTTTTTTAATATATGTACTAAATAATATCTGGCATATGGTGAGTGACCTTGCATGTGTTTTAATGTGGGACTGAAGCCACAGGACGTCCCCAAGCCCCCAAGTCTTGTGCTTTTGATCTGCTGACAATGCTGTCTGCAAAAAATAATTCAGACGGCATTTATACATGATTAGATGGCTTCGACTTCTTCTGCGTTTTGTAAGGATAGAAGGAGTTATGACTCACTGTGAATAATAATATCACATTTGTGAGAATCGGCAAAGACGAGAGAGGAGAAATGTTGAGGCGGCTTCTGAATCTGACTGTGTTCATTCAATTTTAATGGCTTGCTCAATTTCCAGATTGTGTAATTGCTGTGTTAAATACTGTTCAATGTTTAACACCAGTCTACTGATGCAAATATTGAATTATAACACAGACGCCCTCTTCAAGAAGGGCCAGAGCCGACCCTACCTGCTGAGGAGGCTCTACCTGCTGCGGAGGCTCTACCTGCTGAGGAGGCTCTACCTGCTGAGGAGGCTCTACCTGCTGAGGAGGCTCTACCTGCTGAGGAGGCTCAGGTCTTTTGGAGTGCAGGGGCCACTCCTGAAGACCTTCTATGACTCTGTGGTGGCATCAGCCTCTTGTACGGTGTGGTCTGCTGAAGCAGCAGTATAACAGAGAGGGACAGGAAGAAGCTGGAACATCAGAAAGTCCAGCTCTGTCCTGGGCTGTTCCCTGGACACAGTGCAGCAGGTGGGGGACAGGAGAGTCCTGAGCAAACTAACATCTATGCTGGACCATGACTGTCACCCCCTGCAGGACACTCTCTCTGCTCTGGAGAGCAGCTTCAGTGACAGACGTATTCACCCTCGCTGTGTGAAGGAGATGTTCCACAGGTCTTTCCTTGCCGCTGCTGTCAGAAAGTACAACAAACAATGAGGACTAATGAACCCTGCCAACCTGATCTCATGTGTCATGTGTCTGTGTAATATCCTTAAACTAAACACCAAATCAACTTTTTAAACTCATAAACTGCATAAATATATTTCTTATAGTGCTCTCGTGAAAACAATGAAAAATCCGCACAGCTATGTTGCCCCCAATCAGTGTCTTTTATTTACAGACCACGTAGTAACGTGTCATCAGCCCGAAACGGTTCTGCGCTCTATCTTTGCTGTTCCTAGCACTGCACATTTCTGGACCGAGATGTCCGAGGTTGTTCCAGGGATCCGCTCTTCTAGCTTCGCCTGCTGAATGAGCGTGCGAACATCAGATTCTCTTGAAATATTGCGAACAAAATCGGACCACACCATGCTGTCTTCATCTTTTGCCAATTTACTTACAAAGAAGGAGCTCTGTGAGTTACTATTTGACGCTCTGGGCTCAACAAGCGTGTTTGTTTGATTCTAATAGACCCACATGGTTTTGAGCATTAGGGACTAGTTCTATGGATTCCTTTAAGCATGAATCGGTTTACATACTGTACGGAGTTGCATTATTTGTGAAAGTCGGGCTCTTATGCAAAGTTGGCGAGAGAACATTTTGGCTTGTAGCTTTGTTCCACCGCTGCCAAACCGCAAGAAGTTCATCCAATTGAATCTTTTTCTTATTCAGACGGGAAAAGAAATCCACATAAATCAAATGTGCGTTCTGATGACGCCGAGGTACCTCTCCTGAACCGTGCATATTGGCAGCGGCAGTCTCGGAGGCCGCCTGGACTTCTCTGGTACGGCTTGTTGGACGCGAGCCCAAGCAGGAGATGGTCATCGGCCCAGTGCTTTGGCAGAGAGCTCTCACGTGGGCAGCGGAGCCATGGATCGCAGTCAAAAGCAGAGCCAGGCCATCCACCGCCGGAAGGGAGTTTTATAAGGATGAAAAAACACACAGATGATCCACTTGGAAGATGAGAGGCCATACGTGAACGCTTCTAAATGATCAAACTAGAAATACAAGAAGATTAATACACTTTCCCATGTGGGTTAGGAAAAATATAAGATTGTTGTATTGTTCATTCAGAAACACTTAGAACCATTCAATCAATGGGTTAGGGTTATCTCACTCAGTGTCGTCTCCCAAAAAGAATCGCAAATCGTCCCTAATTGAATCATCCAGAATCTTTGTCTTGAGATTCTTTAGCATCAGACCGAGTAGATTTATTCTCTAAACCCAATATTTTCAAATGTGTCTCGTTATGTTCCGGAGAATGTGTGTGTTAAGGTTAGGGTTAGGGCTGGGGTTAAGGCTAGGCTACATTAATTAGCACTGAATTAGCTGTGAGGTCTGCTCTGAAGTATTATGAATCCATTTTAAAAGATATAATTTTATATGTTTTAAAACTTTTTGTACTCCTTACATTTAAAAAGAGAGGGTTGGTTGTTTTGCAGAATGTAGTTAGCCATGCTTCTAGTTTATTAACTTGTGGATTGCCACGCTTGGCTAACCTTTACGAATAGATTGACGTGTTTATAATTTAATTGTGGTCCGCATTGCTTCTAAGTTAATTCATCGAGGTAAGTCAACAAGTTATGAACGTAAAAATAGATACAAGGCACACATTTGATTTGATCCAACTTTATTGTCATTACTGTCAGAACAATAGTGCAAGTATAGAATGATATTTACAACTTAGATAAATGTATATGCATATATGTGAGACTACTGCTTTCTGTGAATCCGCACGGTAAGAAAAAGCAAACCTCTGACAGAGCAGAGATTCAAAATGTGGTTCAGTGGAGTAAAGCTAACAACCTCCAGCTGAACGCATCGAAAACATGTGAACTTTGACTTCAGTCGCAATAGTTCTCATTTGCCCGTCGCAATCGACAACTCCCAGGTGCAGATCGTAGAGGAGTGAAAGTTTCTGGGTTTAACTCTGTCTAACCTGAAATGGGTTAAAAACACTGACCGAGTCGTTAAGAAAGCTCGTCAGCGTCTCTACTTTCTGCGTAAACTTAGA
Organism: Knipowitschia caucasica; assembly: GCA_964034765.1. NCBI lineage: Eukaryota > Metazoa > Chordata > Actinopteri > Gobiiformes > Gobiidae > Knipowitschia > Knipowitschia caucasica. Next base: position 20,972,475 of record OZ035844.1, read on the forward strand.
GAATTTACCACTAACTCTAAGATTGTGCTTAACTTTTATGGCTGCACCATTGAGAGTTTACTTGTTGGTTCTGTGTCTGTGTGGTTTGGAAACATCACAGATAAAGAAAAGAGATCTTTAAACAAGGTGCTCCGCTCTGCAAAGAGGACCGTGGGCTGTGAGCTTCCTGTTCTGGAGGTTCTTTATAAATCCACACTTTTAAACAAAGCTCTTAGGATTGTTAATGACTCTTCTGGCCACCCCATGTTCCAGCTTCTTCCCTCTGGCAGAAGATATCGCTCTCTGAGATGCAGGACATCTCGTTACGCTAACAGTTTTTATCCACAAGCTGTTATCAGTGTGAACAGAACACTTTAATGATTTGCACTCGGTCGATTTTATAGCGACAATTGTTAACTTTTTTATTGGTTTATTTCTGTACTTTTAATGTTATTTTATGTCTGTACTTTTCTTGTGCACACTGGGGACTTTTGCTAATGTATTCCAATGTGGTTTTACTGCAAATGGCAATTAAATGAATCTGAATCTGAATCCAGGACCAGTGCACATCCTGAACCGATAATGATAATTGATAATAGTACATTTCTCCTCATTTATATTTATATATTACTGCACCTCGACACCCACTCCAGGTCCAGGGCTTATTTGGTCCTGTCCTGCTCGCCGTCAGAACCAGAGAGAGAACCAGAGCCTTCCGGTTTCTGAGGCTACTCTCTTCAATCCCCAGTACCACAGGCTAAAAAGTCTCTCCTCACATACCGCAGTACAATCTGAGAAATCACACTCAATGGAGAATTCAGCACTTCTACATGGATCTGACGGTGTTCAGCGCGACTACTTCAGATTGTTTTAGCGTGATTGAGATCAAATAGACTCAGGGGATGACCGTGAGTGGAACAGTGGCACATTTTGCAACGAAAGAACACAAAACATACTTCAGCCTCTTACAATGATTATCTATGAAAGAGCTAAGTTATCTTTATTGTGCCACTTGGGGTCATTTGTTTTGTATCAAGCAAACATTTACAAATGAAGTAAAATCTGTCTATTATCGAAGCGTAAAACAGACTGAAGATAAAATCCCTCAGTTGTATGCACAGCTAACCAGAACTGTTTTTAACCTGGATTTGGACATGGTCAGAGAATAAGCCTCTTGCCTATTGACAGACTGTTCTGAAATGCTGCATCCCCATGTTTTGTGTTGACTCTGAGCACCAGCAGGAGGCCAGTCCCTGTGCTCCTCAGAGTCGGAGTTGGTAGAAAAAACAATTTACTTCATTGAATCCCATAGGAGAAGTTTGTCTACTCACTTTAACGCAATTCAATATATTCTTGTATCGCCCTACGTCACAACAGTAGTTATCTCACAGGACTTTACAGAACCAGTGATTTCGCCAACACAGAGCAGAGAATCCAACACAAGAAATGCAATGATAAAATTACACGGACATTTACACGGTGGCTGAGTGGATAGCACTCTCGCCTCTCAGCAAGAAGGTCCTGGGTTCGAATCCCGGTTGGACCAGGGCCTTTCTGAGTGGAGTTTGCATGTTCTCCCCGTGTCTGCGTAGGTTTCCTCCGGGTGCTCCGGTTTCCCCTACCGCTAAAAATATGTACAATAGGTCTGGCATGTGCCTCCTGTACTGGCCCCCCCCACCCAACAATTGTAAACCGCTTTGAGACTCCGATGTGCAGTGAAAAGGCGGTATATAAATAAAAGCTTACTTACTTACTTACTTACTTACAGAGCACCGGTGGGGGTACACAAAAACACACGATCCAAGTTTAAATACAGTAAAAGAGCAGAAATTCAACATATAATACATAAAACAGGTCTCGGGTGAGCTGTTTAAAAGGCAAATCGAGGTGGGGAGGAAGCTGGATGTGACCCTTTTGGTTTTGAATGGGAGGGACCTGAACCTACGCCCTGATGGGAGCAGACTGTAGTGAGAGGGCAGCGTGTCCATAAGGGGCAGTTGACCAATGTCCATGAATGTAGATAAATGTCCAAAGTTGAATACAGAGTGTCCTTTATCCTCACCACTGCCCTTTCGGTAGTGGAAAAACTAATAAAAAATAAACAGCTTCTCCATCTTATAGAAAGCAGTGAATAAACCATTTGAAAAGCAGTCGTACAAAGGCCAGTCTCCAGCATGTGTTGCATCAGACTCTCAAATCGGACCGAGATCCCTGCTGCTAACGTTACATCTCACAGCCTCGGTGAGATTCTCGGCTTTTGGCAAGACTCGCTTCTCCCGTTTTTTATCCAAGAATGCTTCTTTTTGGCTCCGACTTTAATGACAGCAAAACCGAGTCGCGTCCAAAAATATCAACGTTTTATTGAGAAGATGTTTCCGGCAGACGCCCCGCCGCGCTTGTCGAGGGATGAGTTTTTGAAGTCGTCCCATTTGAGTGCGTTGGCGTCGGACGTAACTTTCTGTCCATCACCACTGGATCAATAGAGCTGCAGCAGAAAGCTAACTCTCGCTGGTGCGGACAGCTAAAGTACGTCATTTAGCTTGATGGACCGTGCTCCAATCGAACTTCGCCAAAGAGCTGTGTGCGTTCACTATTGACCCGAAAATGTTAACGGCAGGTAAGTAAGTAAGTAGTAAGTAAGCTTTATTTATATACCGCCTTTCACAGACCAGAGTCACAAAGCGGTTTACAATTGTTATTTTTTGGGCACTTGTCTCTCACTCCACACAGAGATGGGAGCGGGGTCGCCGAACAGGAGGCGCATGCCAGACCTATTGTACATATTTTTAGTGGTAGGGGAAACCTACGCAGACACAGGGAGAACATGCAAACTCCACTCAGAAAGGCCCTGGTCCGGCCGGGATTCGAACCCAGGACCTTCTTGCTGAGAGGCAAGAGTGCTATCCACTCAGCCGCCGTGCCGCCACCGTGGGACAAGGCATGTTGACAAAAGCTGTGTTTCAATAATAATAATTGGTCCATTTTGTTTCGACTCGTACCTAAAAAAAGGGCAAAAAAATTAAAAATAAATAAACAACACTGGTACTATTTGATAAGAGTCCGGCATTAGCACAAACACTGCAAAAATAGATAAAAAATAAGTTGAAAAAAAATTTACATTTTGGAAAATAATTCTCAATTTGAGCATATTCCCACTGCCGTAAAACTAGATTTGCCAATGTGACAAAGCAAAATGATCTTGTTTTAAAAAAATATATGAAATCAATGGAAATCTTTTTTTAATAGTCAAAAAGTACGTCAATTAGGATACAAAAATAAAACACTTGATTTGAGCAGTTATACGTTTACCTTTTATCATCTGTGAAAGTCCCACTGGTCTATGACTGCTGCTGCTTCTCTGCTTCACAAAGAACAATTGTTGTGTTATTGAAGCATTTGTTTTATTGTGGCCATACCTGCAGGTGAAAGCCAAATCCTGACAGACCAATGTAGCTAAGCTAAGCAGGGCAGGGCCTGGTTAGTTTGTGATGGGAGACCTCTCTGAACACCAGGTGCCACAGTTGTTGTGTCCTAAGGCAAGACACTTCATCCACATTAGAATGAGTCTGGGTTGTTTTCTTTTGTCGGTCTGCCCCAGGGCAGCTGTGGCCACAATTGTTGTTTATCACCAGTGTATGGAGTGAAAATATAATGACAATAACAGTATCTAAAAAAAAGTAATACATTATGTTTTAACACACAATAGGATTTTTACCTAAGAATGTCAATCCTTTAGATAAACAGATATTTTATTGATCCCCATAGGAGAGATTCATGTGTCCAGCAGCAGAAGACTCATCCAAGTTTGTTGTACAGTCTGACAGGAACCAAGGATCTCTTGAAACGTTCCGTTCAGCAGCGTAGTGATAGAAGCCTGTTGGTACTCCTCTGAGCGGCCATAGAGTCATGCAGAGGGAGTCTGGAGTTACCCAGCATGCCCTGCATTAGAGCCCCTTCTCTCCAGCACAGCTCCCACAGAGTCCACACTTCTCCCCCTCACAGAGACACATTTCCTGATCAGCCTGTGGAGCCGGTTACTGTCTCTGAGGTCAGACTGCCCCCAACACGGGACCCCAAAGAACACGGCACTAGCTACAGACTGGTAAAATATGTGCAACATCTGACTGCTCACATCAAAGAACCTCAGTTTACTTAAAGAAAAGTCTGCTCTGCCCTTTCTTAGAGACAGCATTGGCCTGTTTACGTCTTCCTTTTATTATTGATTGTCCCTTCAATATCAAAACAACCGGAATCGTCTTCCTAATCTACTATTCTAATAATCTATAATAACATCTGCATATAGTACTTAGATACATGGATTTGGATATGTGCATTTAGACTGTTAGCCTTTATGATCGTTTTGCATATCACTTTTCAAAAGCAGTGTTCATAAAGCACTGCACAGTCAGCAGGGTCTTTCTGAGTGGAGTTTGCTTGTTCTCCCCATGCGTGCGTAGGTTTCCCCATGGTACTCCGGTTTCCCCTCCCACTAAAAACATGCTCACTAGGTAAAATCCCCCAGCTCTGGTCCTGACCAAGCCGAGTATCAACATCCGGAGATGGGTTACCGGGCGCTGTTACTACGGCGACCACTGCTCCTGACGTAAGCCTTAGTGGCATCAGGATGGGTCAAATGCAGAGGATTGAATTGCACTACGGGGATTACTAAAGTACACCTTTACCTTTAACAGTAGATACAGGAAGACACAGTGGGGGTCTGCGTGGGTCCCAGTCTACAACTCAACATTGTCCCGCTCATGCATGCTACATACAAAGCCCGCACAGAGGGACTTAAAGCTTTCCTCACTTCCTCCTCCTTATCTGTGTTCTCTGTTATCTCTTTGAGCGTTGTCCAGGTGCGCATCATCTGTCGAGAACGCTTCACATTATCCTGGAGCGCTCCGCCGCTGCTGGCTGCTACACGGACTCACACACATGAAGGGGATATAAAATTGGAATTCAATCGACTCCCATCCCTTTGGCTTCTTCATTGTGGCGATGGCGGATCTGTGCGGGCTCCAGCATCTTGGGAATTATCCGGCGCAGCAGGAGGCTCATGCATACTACTTGAAGGCGGCCCCGGCGAATACATCAAAAAGTTGCCAAGTCGCACGGTGGCTTTGGAACGCGACGAGATAAACTCGGAAAACGCAACTTTTTCCCCTCTGATTGGTATTTATGGAAGCGCTTCCCTCCGTGGCTTTGGCAGGCAGCTTTTCTACACTCCGATTTCCAAATATTTTTATAACTGCACATGCAAGCGACAATTCTGCTGCCAGATCCTCTCTTTCTTGGTGGTTTGGTTACAGATTTGTCAAGGATCCTTAGTGATTATGACTGATTGACTTAAAGTGATTTACTGGTTATTATTTTGTGCCTGTCTTTAGCAGTGATTGCTGTAGAACATGTTTGAGTGGTCCTGGAAACTGGAGATAAGGAGAACATGCAAACTCCACTCAGAAAGGCCCTGTTCAGCCTGTGGTTTGAGCACAGGACCCTCTTGCTGAGAAGCGAGAGTGCTAACCACTCAGCCACCACTCAAAAAGTGGAGAAGTAAGCCCAGATTGGTAAAACTGTGATCCTATAATTAAAGCCTTGGTACTTAATATTCTTAATAACTTTCATAAATCATACTGTTTTTTGTGTCGAATCATAAAGTCTTGGTACAAATGAGAACTAGTTTTGTATGAGGTTGTACATACTGTAGTGGCATTGATGTGTGGCTGTAAAGTTAGGTTCCGAAGCTTTAACTACGGGGTTGGGGTGTTGTGTTTGAACTATTTTTTTCGGTAATCTCAAAAGCGTAAACCATCTATATGTATCTTTATCAAGCAGCATTTTCTACCATGTTCAGCAATCTTGACTAATCGGAAAAAAATATTTTAGCTTATAACCCTGTAACATTGTGTCCGAATCAAAAACGTACCTGTGTTACTTCCATGCTCCTTCCAACTGGTTTGAGTTCTAGACAAGCAACTGTCCATCCATCCATCCGTCTTCTTCCCCTTAATCCATTTTTGGGTCGGGGCCGGGGGGTGGCCGTCAAAGCTGAACCCAGTACACTGAGCACCAGCCCCTCACTGATCCTCCTGCAGGGGGTGAGTCCACAGGAGGATGGCTGCTCCGTCAGTGACGATACAGCCTTGATTTTTCAGCGGGGGCTTCAGGCAATGTGGGGTTGAGTGTCTTGCCCAAGGATACAACGACAGCAGACATCAGTGGGAGTCAAGGCCCTGTTGAGCCTGTGGTTTGAGCACAGGACCCTCTACTGCTGAGAAGATAAGATAAGATAAGATAAGATAAACCTTTATTAGTCTCACAGTGGAGAAATTTCAGTGTCATCGTTGCACATTACAGCAGAGAAAGCAAATAAGAGCACTCAGATTGCACACATCAAAGTCTATTATTTAAGATAATAGACAATAAATTTAAGATAAAATAAAATAAAATAAGAAAATCTGGGCTACAATTGCACTTGGTTCGGAGTATTTACAGATGTCTATATTATACATTAGCAGCGGAGAATATGAGAATATGAGCAGAATAAACATCAGAAATAATATCAACAGGTAAAGTGACGGTGGAAGGCAGAATTATCAGATATGAAATAATACAGTAGTACTGATAACAGTAAATATCAGATATGTAGTACTGTAGTAGTACTGATAACAGGTAAAGTGACTAGTGACAAAGTTACTAGTGAATTATCAGAAACACTTGTGCAGACTCAGCAGTTCCTGTTACACATTCTTGTTGTACAGTCTGACAGCAGCAGGAAGGAAAGACCTGCGGAACCTCTCCTTCACACATCGAGGGTGAATTAGTCTGTCACTGAAGCTGCTCTCCAGAGCAGAGAGAGTGTCCTGCAGGGGGCGACAGTCATGGTCCAGCGAGAGTGCTTCTAAGCGAGAGTGCTTCTAGAAACTAGTAGACAAGATAACTCCCACTGATGTCTGCTGTCGTTGTGTCCCTGGGCAAGACACTTTACCCCACTTTGCCTGAAGCCCCTGCTGAATAATCAAGGCTCTTGTGGACTCAGCACCTGCAGGAGGATCAGTGAGGGGCTGGTGCTCTGTGACTGGAGGCAGCTCTGACGGCCACCCCCCACTCAGAAATGGATTAAGGGGAAGAATATTGATGGATTGATGAATGGAGGGTTAGCTTTACATCAGAACATGTTACTAAGACGGTCGCTAAGAAAAACTGGAGTTAACCCCAGCAAGACAACTGGTAGACAAGCAACTGCTCACACATTAATGAACAGTTGAAATGGAGTTTTCACATTGAAAGTAACACGGTGAAGTACAAAGAGATGAGCAGAAACATGCCAAAATGCATCCTTTGATTTCCCTGATTAAAACAAAATGAACAGTGACAAGTGATCTAAATACTGAGGCTGTAGACCCAGGACTGAGGCTGTAGACCCAGGACTGAGACTGTATAACCAGGACTGAGACTGTAGACCCAGGACTGAGACTGTAAAACCAGGACTGAGGCTGTAGAACCAGGACTGAGACTGTATAACCAGGACTGAGACTGTAGACCCAGGACTGAGACTGTATAACCAGGACTGAGACTGTAGACCCAGGACTGAGACTGTAAAACCAGGACTGAGGCTGTAGAACCAGGACTGAGGCTGTAGACCAAGGACTGAGACTGTAAAACCAGGACTGAGGCTGTAGAACCAGGACTGAGGCTGTAAACCAGGACTGCAGAGGCTCCCAGGCAGGGCAGGGGTCCAGGATATCTCGATGGTCTCACTGACATCAGAGCCTTTTACCTTGGGACTAGCACTATGCGCGTCTGTGAAGGGCCGTGTGCCGCTGGTGTTGATAAAGGTAAACATCCCACTCATTCTACTCAATAAAACTCACAGCAGTAACAGAAGAAATACTGGAAAACTGTCCAAACATATTCCGTGTGTGCGTCGTTAACCTTTGCCTGGACCATTGTGTGCACTCTCTCCCAAACTTGATGCCATGGGGTTTGCAAATATACCTTTTCTTTCCATTGCAACTAAATGCCAGAGTAAAAACTAGCACAGCAGAATGGTAATGTCTTGCATAATATAGACACTTATCTTCCCACACGGGTAAATTAGCAGGTACGAGGTGAGCTGAGCAGGCAGGGGCGAGGGAGAAGTTTATTTGGAGGTGAAGCCACAGTGAAAGCGCCAAATGGGAGACGAGAACAAAAGGAGTTCGTACAAAATGTGAAAATACTGTCTGTTTCAGAAAGCGTTTGTGGACATTTTCTGTTTTAGAAGAATGCAAATGGAAGAATGCATGATTGCAATGGGAGCTACTTTAGAATAAATGAATGAATTATAATACACATTTACTAACAGAGACATATACTTGTAATTGAAACACAATCTCCCACAACATGACATTACAGTTGTATATACTACAGGTATTTTAATTGTATTGCTAGTATTCCATCCATCCATCCATCCATTTTCTACCCTTTAATCCATTTCTGGGTCAGGGGGGTGGCAGTCAGAGATGCCACCCAAGTCTCATAGCACCAGCCCCTCACTGACCCTCTGCAGGTGGTGAGTCCACAGGAGGACGGCTGCTCTCTGAGTGTGAGCATAGCCTTGATCTTTCAGTGGGGGCTTTGGGCAAAGTGGGGTTAAGTGTCTTGCCCAAGGACACAACGACAGCAGTCATCGGTGGGAGTTGGTGGAGAAGGTGCAGAGGTGGGAATTGCTAGTATTTGACTGACCTAACGGCAGCATGTAGAGATTGGACAGAAGAGGTCCCAGGATCTACCCCTGTGGTACTCCACAGGTCAGGGCCATATGATCTGAGACACAGTTTCCAATCTCAACACCTACTGCTTCCTCTAAGGTTGTAGGTCCAAGACTGAAGCTGTAGACCCAGGACTGAGGCTTTAGACCCAGGACTGAGGCTGTAGACCCAGGACTGAGGCTGTAGATCCAGGACTGAGACTTTAGACCCAGGACTGAGACTTTAGACCCAGGACTGAGGCTGTAGACCCAGGACTGAGGCTATAGATCCAGGACTGAGGCTTTAGACCCAGGACTGAGACTTTAGATCAAGGACTGAAGTTGTAGACCCAGGACTGAAGTTGTAGACCCAGGACTGAGGCTGTAGACCCAGGACTGAGGCTGTAGATCCAGGTCACTGTACGTTAAAATAAGTTTATTTTTGTGTAGACCTAAATCACAACAGTAGTTTTCTCGGAGGACTTTTCAACCTTAACGTTGAATGTGCAATCACAGATCAGAGAATAAATCACAAGGAATTCCAAAAACACATAGAGCCATGAGTCTATAAAGACAGATGAGTAATGTTCACAACTGTGGAGAAAGTCATATTGCTCACAGATAAACATGGTTGAAAACTTTCCCTTTTGGGCAGAGGCAGTAATACACTATACCCACACACAAGCAAGACACACACAAGCAAGACACACACACAAGCAAGACACACACATGCAAGACACACACAAGCAAGACACACACACAAGCAAGACACACACAAGCAAGACACACACAAGCAAGACACACACAAGCAAGACACACACAAGCAAGACACACACAAGCAAGAGACATACAAGCAAGACACACACAAGCAAGACACACACACATGCAAGACACATTCAAGCAAGACACACACAAGCCAGAGACACAAACAAGCAAGACACACACAAGCAAGAGACATACAAGCAAGACACACACACAAGCAAGACACACACAAGCAAGAGACACACACAAGCAAGACACACACAAGCAAGACACACACACAAGCAAGACACACACAAGCAAGAGACATACAAGCAAGACACACACAAGCAAGACACACACACATGCAAGACACATTCAAGCAAGACACACACAAGCAAGAGACATACAAGCAAGACACACACACAAGCAAGACACACACAAGCAAGACAGTTCAACAATCTGAGGCACAGATTCAGATTATTTTTTGCCCATTTTCAGTAAAACCACATTGGAATAAATTTGCAAAAGTCAAATAGTCGTAGTGAATCAAGAGTTTTAAATCATCCGAACGCAGTGCAGACAAGTACATAAAACAAAGTAAAAAGTACAGACATAAAACAATTGTCTCGATACAAGTTAAGATCATTGAAGTGCTTTGCCGAGCGCGGGTTGTCGCTCGGAGCGTCTCTCTCCAGTGAAATGTCCGAACATGTGGTCAGTTCTGTGGCGGTCCAGGCTTTGGCCACATGCTTCAGTGGAACGGCCTCCTTCGAAGCCTTTTGACAGACGCTGCGAGACAGAACGCACTAAATATAGAAGCCAGTGCAATCATACGTATACAGTACATGCCGGAGGTCAAAGTTCAAAAGGCCACGGGCGGACATTATGTGTTTGTTTCACTCACATCAGATCTACTTCTGTGAATGAGCCAGAAAAACAACATTTATCGAGATTCTCCCGGAGATCAATCACACACAAATGCAGGCTTTATTCCCCATTATCAAAGAACTATTTTAACTTTGACTATTTATTAGATTGAAAGTTATGTTCCGTTGAATTTTTTTTTTAAATCAATCATCTCAATCAACTTTTATTTTTACAGCGCCTCGCAACCCATATTACATCATGCACAAATCCTAGACATTAAAATCCTCATGAACTTTAAAAATACAATTAAAATCACAAAGGGCATTAAAAACACACAATGAGATCACACAAAAATTTAAAAACATAAAAAGTAAAATCACACAAGTAATAAAAAGATTAAAACATTAAAATCGCACACGGGATTGAAATCATAAATAGCCATAGTGCACCTAAAATATAAAATCATTCAGTTGTATGCACAGCTCAACAGAACCGTTTTTAACCTCTTAAACTCCTACATCTGTTTTGGCTCGTGCACAAACCCAAATGTCTTTGCTGATTTAAAAACATATCTTACATCTCACATGCTTGTGTGATGCATCATTTTAAAGCTATGCCCTTCTAGTTTATGTAAATATACACTGGAATAATGTTTGTCATTCCTATTTCACTCTGCATCCTTTGAAGTTTGGGAAAAAAACATGTTTTTTTTAGCCTCGCCAAAAAAAATCAATGTATAAATGCCCTAAAAAAGCAGACTTCTTTGGAAGAAGAACATTTTCAACGCCAATTTGTTCATTGTGTTGTTGACAACAACTGTGTAAAGTTTCACACTTCTAAGTTTTATAGTTTTTACGCAGTTTCTCTTTTTTATCAAGCATTCGGAACCAATTTGGCAAAATATGTGCCAAATTGTGCCAAACTACTTTACTAACATTTCACCATCATAAAAAGCATATTTTTAAAGGACAACTCACCCTCAAATCCACTTTTTTTTGCTGATAAACGGTATAAATGAGTGTCCAATAGTGTTGTCTACATATCCTGGTCATAATCTTGTCACTTTGGTGCAAATTAGTTGAAAGTTAAACTTTCTGCCTAAAACCGTCTGTGAGGCGCCATCTGCTGGCGACCTGTATTACTACATTTGAATTATGAATCTGGCGCCAACACTGGCGCGGCAGCAAGACCTGACGTCTGCAAGTTGGACCTGACGTCTGAAGCAAGACCTGACGTCAGCAGCCCCCCGCCCAGAGCAATGTAAACGGCCCAGTCTCGTTCACGCCCCCTTTAGTCCTCCAGGCCACGCCCATTTAGAGGAAGATTTGAACAGGAAATGTGAGTGACGTAAGCTCCGAGGAGCGGGGGTGAGAACCACTTTAAGTTTTGGTACTTATAAGCTACAAATCTGTGTGATTTTCTTTTACATTTTTTTCAAAATAATTTTTTTAGTAGTGTAAATGCATATAAAATATGCGCAGCAGTACTAACAGCGTCTTTACGCACACTTTTACTGTGAAAATGAAAGGAGTTCCTACAAGTCCCGCCCATCAAAAGAAAGCTCTTTTTATTGGCTACTTAGACCCGTCAATCATTCAGAGCTAGCACATAGCGCTAGCCTGTAATCAACAACAAGGCCAAAAAGGACCCTGTGCAAATGGATGTGGTTTGTCTTTTTCACGAGGGTCCTGCGGACTGAAACCTGCTCCGATCTTTTCATGGAACCTCTCTTTTTGAAGCTAAGGACTCAAGGAACACGTGGATATGATGTTTGTGGCTAAACAAAGCTCAGACTTGGTGAAATGTGAAAGAGAAACCTGAACATCTTTCGGAGCGTTTTTTTATTTTTTTGCACCAGAAAAATGCACATTTTTGGATTATTTCTGAAGAATGGATTATACTTTGGGAAATACAAGTGGATATTCTTTTTCACTGAAGACTTACGGAGAGAAAGAGACTGAGCAAGGACGGAGAAAGTCTAATTTGTTGGAGCTGCAGAAGACAAAAGGTAAGAAACTTATACAAACATGATTTATTTTGTGCCCATATTATGCGTTATATCTTTTTAATGCAAAGTCTGATATCGTTTACACTTATAAATAAATATAGCTGAGACAATAAGCTTTAAAATAATATATAGCTTGTGGATTATGAAGTTCAAAATACATCTGCTATTGCCAGCAGAAGTTTTTTTTTCTCGTTTGCTTGCTTGCGAGCTTAACCTAGACTCAAAAATTACCACAAAGTCGCCTGTCTCACATCTTCAGGAAGATTGTTCCAGATTTTAGCAGCATGAATCTGAAAAGCAGCCTCCCCATGTTTAGTTCTGACTCTGGACACTAACAGGAGTCCAGTCCCTGTGCTCCTCAGAGTCCCAGCAGGAGTCCAGTCCCTGTGCTCCTCAGAGTCCCAGCAGGAGTCCAGTCCCTGTGCTTCTCAGAGTCCCAGCAGGAGGCCAGTCCCTGTGCTCCTCAGAGTCCCAGCAGGAGTCCAGTCCCTGTGCTCCTCAGAGTCCCAGCAGGAGGCCAGTCCCTGTGCTCCTCAGCGTCCGGGCTGGTTCATATGGGACTAACATGTCACTAATATATTTTGGTGCGAGGCCATGGAGAGACTTGTAACAAGCAGAGCCATTTTAAAGTCTATTCTCTGAGCCACATGAAGCCAGTGCAGAGACCTGAGGACTGGACTAATATGGTCGTACTTCCTGGTTCTATTCATTGTTTCATTCCATTTAGCAAGTCATTTACTTTTTTAGTCATTTAAAACTGGTTTTGTTGTGGTGTAGTGTCACCTTCTAATCAGCAATTTCACATTGTTTATGAAATTCAAGCAAATGGCATAAATGTATATATTACATCATTTCCTTAAGCAAAACTGTTATGTTTTAGCAAATGAGGACCCCAAAGCAGTTGAGAGCAGGCTGACAAAAATTAATTTACAGGTCCAAAACAAAAAGTAAAAATACAAAACTGTAGGCAGGCTGAGGTGACAGGCTGGCTGGAACGTGGAGGTGCAGCGACCACAGATCTGGGAAAAAAATAACCTTCTCAGTAAAAAATAGAATTGATCATAGAAACCCGAACACAAGGACACTACCGTATGAGACGGAATTATCTGGCACTGAAGAGCAGTCCAAACTGAGCTTAAGGCCCTGTCCACACGAAGTCAAGCTCAGGCCTAAACGCAAAAATACTTTATCAATCCAGTGTATCGTCCATACGAGGCCGGCGTTTTGGGGGGGTGTAAACGAACATTTTTGAAAGTAGGTCCCAGAGTGGAAATATTTCAAAACTCTGTATATGCCGCTCCGTGGTTACTGCCTCTCCGCAATGTATCTGAGACGCTTGCGTCATCGCCCCGCCTCTTGTTAAAGCACGCATGCGCCGCACTCAGAAAATAATGACAACAACAATGTAGCTTGTTGGTTTTGTAATCCAGTGCGACCCGAAGCAACAGTTCAACCTCATCGTCCGTCCATACTAATGTAGTACCAGCTCGCCCACTCGCCATGTTGTCTGTTTACAAAATTCCGCGCATGCCCAGTTCCCGTCACGGAAGTTTGGGCTTGATCCCGTCATTGCGTCACAGCGCCACCAACAGGTCTGGCATAGTTTCACAGCGTTTTCAGGCGTATTGACTACATTCATATGGACGCACACATTTACTGAGCTAACTCTGTGTTTACAGAAAAAGTTTCTGAAATTATAAGCGTTTTGTCTTCGTGTGGATATAGCCTAAGAAGCCAGGAGTACATTGGCTGCAGGTGTGTCTGCTGCACCACCCAGCCACACCCATCACCACCAGCTCTGCAGAGAAACAAAAAAACAGGGAGGGGGGAGGAACAGAGCAACACAACCCTCACAAAAACTATGCATTTGGTTTTTTTTGTGATTTCACCTTAATACTCACCCTAAAGGAGATAAAACTTAATAATAATTTCAGATAAATGTTCTAAAGAAGGGGCGACAGTAGCTCAGTTGGTAGAGCATTGGCCTTCGGGCCTGAAGGTTGTGGGTTCAATTCCCACCTCTACACCTTCTCCACCGACTCCCACTGATGACTGCTGTCGTTGTGTCCTTGGGCAAGACACTTAACCCCACTTTGCCCAAAGCCCCCACTGAAAGATCAAGGCTATGCTCACACTCAGAGAGCAGCCGTCCTCCTGTGGACTCACCACCTGCAGAGGGTCAGTGAGGGGCTGGTGCTATGAGACTTGGGTGGCATCTCTGACTTGCCACCCCCCTGACCCAGAAATGGATTAAAGGGAAGAAAATGGATGGATGGATGTTCTAAAGAAATTGGCACTTGTCGTTGCTTGCAGGAGCCAATGTCTTTTATATGGGAATTTATTCTGTCAGGGTTAGCTTCACGGGGCGACAGTGGCTCAGTTGGTAGAGCATTGGCCTTAGAGCCTAAAGGTCATGGGTTCGAGCCCACCACAAGACCTACAGACCAGCAACAGAGTCACCAGAAGTACATCCCACAACAACTGTGCAATCCCACACAGGAGAACCTCATTTGGTCAGTCTGCTTTCTCCATAAAAACGGTCAAACTGTGGAACTCGCTGCCCACTGACCTAAAAAACATATTAGAATTCAAGGAGTTCACCTCAAAGCTCAAGCTGTGGCTGAAAACAAACCAATCATGCACCCATTTCTAAACCTGTAAACAGTATTTTGTGTGTGTGTGTGTGCGTGTGTGTGTGCGTGTACGTGAGTGTGTGTGTGAGTGTTCTCGTTTGTGAATATTTTGTCCATATGGCTGTTAATGGTGGGGGGAATGTCTTAATGTTAGATCACTGTTGTAAATATGTGTTATAGGGCTAGGCCTATTTTATTCATTCTGTATAATGTGTTGCACTGTAGGGAAAAGCTCAACCAGGGACAGGAGAGAACATTAGCATTAGCATTAGCATTAGCATTAGCTATACACTCTGTATGTGTCGCATCAGCTGCATTTTCTTAATGTAACTATGTATGACTACATTGTCCCTGTCAAATAAATGAATAAATACAAAATAAATACTCAACTCCCACTGATGCTGTCGTCGTGTCCTTAGGCAAGACACTTAACCCCACTTTGCCTGAAGCCCCAGCTGAAAGATCTCAGCTCATGTGGACTCAGCACCTGCAGTAGGATCAGTGAGGGGCTAGTGCTATATGGACTGGGTCTGACTGCCACCCCCCACCCAGAAATGGATTAAGGGGAAGAAAATGGATGGATGGAGGGTTAGCTTTACGTCAGAACATGTTACTAAGACAGTTGCAAAGAAAAACTGGAGTTAACCCCACCGATGAGGGATCTGATTGACCAATACTTACTTGACTCATATCTGGATTTATAACCGGGAGTTTTTTGAAGCCCAAATTGGTGAGTGTGACACAATGCCATTCAATGTTTGGTCATTAGCATTTCCGTATTCCGTTTCATTGAGCTAGCTGGTTAGCTGGTTAACCATTTACGCACTATCCACGGTTCTTCCACTGAAATGTCCTCGGTTATCGTGCATATTCAATAATCTGCAGTGTTATTGTCGTTCAAAAGTAATTGGATGAAGACCATTTCTCTTCAAGAGCTGGTCCTTTTATGCTCTCTCAGAAAAGCAAAAAATCCACAAGCTACACCTTTTTCACTTCACGTCTCTGATTGAATTAACCTAAAAATCCTCTAAATAAGTCGCCATTGTGCGCGTGTGTAGGTGCTGCAAAATCCACTCTCATGAATCGTAATTGCATGAAGTTTTAGCCAGAATATGTCATCTCCCATCGGTCAAAGTGACTTAATTCCCGCGCGCCTGTATGTGCTGTCACGTCGAGATAACTCAAAGCGAGGCACAAGTGGATATTTAAATCATTTGAATACATTCATATGAGCACGTGGGAATTAATTATGAAAAGTATGAATAAAAAAACATTGCTGAACCTTCCTTGGGGAACCGGCTGCTTTTTTTGGCTCAGACACTACTTCCAGTGCATTACGTTAATAACATGTGTAATACTTTAGCTTGTGTGCTGGTTGTGCGATTAGAAATTCCACCCACGCCTTCTTTTGAACTGGGAAAGATGAGAAAAGGGGACGGCTGGTGTAAAAAGGTTCTTCACATTGGGAGGTGGAGTGGAATATTTGCCTCTGTGGTCTTGATCAAACACTTTCGCAGAGAATTATCAAAGTAAAAGCACTTGAAATATGGTGATGGTTTCACAGAGACTCCCCGTTTAGAAAGAGTGCGACGTTTCATAAAGTCCCACAGAGATTATGAGCATGGAGCGAGCGACGAAAACAACGGGGTATAATTAACTAATACACGTGAGGAACTAATGAAAGCATGGATAAAAAGCATTGAAATTTCTTGTATGTCTCTTATGTGTGTGTAGATATTCAGTCTTACTACACCCAAACAACCATGACTTACTACACCCAAACAAATGTGGGGAACGATTAGGGCATTGGCAAGAACTGGTGGAGAAAAACGTGATTTGTCTCTTGTAATGAAGGCATGCATGATGGACGGGTGGAAGTATGTACGGCTTGGGCTAAGTGTGAGTAAGAGGGTAATGTCTTGTAGGCGTGTATGTGTTTTGAAATGTGAACGTACAATACGGCAATTCAAATCACATGGACATGGAGCTTTCGCGAAAGTTCACTGTGGTAGACCCGGCTGCTGCTTGCCCAGATCTACAGGCTGCTCTTCCTCGGCTCATCAGACCAGCAACGCCCACATCCAGCCAACCAATAACCACCAGGACAGCAAGTTAAAAGCCGGAGACTCCCACTTCCCGGCCTTCTGAAGTCTGCAAACTTCTGAAGCCTGCAAGGTGCATGTCGCTAACGCTCCTGTTCGCAAATGCATGCGTTGTTCTGGAGGGGTCGCTTCTGCTCACGTGTTGCTCGTGCGCGTGGCCCGGCTGTCCTCAGTCTGGCTGCTCGTGGTCTGCTCCTCTTCCGTGTCCCTGCACCTGCTGTGGTTCGCGTGTCTCCACTGCTCTCCTCTGCGGGCTCTTCTGCGGGCTGCTCCGCGGGGCCCTCCGCGGGTCCTGTGCTGCTCGTTCCTCGTGGTCTGCTGCCGCACGCAGAAGGTCTGGCGGTGCCGTGCGTGTCCCTGCCTCCGACTGGCGGTGCCGCGTTGTCCCGTTGCTTTTCCCAAGTCTCCTGGCATGTGAGTACAGTGAGTGTGCCGACCGCGGACGGATTAATCCCAGAGTCTAGGCTGCAGGCGGCTGGTTTTTGCCCCGCGCACTTGACTGCAGGCGTCAGTTTTCGCCCCGTGCTTGGTCTGCAGGCTCCGTTTTCACACGTGTTTGAGCTAACTGAGGGGCAGTGCATATTAATTGGCATCAATCTCTATTGTCTGAGGGATATAAGAGGAGCAGTGTGCATTCATTCAGATTCATGTTCTGCCACTTGCAGTAAAGCCACGTTGGAAAAATGTGCAAAGACTACCCCATCGTGCTCCAGACGGCACACACCAGAACTCTTGCCACGGCGCCATCTTTACAGCTTTAATCTCATTACTCGCAGGTCACTATTGTTAAATGAATGTTTTTAAATTCGTCTATCTGCAGGAGGAAGGAGGGGCCATGCATTTAAATAGCTAGGTCACTAGTATTAAATTGGGTAACTAAACTGCAGTTGTTGCATTTTGAAAGTGCAGCAGAAAGAAAAAGGGCCCAATGTGAATCTGCAATGGGTTTGAAGTGGAGTTGGAGCTATGAACGCATGGAAAAGTGATGGTTCATGCGTCTCTGCCATAACCAAAGCAGCAAGATGGCTCCAGGGGACATCTGTTATTCGCATGGGAATGTTTCGGATTCGGGTTGATTTATTTCCTCAGGCTCTTAAACAACCATGGGCATGGTTCTCTGACCGCCGCTGCTGCGGTCTCTGCTGCCGTTCCTACTGATGCCTGATCCCGCTGCTGCCTGTTCCTGCTGCCGCTCCTGCTCCTGCTGCCGCTCCTGCTGCTGCCTGTTCCTGATGCCGCTCCTGCTGCTGCCTGTCCCTGCTGCCGCTCCTGCTGCTGCCTGTTCCTGCTGCCGCTCCTGCTGCTGCCTGTCCCTGCTGCCTGCTCCTGCTGCTCCTACTACTACATGTGCCGCTGCTGCTGTTCCTGCCACTGCCGCTCCGCTGGCTCCTAGGCTGCACCTGTCTCTACGGCTCGGCTCTTTCAGACACGTATGTAATCTGGCTCACGGAGACAAGCGGCGCACGCTGGCGTGACACGTCTGTTGTTCGTATGAATCGCATTGTGGTGCTACTGCTCCTGCTAATGCTGCTTCTGCTGCTTCATACTGCTACTGCTGCTACTGCTGCCGCTAATGCTGCTATTGCTGCCGCTGCTGCTTCATACTGCTACTGCTGCCGTGCTGCTTCTTTACTTTGACACCTCTCTTCACTTCGCATCTCTTTTACTGAAACACTAAACAGCTTCAACAATATTCTACTGCTGCGGCTTTGATCCAGGATTATTGCTGTCATTATCTACGGATGCTGCAACCGCTGCTGCTGCTGCTGCTTCATACTGCTACTGCTGCTGCTGCTTCATACTGCTACTGCTACTGCTGCTCCTGCTAATGCTGCTTCTGCTGCTTCATACTGCTACCGTTACTGCTGCTACTGCTGCCGCTGCTGCTTCATACTGCATCTGCTGCCGTGCTGCTGCGGCTTCATGTACTTTGACATCTCTCTTCACTTCGCATCTCTTTTACTGAAACACTAAACAGCTACAACAATATTCTACTGCTCTGGCTTTGATACAGGATTATTGCTGTTATCATCTACGGATGCTGCAGCTGCTGCTGCTGCTTCCTACTGCTACTGCTGCTGCTTCATACTGCTACTGCTACTGCTGCTGCTTCATACGGCTACTGCTGCTACTACTGCTGCTGCTGCTTTTACTTTGCCATCTCTCTTCACTTGCATCTCTTTTACTGAAACACTGAACAGCTACAACAACATTCTACTGCTGTGGCTTTTATACAGAATTATTACTGTTATTTTCTAAGGACGCTGCTGCTGCTACTGCTGCTGCCGCGGCTTGATACAGGACTATTGCTGTTATTATCTGACGTTACTGCTGCTGCCGCTGCTGCTACTGCTACTGCTGCAACCCACTCTCTCAGAAGCTTATCCTGCTTCTAATGGATGCAGCCCGGCTGAGTATGCCGCGCTGCGCTGGACTCACACCTATGCTCCCAGGGTCGCTTCGGCGGTCATGCTTCATCTCTCTACTTAATCTTCTGATTCTATCAGATGCAGCCGGCCAAGTAGCTGCGCTGAGCCGTCAATCGGACTCCTAATCAAAGGCATCCATACCTGTATTCTTCACTCTTCTGATCGCAGGCTCCCCATCATGCTGCCCATCCTGCAGCAGCACTGAACTCCGGCTCATCTTCCAGGTACATGTCTGCCCTCCTCGCAGCATCTTCCTGCTCTCCTTCTGTGGCTTCTCTGCGTAAGCGTTTCACTACTGCTCGCTCAACCTTCATGCGGTCCGAGACACGGCTTTCCCGACCATCCTACTATCCTGATTATCTACTCTCCAACCCAAGATTCTGAGCGTAAGGGCGCCTGCATCATCAATGGCCCTCTCCGATATGTCTCTGCCCCTACAGGTCTCCGCTTCTACACGGACGCTGCCCCTTCCGTGGGTTTTGGGGGATTCTTCCAGGACCATTGGTTTGCCGAGCGTGGCCGCTACTTTCCACCGGAGCATCTCCTTGCCCTACACGAGATATTCCCAGTGGTCGTGGCCTGCGCGCTGCGGAATCACACGTGGCAGAGAAAGAGGATCTCTGTCATAAGTGATAATCTCGACGTAGTGGAAGCATTAAACAAAGGTCGCTCTTCTCACCCAACATAATGTCCTTCATAACCTTCATCTCAAACATTTAAAGATCAAAGGCGCCTGCAACACAATAATAGCTCGCTCCGACACATCTCTCTGCCCCTACAGGTCCATGATGCATTACACTCGCCTCCGCCGCAAAAAGATTTTAACGGACCTCTAATTCCCGCTCCAGACAACCTTCCCATAACAGCAACCTGGTTCAGAGCTCAGCTAAGATCCCTACTGCTCCTTCTGAAGTCTGCAATTTGTCTCCCCAGCTCTACACAGCCCACTCCTTCAGGATAGGCGCTGCCACGCGCGCGACCTCGCTGGGGCTTCCCCACTCTTCTCTGCAACAGCTGGGGCGCTGGTCCTCTTCGGCTTTCTCCACCTACATCAGGCCAGATGCGACCGCTATCATGGCAGCACAACGTCTACCGGCTTCCTCGTAAGCTCCCTGCAAAGCAAGTAAGCAATAAGATTCTGGTGGCGGCACGCACTTTCCTCAAACGCTCAAAGATTCCCCTGTTGCAGCGTCTGGCTGAACATGCCTCTGCCTCTGCCGCCACCAGTGCCTAGGCCCCGGGGGGAATTATGCACGCGAGCAAGCGCCGTGCTCAACAGCATCCCTCCCGGGCCTAGGGCGCCAAACATGCTCAATCAATAAACATGCTTAAATCTAATAAGTCTAACGGCATTTTCCTTGTGGGTCTCTCCAAGGTGAACTACAGTATGAATCGGTGGCGGAAACAAAAATTGAAAAAAAGTATCGCAACATTGGTTTTCAACACGAGATGTTGAGTCCTTCGGTCAGGATTGCTCGAGTTGGAGGATTTGACTTAATCGGTGTGTTTTTTGTTGAGATTCCGTGCATCTGTCTTGTCCAACGGTAAGTCTAATGACAAATGAAACACAACGGTGCAGACATGGACGTCGGAACTATTTTCTGAGAGGGGGGACGGGTTTTTGTTGGGAGAGTCGAGGGAGAGACTCATTCTTGGATTACACTGGATAATAACATGCCATCTTAATTGTTAAGAAAACAAAAAATAAACAATATATATCAAGCAAGTCACTTATCAAACTGAACATTGTTTTTTTCAATACACATTCATGCGTCAGTCTCTCCGGTGGCTTCATTGTGTTGTGTAGCCCAGTGACGTGCGGTCAGATGAGGCAGGTAAGGCCCTCACCTAAGATCATAGAAAGAAAAGTAATAAAATAGATACAATAATGTTTGGTCACTTTATCAAGTGATTTGTGTTGTGCATTATTTCAATGTAACTTTGCCTTATTTCATTTATGTATACCTTGAAATTGCAGATTTGACAGAGCGGCGCTGTGAGGCAAGCCTCTCTTGGGAGACGTAAAAGCAACAGCTCACAGGGAGAGTCCTGTGAGGTGCTATCAAACTGTTTTCTCTTTTTATCACAGTTTAAAAAGTTCAAAAATATTTAATTTACAATCAACATGTTTACATTTAAGAGGATAGCTCATAAACTGTGTTTTTGAAGCAAATATGGGTCTTAATCGCGCTCAACCACAGCTTGTAAGTGAGGAAAGCCCCAAGGGGGCGCTTGTGTGCCCAAACTTTGGCTGCATCCAATTCCATCAGAAAGCTCCTTTCTTGTTCTTCTTCTGCTAAGGGCAGCTACAGGTTTGGCTAACATACCTATAATACATTTTAAGATAATTTAAAATGCACTTAGAGTAATGTTTTGCTTCCAATGATGATATGAATCATAAGAAAAGGAGGTGAAGGGTAAGGTTGAATTTAGAAATTGGATTTACCCGGGAGTCGGCTGCAGGAAAACTTGAGGAGTTTACGGAGGAGACACCCGTTTGTTTTACTTTTTAAAACTCATTGAACTTATTTCCAAATGGAATAGTCTGTGCTCAAACTATTACCTGGACTTAAACATGAAACTGGTCTGAACTGAAGTGGTCTGTGCTATTCATTAATAACTAAGGTAAGGCCCATAACACACTTTGTACTTTTTACAAACGTTTGCGTTTTATATGAGCAAACTATGCAGACACTAAATCATATTCTGCTGTAGCCAAACAAATTGTGTATAAGCCGCTCTGTAGGTCCTGTTGGTTTATATGATGTATAATCATATGAACACATGATTGATCCCCCACCGCACGTCACTGGTGTAGCCAGGTCTCTAATCTGCGCAAGGCTGAGAAAGAGCGCTCAGAGGCTGCGACAGATATTAGCCAGACAGAGCTTCATAAGCACCTCCGACAGCATGGAGCGGGTTTTGGGCTGCAAGGAACGCAGGATAGTGATAACTTCTCGCTCCCGGCACACGCGGAGGGGGTGCGGCCGCACCCCTAGTTCCGACGTCTATAGGTGCAGACAAAAAACAGTCAACATTAAATTATTAAGATGAAGAGAAAGGGTGCACTTTTTGTTAATCCCCGTAGGGCAATTCCTTGTCTGCATTTGACCGCTAAGGCTTACGTCAGGAGCAGTGGTCGCCGTAGTAACAGCGCCCGGGAACCTATCTCCAGATGTTGATGCTCGGCTTCGTCAGGACCAGAGCTGGAGGATTTAACCTTGTGAGCAGGTTTTTAGTGGTAGGGGAAACCAAAGTACCCGGAGGAAACCTATGCAAGTGCGGGGAGAACAAGAAAACTCCACTCAGAAAGACCCCCTTCCGACCGGGATTTGAACACAGGAGTCAGTATTGCATTTCCGTTTGGATCATATTTGTCACAAAATGGAACAAAACCCTTGTATCTTGTATCTATGTGTCCTCGTGTCTTTGTGATTGGGTTATTGTGTTTAATTTTCTTTTTTCTTTTAGAGCCATTGGACCCTTCAAGAAAACTTGAAGGGTCCCCTTCTCTCTTATTCTTTTTATTCTTCTTATTATTTTTTATCAAAATGTTAGGGTCCAGACCAAGTCCACTCCCATCCTAGGTGGGAATTGAACCCTTTATACACTGAAAACATTGTCCGGATGACTACTTTTGAAACTGCGAACACCTGTTCTCTCGGTCTTTCCGTCTGTAGTTTGCATGTTCTTCCCATTGTTGAGGTCAGAGGTGTTGGGCCTCTCGCTTCTGTTGTTGTGAAGGAAAAATACACCAAATTGTAAATACATGTGTGAGTTCTACTTTAATGTTGGACTAATTATGCAGGACAGGCCAGTGGGCGCGGATCCCTCCCTCTATGTGGGCCGCCCCGAGGTTTCCCATATTTTTCTTTGCTTTTTGCCAATGGAGGGTGGTCTCGCAGAGGTGTCCAAACCAGTCCAGAAAGGGCCTCTGTGGCTGCAGGTTTTCTATCAGACCCAGTAAGAGCAGTGCAGACTCCGCCCATTTGCCCAGTCCAAGATTTGATGAAATGGGTGGAGTCTACTCTGCTCCTGCTGGGTCTGATAGAAAACCTGCAGCCACAGTGGCCCTTTCTGGACCGGTTTGGACACCTCTGGTCTAAGGACAGTGGTGATGATCCAGGACACACCACGTTCATCAACATTTATAGACATTTGCCTTTGCCTCTTATGGACCAATGTGTTTTAATCATTTCTTGTGTTTGAAACTGACAGATTGAGAGACTCAAGGGCAACTTTTAATCGTCCTCAGAACAAAAAACACGCATTTTCTTCAGAGGAATAGCATCTTAACCCTCTCTGACTCACGTTGAAGTGGGTGAATGATCAATCGAACTTCTCACCATTCTCTATAGTCATTGCAGGGCCCTCGGAATGACGCATGGAATCTTTACTTTGGGTCTGAAGGGAGAGGAGAAAGCAGGACAACCTTGTACACGGCTGTGGTCTTGAGCGTGATTGACAAGGACTTCTTGGGCTGCGGTCCTTGAGGGTTTTATGTGCGTCATAAAGCGCTTTGCTATTGAGTCCATTATCAGCAGCTGCACCTATGCTCTGTTATCCCCGCTCACATCAATCACACTGTCTTTTATCTCTATACCTAACATTGCCACTGCCATTTACATCATGAGAGTCCTCCAGCTCATAAATGCTCTTCTAATTGGTTCACACTCGGACTTTCAGAATTCTGTGACAACTATAACTGTTGTATATGTTGGCTGGAATTCTCTCTAACACTAGAACTCTCTCAGCAGTCAATTTGACCGTTTTTTGTTCTGGAGGTGATTTCTCAGCATTTTTTGTGTTCTTAAGTTTGCGATTTCTTTTCTGTTTCCACATGCAGTTTATAACATTGTTTCTACGACGTTACATATTATTTTGTCATTTTGATGGTTCCTTTAAAGTGATTTTCTGGCGTTTGTCAGAAAAAAGAGAGAGAGAGGTACAGGATTTGATAAAAACGACCCAAGCTCCGCCCCCTTCCTTTCTGATTGGTCTACGCCTACGTTTCCGTAACACATAGAACACATTATACATATACATTATTAATACACATGCACAGAGGTTTTCAGAATTATTTGTGAACGTTTTCATGACAAAATAATGTTTTAATGCACGAAAAAAACGATTGCGGTAAACCCAGAAGTAGTTATTATCAGGAATTGAACATTATAGGACACATCTGCAGAGGATCTGATTATGGATATAGGTTCAGTATATAAATGATTATGGATATAGGTTCAGTATATAAATGATTATGGATATAGGTTCAGAGTTTAATGGAGGCTTGATTCGGACTGAGCATGAGCAGCTACGGGCATCAGCGCCGATGATTGACAGCCCTTGGCATCACGTGATTGGTTAACGTGGACGGCATCGTGGATTCTGAGCTATAGCTAAGAGAAGGGAATTCATAAAGTAACTCATTATATATCAATATTTAACGCCAGGAGGTCAATTCAACACAATTCTTTAACTGTGTAATTCATTTGAAGTTCCAGACTATCACTTTAATGTAATAATCAAATTAGCCTTTTCCCGGTCCTGGTTCTGAGTGGGCTCTACGTCAAATCAGTTTGAGGCGAGATTACAGACATTATTTCTTGTACTGTGGCTTATTATTGATCTTGAATCTCACACATGTTCTGCTAATTCCTGAATCCTGTCTAATCTAAAAATGCTGAAATACTTCCCTGCTCTAACCAGGTGTGACCCAGTAGTACCTAACCCCCAATAACACCACTTTTTTCCTTTTTTTTGTTATGTTTACCGAGGCTTTGGACTAATTAGCTTTTTGTTTGGAGCCCTGAGGAAATAGACCACGAAAAACAAGCCAAAAAACAGCTTACCCTCCGCCGCCGCGCCACAGCAGCCACAGCAGCACTACTCCTGCAGCAGATAAAAGAATTTTCCACTAGAGTGATTTTGGGATTTGCATGAATGGAGAGCCGCAAACGAGCTTATCACGACGCGGAACCTGGCGTGACACGGCAACGTACACAAAAGCAGGATTGCGACACCAAAGAAAACACAACTCTGCAGGATTCACTTGGAAACGGTGAGCAGGTTGTCAAAGACTTTGCATCGGTTTAATGAGACGCCTATGGCTACGGAAGAAACATGGCAATACAATATTTAGGTCAGTAGCACAAGCGTTCAAAAACACCTCCATGTTTGTTATTAGCTCTGAGACAAACTAGAAAACAAAAGGCCAAAATTTGATGCAAAAAGCCAGAAGCAACATCTGCACCAAATTTCAGTTGTTTTGGCTTCAGGCAAAGGTGGATCAGAATCCTGCTAAAAAGAACTAATAGTTGTGTTTGAAGCAGAAATACAAACAAGGACGTTCCTGCAGTTATGAATGATCAATACCGTTCGATCATTCCAAAGCTTTTACAGCAGTCTCGATAAAAAAGTACAATTGTTTGGGCTTTTGGTTCACAAATTAATTTTAATTATTAAATTAAATCAATTGCAAAAAGGCAAATCCACACAAGCAGCGATTATTATCTTAACTTTATTATCAGAGGTGCACATACAATTAGTGGTACTCAGGTGTGCGACAAATATCATAAATGCGTACTATCACTTGAGTTAGTAAGCGCCTTTGCGTACTAAACATAGACCAGTCCTTCTCAAATAGTGGGTCGCTCCTCCCTCGGGGGGCGTGGTGCAAAGCCGGGATTCCAAATCCTCCGTGGCAGCAGCGACTCCAGAGCCGCTCCAGCCACTTTTCTAATGACAGCGGTTCCTTGACAACAACGCGGCGAGCACGAAGCCGAACGTGGTCATAATGTACCCAGGAACATTCTCTGGTCCTGCAACAAGTTGCAAGTGTGTGTCTTTGCGTAACACTAAATAAATAAATAGATATTGCGTTACTGCAAGAAACAGAGCTGGACTCTGGAGCCTTAAGGGAGTGTCCATGTCCTTTAATCAGAAACAAAAAAAATTCTGTAAGAGGTTTTATCGGCCTTTTTGAGTACTATCAACTTTAGCTCTTTATTAAGTAATAAAGAATATTAAATTAAATTTGACAGAAAGCAAAACTATTACTTTGAAGTGATGGATTTACTTAAAATGTGTGTGTCCTTTCAAAGAAAAACTAACTTGGAGATGATCAATATATATTTTATATTACAATATTTTTGTGTTCATTCAAAATGAAACTTTCTTCCACCTGGAGAAAGTTTGTTAGTTTTTGTAATCCTTACATTGTGCTTTTGAACTCTGTAACTCTCATGCTGGGGAGTTAATGTGCTTGGATCCCGTTTAGGACTTGTTTTTAATCAAGCATCATGACCATGTTATATCTGATCTGAACCCAGGGAGTACAGAGTTTGGCCTGACGCTGTCGATCACGTTTGGTAAAAATAAATACAATTACTTATTTGATCAACTTAGTTTATTCAAAATGTTGCTCAAGTATTTTGCTTTAGGACTTGCTTCATAATCATTCTTAAAATAAATCGTCAAATGTAGAATTTTTAAGAAGTTTATATTTTGCTCTGCAATGCATTCTGGGTAGCGTCACTGCTTCGCCACATTTTGTTTTCAATCAACACAATATATTTGTTTTGTCATTAATGGCCCACCAGGCTTATAGAAGAAATATTTAAAGTATTTTTACTTAAAGCAATAAAATCAGTATTGTACAGGGCGCTATGATAATATTATACAGTACTTATTTGTTAACCAAAAATATAGAATAGTTGAAAATGAAGTATATAGTAATTACTTAAAATATTTTACATCAAAGTTTGGTCTGATTCACTTATTACAGTGTACATTAAAGCTGTGGTACCTACATTTTCCCGTGCATTAATAATGCATAATAAGTTTGGTTGTGCCCAAAAGTAAAATACAAAGCAAACAGAACATTGTTTTTATTTATTTGTTGTATTTTTAAGAAAGAGCCCAGTGAGTCATTATTTGACTTATATTGAGTGGACTATCTGAGCTGATCTAAACTTTAGCATTAAAAAGAAGCAAGTATAAAATCTCGATTAAGAACCACGAGACAAATGGGGTGAGTACCAAACACCATCTCCTGGTACTCATCTGAGAACCTCACTAAAAAAGTTGTGTGCACCCATCCATCCATCCACTATCTTCCCCTTAATCCATTTCTGGGTCGGGGGGTGGCAGTCAGAGCTGCACCTAGTACTCAGAGCACCAGCCCCTCACTGATCCTCCTGCAGGCGCTGAGTCCACAGGAGCCTTGATTATTCAGCAGGGGCTTCAGGTAAAGTGGGGTTAAGTGTCTTGTCCAAGGACACAACGACAGCAGTCATCAGTGGGAATCATGAAGTAGGTCTTGTGGTGGGCTCGAACCCACGACCTTCAGGCTCTAAGGCCAATACTCTACCAACTGAGCAACTGTCGCCCCCATGTGCACCCCTGTTTATACTATTAGTTTTTATAGAGATTTATAGTGAAACCTTTAATAGAATGTGTGTATTATTGTCTTGGGTTTGCCTTAATGACCCAAAGTTACTTAAATTATACGTTTTATTTCCCCAAAGGGAGATTTAGTCCCCCTTCCCTCTGACCCATCTGTCCAATGCTTCTGGGGCCTATCAATTGCAACAGCGGAGCAGACAGAGAGAGAACATGCAAACTCCACTCAGATTCCCTGTGGAGGTCGAATCGTCCTTTCTCTTGCTGATCATGCAAACCTTTCAGATAGACTGGACAGATCTTGTGTAGCTTAAGCCATAAAAGTTGCTGTATATTGCTTTTAACCGGCGAAAACGGTCAAAAGCACGCAGGTAAATTCGACAGTGAAATGTAAGATCACATTAAATAGTCCAGTTCAAATAGGTGCGTTTAGCTCGTATTAGCACGGACGGAGCTAAAACAGATCCAGGTCCATTTCTAATGAGGGAACATCAATCGTTAGCATAGTTAAAAGATAGAAGAAAGTACTTAGCGTAGCATATTGTGTGTTCTTTAAATCTCCATGGAAACGCATTGATCTCTGTGTGGTGATGATTTGAGGCCATCTTAACTAAACATTAGCCATCTGTAGATTCACAAGAAATAAATATAATGCAACCTTTGGCATTAAACACCTGTTCTACTCATAGCAGTTGTGTATAGTTTTAAAAATCACGTTTTTAAAGCATATTTTTACCACACTGTTGATCTCTCCTTGACCCTTTGCGTTCTGACTCTGCCATTTCATTAAAACGTAAATTCACTGATTATGTGCGGTGTTAGAATGTCATAACAAACAATTTGCCTGTTTGTGTGAATGCTAATTAAGGTTAGAATCAAAGTGAAGGTCTGCGGCTAATGCAGGATTTAAGCCCAGAGTCGACAGAAAGCCTCGAGAATAAACAAAGACAAGTGGAGCAATAGCCAGATGTGCTTGGAGCTGTCACCTTTTTGGTTGCGACTAAATTACGTTATGCTACAATGGCTCTGATAAAACCCAGGAGAAAGTGTTTGTGAATCGATGACCGTGAAGACTGAACAAACAGAGACGTTAGAGAAAAACTGAATTTTTTTGTGAATGGTTGGTGGGTGTGGGTGAATGGTTGGTGGGTGTGGGTGAAGGGTTGGTGGGTGAATGGTTGGTGGGGGTGGGTGAAGGGTTGGTGGGGGTGGGTGAAGGGTTGGTGGGTGAATGGTTGGTGGGGGTGGGTGAATGGTTGGTGGGTGTGGGTGAAGGGTTGGTGGGTGAAGGGTTGGTGGGTGTGGGTGAAGGGTTGGTGGGTGTGGGTGAAGGGTTGGTGGGGGTGGGTGAAGGGTTGGTGGGGGTGGGTGAAGGGTTGGTGGGTGAATGGTTGGTGGGTGTGGGTGAAGGGTTGGTGGGTGAATGGTTGGTGGGGGTGGGTGAATGGTTGGTGGGTGTGGGTGAAGGGTTGGTGGGTGTGGGTGAAGGGTTGGTGGGTGTGGGTGAAGGGTTGGTGGGTGAATGGTTGGTGGGGGTGGGTGAATGGTTGGTGGGTGTGGGTGAAGGGTTGGTGGGGGTGGGTGAAGGGTTGGTGGGTGAATGGTTGGTGGGGGTGGGTGAATGGTTGGTGGGTGTGGGTGAAGGGTTGGTGGGGGTGGGTGAAGGGTTGGTGGGTGAATGGTTGGTGGGTGTGGGTGAAGGGTTGGTGGGTGAATGGTTGGTGGGGGTGGGTGAATGGTTGGTGGGTGTGGGTGAAGGGTTGGTGGGTGTGGGTGAAGGGTTGGTGGGTGAATGGTTGGTGGGGGTGGGTGAAGGGTTGGTGGGGGTGGGTGAAGGGTTGGTGGGGGTGGGTGAAGGGTTGGTGGGGGTGGGTGAAGGGTTGGTGGGGGTGGGTGAAGGGTTGGTGGGTGTGGGTGAATGGTTGGTGGGGGTGGGTGAAGGGTTGGTGGGGGTGGGTGAAGGGTTGGTGGGTGTGGGTGAATGGTTGGTGGGGGTGGGTGAAGGGTTGGTGGGTGAATGGTTGGTGGGGGTGGGTGAAGGGTTGGTGGGTGTGGGTGAAGGGTTGGTGGGGGTGGGTGAAGGGTTGGTGGGTGTGGGTGAAGGGTTGGTGGGGGTGGGTGAAGGGTTGGTGGGTGAATGGTTGGTGGGGGTGGGTGAATGGTTGGTGGGTGTGGGTGAAGGGTTGGTGGGGGTGGGTGAAGGGTTGGTGGGTGAATGGTTGGTGGGGGTGGGTGAATGGTGTGTGGGTGAAGGGTTGGTGGGGGTGGGTGAAGGGTTGGTGGGGGTGGGTGAAGGGTTGGTGGGTGAATGGTTGGTGGGTGTGGGTGAAGGGTTGGTGGGTGAATGGTTGGTGGGGGTGGGTGAATGGTTGGTGGGTGTGGGTGAAGGGTTGGTGGGTGAATGGTTGGTGGGGGTGGGTGAAGGGTTGGTGGGGGTGGGTGAAGGGTTGGTGGGGGTGGGTGAAGGGTTGGTGGGGGTGGGTGAAGGGTTGGTGGGGGTGGGTGAAGGGTTGGTGGGGGTGGGTGAAGGGTTGGTGGGGGTGGGTGAAGGGTTGGTGGGTGTGGGTGAATGGTTGGTGGGGGTGGGTGAAGGGTTGGTGGGTGTGGGTGAATGGTTGGTGGGGGTGGGTGAAGGGTTGGTGGGTGAATGGTTGGTGGGGGTGGGTGAAGGGTTGGTGGGTGTGGGTGAAGGGTTGGTGGGGGTGGGTGAAGGGTTGGTGGGTGTGGGTGAAGGGTTGGTGGGGGTGGGTGAAGGGTTGGTGGGTGAATGGTTGGTGGGGGTGGGTGAATGGTTGGTGGGTGTGGGTGAAGGGTTGGTGGGGGTGGGTGAATGGTTGGTGGGTGTGGGTGAAGGGTTGGTGGGGGTGGGTGAAGGGTTGGTGGGGTGTGGGTGAAGGGTTGGTGGGTGTGGGTGAATGGTTGGTGGGTGTGGGTGAAGGGTTGGTGGGTGTGGGTGAATGGTTGGTGGGTGTGGGTGAAGGGTTGGTGGGTGTGGGTGAAGGGGTTGGTGGGGTGTGGGTGAAGGGTTGGTGGGTGTGGGTGAATGGTTGGTGGGTGTGGGTGAAGGGTTGGTGGGTGTGGGTGAAGGGTTGGTGGGTGTGGGTGAAGGGTTGGTGGGTGTGGGTGAATGGTTGGTGGGGGTGGGTGAAGGGTTGGTGGGTGTGGGTGAAGGGTTGGTGGGGGTGGGTGAAGGGTTGGTGGGTGAATGGTTGGTGGGGGTGGGTGAATGGTTGGTGGGTGTGGGTGAAGGGTTGGTGGGGGTGGGTGAATGGTTGGTGGGTGTGGGTGAAGGGTGGTGGGGGTGGGTGAAGGGTTGGTGGGGTGTGGGTGAAGGGTTGGTGGGTGTGGGTGAATGGTTGGTGGGGTGGGTGAAGGGTTGGTGGGTGTGGGTGAATGGTTGGTGGGTGTGGGTGAAGGGTTGGTGGGTGTGGGTGAAGGGTTGGTGGGGTGTGGGTGAAGGGTTGGTGGGTGTGGGTGAATGGTTGGTGGGTGTGGGTGAAGGGTTGGTGGGTGTGGGTGAAGGGTTGGTGGGGGTGGGTGAAGGGTTGGTCTCTCATAGTTGAAGTTTAACTGATGTAAATGACAGGCCTCTTTCATATTTGTAAATGGGAGTGACTAAATACTGTATTGTGGTTTTAGGGCGACAGTAGCTCAGTTGGTAAAGCATCGGCCTTTGAGCCAGAGGGTCGTGGGTTCGAGCCCGACTTTCACTATCGACTCCCTCTGTCTGCTGTCGTTGTGTCCTTGGGCAAGACACTTAACCCTTTAAGCGCCAAAGTCGCAATATTGCGACAAGCAACATTGTTCACTTAAACAGGCTGTATGTAAAAATGTGGTGCAGAATCTTGTTAATACTTTTCACCAGGGGTTAGTGGACATGTCCATCTTCTTCTTCCCCTTAATCCATTTCTGGGTCGGGGGGGTGGAAGTCAGAGCTACACCAGTACACAGAGCACCAGCCCCTCACTGATCCTCCTGCAGGTGGTGAGTCCACAGGAGCAGTGGACATGTGTGCCTGTAATATGAGCAGCATTTGTGGGTGTGGTTATATTGAAAGTTTTTGAGTAAATTGAGTTTGTAAAACACCTGCGGCGCTGCAGCGCGGAGGCGAAGCAGCAGCGGTAGAGCTTGCTACCGCTGCTGCTTTGCAGCAGGGAGAGAGGGTTTTTTATTTTACTCACGGGGTCTTCAGTACCAGAGAAGTACTTGGTTTGGTACTGGCTCACTCAGATTCAGAGGAGGAAGACACGCAGGTGTCCAGTGAAGCAGACACGGACATTATTGGTGACGGGGAGACCGCGCCATATAGTCCACAGTCAGCCCCTGTACAGCGGCTGCTTGTCCTCCGTGTGGCCGCGGTAGAAGCATTCTGTGAACGCCAAGCAGGGGCCGGGGTCGAGGGGACAGGGGCATCATAACACCGGGCATGTGGGAGAAAGTAGCGGGGGTAGACATCCACGGGGAACACGGGAGACGCGGGAAAAGTCGCGGGGGAGCCGCGGGAAAAAAACCATCGCTAATCGCGTTCACTGCCTTTACCGACAGCGATGATGAGGATCAAGCCAGTTCTTGAGAGAAAATAATCCACAAAAGTGGATCAGAAGTGTTGAAGAGCCTGTTGTTTCTTGTTGAGACGATCTGACAAGTTCTGAGCCCATTCTTCTCTGTTTCTAAACAATACATTCTGAAGCCTCATTTCCACTGAGAAAAATAGTAAGCCCATTACTTCTTTGAAAGGGAAATATTGAAACCAATCTCCGTTTTTTTTTATTGTAAACTATAAAGAGTGCAGTCTTGATCACTGAAGGTCTTTGAAAATAATACAATTCCAGAGGCTGCGAACCAGTGCTAAAACATTATCTATAATCTGGATCAGGGAATTTATTTCTATCCCAAATTCGTTTCATACTAAAGGTATTTCACATTGACTGTTTATAGTATTCACCGATCTCAAATAACTCCCAAGCTACAGCTTTTTGAAGTCTTTATACAATAATTAACATTTTCCAAAATGGCCGCCA
Organism: Knipowitschia caucasica; assembly: GCA_964034765.1. NCBI lineage: Eukaryota > Metazoa > Chordata > Actinopteri > Gobiiformes > Gobiidae > Knipowitschia > Knipowitschia caucasica. Next base: position 21,005,389 of record OZ035844.1, read on the forward strand.
CCTTGATGACGTCACAATATGCAAATTAGATGACGAATCAACTTCCATCCCAAAGTTTGGTTCAAACTGAAGATATTTCTAATTTACAGTATGCCTTTATCTCAAACCATTTTAAAGTTATAACCTTTTGAAATCTTGAAATCAAAATTGTATATTTTCTTGAAAAAACTCTGGCGCCTAGGCAAGGCAAGGCAAGTTTATTTGTATAGCACAATTCATACACAAGGCAACTCAAAGTGCTGAACAAGATAGCATTAAAATCATAAATAATCACAGAACATTAAAACGAAAGATAAAAATATAAAATCCCTCAGTTGTATGCACAGCTAAACAGCACCGTTTTTAACCTGGTTTTAAACATTGTCAGAGAGGAGGCCTGTCTCACATCTTCAGGAAGATTGTTCCAGATTTTAGCAGCATGAATCTGAAAAGCAGCCTCCCCATGTTTAGTTCTGACTCTGGGCACTAACAGGAGTCCAGTCCCTGTGCTCCTCAGAGTCCCAGCAGGAGTCCAGTCCCTGTGCTTCTCAGAGTCCGGGCTGGTTCATATGGGACTAACATGTCACTAATATATTTTGGTGCGAGGCCATGGAGAGACTTGTAACAAGCAGAGCTGTTTTAAAGTCTATTCTCTGAGCCACAGGAAGCCAGTGCAGGGACCTGAGGACTGGACTAATGTGGTCGTACTTCCTGGTTCTAGTCAGGACTCGAGCTGCTGCATTTTGAATGTACTGCAGCTGTTTTACAGCCTGTTTGGACAGACCTGTGAGCAGGCCATTGCTGTAGTCTAACCTACTGGAGACAAATGCATGGATAAGAATCTCCAAGTCTGCTTTAGACACTATGTTTTTGATCCTGGCAATGTTTTTTAGATGGTAAAAAGCTGCTGATTTTACTGATTTGATGTGGCTATTAAAATTTAAGTCTGAGTCCAGTATTACCCCTAGATTTCTGACCTTGTTTGAAGGTTTTAGGGAGAGAGACTGTAGATGACAGATGACGCTCTCTCTTTGTTTCTGGGGACCAAAGACAATCATTTCAGTTTTGTCTGCGTTTAGCTGAAGGAAGTTGTTTTGCATCCACTCACTGATCTGTTGGATACAGTGAAGGAGTGAGTCCACTGGTCCATGTTCTCCTGCAGTCAGTGAGACATAGATCTGAGTGTCGTCTGCATAGTTGTGATAGGACACTTTGTTTCTGCGTATTAACTGACCTAACGGCAGCATGTAGAGATTGAACAGAAGAGGTCCCAGGATCGACCCCTGTGGGACTCCACAGGTCAGGGCCATATGATCTGAGACACAGTTTCCAATCTCCACAAAGTACTTCCTGTCTTCAAGGTAAGACCTAAACCAACTTAGGGCGGTGCCAGCGACTCCAACCCAGTCCTCTAGTCTCTGTAAGAGGATCTCATGGTCGACAGTGTCAAAGGCAGCACTCAGATCTAACAGGATTAGGATTGAGACTATGCCTGCGTCAGTGTTCAGCCGGATATCATTTGTAACCTTGACGAGAGCAGTCTCAGTGCTGTGGTGGGGTCTAAAGCCGGACTGAAACATATCAAATGAGTTGTTGATTATAAGAAATCTATTTAGCTGTTGGTAGACAACTTTTTCAAGGACTTTCCCCATAAATGGCAGATTTGAGATGGGACGATAGTTGTTAAGTACCGTAGCATCCAGACTGCTCTTTTTTAGCAGGGGCCTGATGACTGCAGTTTTCAGGGCCCTTGGGAATATTCCAGAATTAAGGGACATGTTTACTATCTGTGTGAGTGAAGGTAACAGACTGCTCAGAACAGACTTTAGAAATCTAGTGGGTAGTACATCCAGGCTGCATGTGGAGGAGCTCAAACTGGAGATTATCTCTTGGACAGTTTTATCATTTACAGGTGCAAAGTAAGTTATCTCAAAGAGCCTTTCTGGCTGTTGGATTGTTATCTGTGGATTGGAGACAATGGCGTTTTTGATGCCTTGAACCTTGTCATTGAAAAAATGTGCAAACTCATTACATTTACGTTTGGAAGTTAGCTCTAATGGCATTTGAACAGGGGGGTTTGTTAATCTATTAACTGTTGAAAACAGAACACGCAGATTGTTGCTGCAGCCTTCAATCATTTCAGAAAAATACCTTTCTCTCGTACTACGTAGCACCTGGTTAAACTCGCACAACTTATCTTTGAAGATCTTGTAATCAACCTGGAGGTTGGACTTGCGCCACTTCCGCTCGGCCCTCCGGCACTCTCTCTTTTATGCCCTGACCGAGTCTGCTTTAGCCCACGGCGCCTTCTGCTTATTTTTCACTATTTTAACCTTCACAGGGGCGATGGTGTCCAGAACTTTCAAAACACTAGAGGTGACAGAGTTAAACAGTTCATCTACAGTAGAATACGATGCATTCACAAAGTTTATCATTCCCATAAATAGTTCACCCGTATTTTCATTTATGTGTCTTCTTCGTACAGTTGCAGAGTCCACTGGTGGTTTGTTAGTGAAACACATGTCAAAAAATATACAAAAATGATCCGAAAGCGCAACATCGACCACGTTTACATTAGAAATGTTCACCCCCTTTGTAACTAACAGGTCTAGAGTGTGCCCTCTGCTGTGGGTGGGGCCACTCACATGCTGAGTGAGACCAAAAGATTCAAGAACAGAACTCAGCTCTTTAGCATTTCTGTCATCAACATTATCCACATGAATATTAAAATCACCTGTAATAACTAAACTATCAAAATCTGTGCATACAACTGAAAGCAACTCTGTAAAATTATCAATAAAACTGTGACATGACTGCGGTGGCTTGTATAGGACAACAAAAAGTATTGGAGGAGATTGTTTTTGTTGTATTTTAAGAGACACATATTCAAAAGACGGAAACTTCCCAAGAGACATTCTATGGGAGACAAAGTGGTCTCTGAAAATGGCAGCTAAGCCTCCTCCTTTTTTGTTTTCCCGTATTTCAGATTCAAATTTGAAATTTGGTGGTGATGCTTCTATTAAAACTGTATTTTCTGTATTTTGGTCAAGCCATGTTTCAGCCATGAACATAAGATCAAGATTATGAGAACAAATAAAATTATTGATTAAAAAAGACTTGTTACAAAGAGATCTGACATTAAGCGTAGCAAGTTTCAAAGTTTCAGGATCAGCAGTTGTGGTCGGCTGATTCTTACACAAAACAAGAATTAGATTTTCCTGATTAGACTGATTAACTCCAGATGTTTTTCTGTAATGTATTCTTTGTGTTATCACTAAGGGAATGGCACAGGTGGCTTCATGACAGGGCCCCAGCCGGGTCTCTCCTCTAACTAGACTGCCAGTGGCTGCGAAGCAGAGACCCTGTGCATCCTAGTGTTTAGAGAAAAGAGGGGAAGGGGAAGGCGGGGGAGGAGGATGGAGAGGCAGGTGGTTCTTGGGAGTTGGACGGGGGGGGGTTGAAGGTGGATGGGTTTTTGGTGATGGGTTAGGGGAGGGGCAGGCTGAGTTGGGTGGTGGACGAGGGGGGAGTGGAGGTGGAGGGTTTCTTGGTGCTGAGTTAGGGGGGAGGTGGGCTAAATGAGCAGGAGGGGGGGGTGGAATACTTATGGGGTTAGAGGAGGGACGGGTGGATTTTGTGGGAGAATTTGAGTTGGACGCCCTAGGTGGCTTTGGAGGTACGCATGGGGAGTAGTTTTGAATGTTAGATAGGACTCTTGATCTGGCTACAGTGGGTGTGAGAGGAATAGTCTTCATCGCCGATCTTATCATGCCTGCCGAGTGTTCCGGTAATTCCAGTAGTGAAGGCGGGGATAGAAAACAAAGGGAAAGGTCGTCCTCATTTTGCGGCTGTAAAGTGCCAAACTGCCGTTGTGTCCTTAGGCAAGACACTTCACCCCCATTGCCTAGAATGTATGGTTGGTGGTGGTCGGAGGGGCCGATGGCACAGACTGGTTGCCTCACTTCTGTCAGTGTGCCCCAGGGCAGATGTGGCTACAGTCGTAGTTTATCACCACAGTGTATGGAGTGAATGAATAATGACATGTAAAGCGTCTTTGAGTGTCCACAAAAGCGCTAAATAAAACCGATTTATTATTATTATTGTCCCACTGTGGATTAACCCCATAGAAAGAATCATCATTTCGCCCAAGAAGAAGAGATTGGTTGCCTCGCTTCTGTCAGCGTGCCCCAGGGCAGAAGAAGATGTATGTTTTCATGTCCATCCTGTTACCAACGTCCTTATATGGCCGTACTTCCCCTTGGCTCTCTGCTCTCGTCTGCCATACAGACAATGCTTGCGTCGACTTTGCAAAAACAGCCCCTAATCTTGCCACAGTTGACGTACACATATATCTTTGTAGTCGGCATCAGCTGGAAGAGATAGGACAGCGACAAAACACAATTCAGGACAAGTGCCATGGTTCCATTTGAGGCGCTGATATCCTCTGTGTGTCTGTGATGTCTCAATCATAACAACATTAGAATATGAAGAGAGCCATCGGGGGAGAGGGAGCGACGCATGAGAAAGACTGAATATTTAATACATAATGGGGTGTTTTTCTGTTTCTACGATACACTTACATGCTTTGTGAGTTGTACTGATACTTTCAATCAGTAATAAAACACAAAACCTTCCAATCAACTTCAATCACGCGGCCGAGGAAATAATATAATAATAAAGGCTGTATTTAATTTGTTTCTTAAGATTTGAGTTTCCAAATGAACCAACGTGTTTTTTCTTGTTAAAAGTGGGAAAAGGCTTGTCTTTTCTTTTGTTATTTTAGGTAAAACATGACGTTCTTGCTGTCACTTTGAAAGTAAAGAACAAATATTGCAACATGTCTTTTAAAAAATTATAGTGCTGTGGTCAATGACGCACCTCCTAGCTACTACCTGCTAGCTACTACCTCTGGCTACCACCTCCTGACTACTACCTTCTGGCTACTACCTCCTAGCTAATACCACCTAGCCACTACCTCCTAGCTACTAGCTACTACCTCCTAGCTACCACCTCCTGGCTACCACCTCCTGAATACTACCTCCTAGCTACTACCTCTGGCTACCACTTACTGGCTACTACCCCCTAACACCTTCTTCTGGCTACCACCTGTTGGCAACTACCTCCTAGCTACTACCTGCTAGCTACTACCTCTGGCTACCACCTCCTGGCTACCACCTCCTGGCTACTACCTCCTAGCTACCACTTCCTGGCTACCACCTTTTGGCAACTACCTCCTGGCTACTACCTCCTGGCAACTACCCCCTGGCTACTACCTCCTGGCTACTACCTCCTGGCTACTACCTCAATGACCCTACACATGTCAGTATTCTTTCACCACAGCTGCCCTGGGGCACACTGACAGAAGCGAGGCAACCGGTCGATACCATCGGCCTGAACATTCCAAATAATTTTACTTACCGTAGTAATATGTACGATTTTCTTGTCAAGTCATCATTAAAGGGTCCTAATCTGTCAAACGGCATTCATAATCCATGCTCTTTTCCAATAATTATTTTGATTTATAGCCTCTAAAAGTTTTTACTGTTTTGATTTTGATGTCCTGCCCTCCACCGTTTTAACAATCAGAAAGTCTGTGATCCGGGCGCCAGATCTCACTGCGTCCAGCTAAGCTCACTGGTAAAGTACCATGTAGCGCAGAACTAAAACAGGTCTCGTTATGATTCTCAGGATTTCTATTGTGGCTATTGTGATAAAGGTGTTGGTTATAGATTTGTTGTTGACAAAACACTTGTCTATTCAGCTGTTATGGTCCCAGCTGGATTCGTCTGCATATCTGGCAACCTGAGTCAGGGAGAGTGGGAGAGGTTGCGGTTTGCACTAGACAACCACATACACAAAAGAAGCTAAAATTCAGTTTAATGTTCTGTAATTGTCCCAGAGTGAGGAACACAAAAAGTGTTAGTGCTTTTTCCAAATTGACAAAATCTTGTGGGAATGCATCAACTTCCACGGACATTGGTCGACTCCCTACGGACCAATACATATGTGTATTCTCTGATCTGTGTTGGCGATTTCAACGGTTGTGTTAGGTCCTCTGAGAAAACGACTGTTGTGATTTAGGGCTAACTTGAATTAAAAAAAACTTAGCAGATATCTTGGGTGTCTTTCATCGCAGCGATCCATATCTTCAGCAAGAGAGAAGAAGCTGGAACATGGTTTTCTAAGAGCTGTATTTGAGTCTGGATTCAAACACGTCAACACAGACTGAAATATTTCACTATTCAAAGTTATCCACACCATATTCACGGTCATTATTTCTAACTTACTCCACGGTTGTGTTGTTTTACATGCCAAAAGTCGTTTGGCAAAATCCGGTTACCCTTCCCCACATCTGCCTCTAAATAATATCATGCCATTAAAGCGTCCTGGTGAATCCGTGGGGGTGAAAACATGGTGCTAATAGCAGGAAGCACTTGTAAAAAGGGCTCTTTATAAGACGTCGCCGCGGAGACAGTGAAAACACGCACACGCCCATAACCCTGATTTATTTATGGACTTTTACAGTGGTAGAAATGCTCCCTTTTCTAATGCATCTATTATTGAACGATAGGGCCCAGTGGACTCGGCTCAACAGATTGCGGCGTAAAATATGGATGTAAAACCAAATTGTGTGTGCGGGGATTATTTGTGAGAGTGTGTGTTCTGCTTGTGTGTTCACGAACCAACTTTGTACATTCTGGCTTGTCTATAATGGATGGCTATCACAACAGTTGCCATGAAACACACCTGCTCCTTGGAGAGACTTCTTCAAGGTTCTTTTTCATGGACACTCTTGATACAGAGACACATGCAGAGATAGTAAAACCACACGCCAATTCAAGTCCCTCAATAATTCTCTGAGCTTCACGGTCAGGAATGAGAAGCACTTACAACTTTGCCAAACCTTTTCTGTGTGGAGTTTGGCTTTCCCTACCTCTAAAAATACGTACAATAGTTGGCATGCACCTTCCGTATACTGTACAGGCGACTCCCGCTCCCATCACTCTGTGCAGAGAGAAACAAATGGCCACAACAGTAGTAAAAATACTGGGCATTGTGGATGTATGTGCATTTCTTTATACGCCTCCATGTCATTTCAAATCAATCTTTCTAACTCTTCAACTTTGGACTTTTGGAAACTCCCATGAGGAATTGAACTTGTGGGCGGGGCTTTGCTAAAGTATCAAACCTTACACGCTGAAAGTGTAGTGTATGGGTGGTACTATTTCTTTTGGCGGACTTACACATTGTATTGGTTCCATGTCATGTGTACGCGCACTGATTTGTTAAGTTGTCATGGTAACCTTAGCGTCAGTTACCGGTAATTCATCAGTAAACCCATCTCCGAGTCTTCTTCCATATTCATTTGTTGTATAAAAGACACAACAGAAAGAATACACATTTCTGACTTGTGTTGTGACTTTAAATACTGTTGTTGAAGTTGTATCCTCTGATTAAAACCTGAACCTTAGTCATGTTTAAAAACCTTTGCTGTGGAAGACCCTGTACTTGTCTCATTTCTCTCTCCTGGACTTTGCTGATTCTCTCCGGTGCTTTTCTCTATGCGTACAAGTCTCTCCAAACTAGGGTTGCCAACCGTCCCTTAAAATCCGGAATTGCCCTGTATTTTAGAAAAACTATGTGCGTCCTGTATTGAGTCGATACAGGAAGGCTTTTGTCTTGTATTTTCAGAGTCGCCTTAAATGCATCACTCACTCACTGCATATCACACAGATTCAGATTCAGATTCATTTATTTGCCATTTGCAGTAAAACCACATTGGAAAAACTGTGCAAGACTACCCCAGTGTGCACCAGACAGAGAAGACGACACACACCAGAGCTCTTGCCACGACGCCATCTTTACGGCGCCATGCGACAAACAGTAGAATAAACAGCAGAGAGCAGAAACATACATATCACAGACAGTTTGGATAAACACAGTATGTTTTGGAAAAAACACGGACGTTTTCATTATGGAAATAAACTCAGACAACCCTTCGCCAATTTGGGCCGTCAGAGGGGGCTAGGTGAGGGGGGGATGAGCAGGAAAGACTTAAGGGGGTGAGGAGGGAGGGAGAAGGGAGTAGGGAGGGGGAGAGGACACACACACAACAGTTTAAGTATCTACCTTTCAGTCAATCAGTGTCAATGGGGCGTCGGCTCGATCACATCCATTTAATGTTGACAAGCGCTGGGCCAGAAGTTCGGTAAAGTTAGCTTCATATTCCCAGATTCAGACTTCTGCGGTCAATAGCTCACGAAAGCTACGTAGTTGAATAAAAGTAATCGTTCCAAAATGATCACCTTTGCACAGCCTAACAACTACAGCATTGATGTTTTAATACAGAGCAATCCATTGAATCCAATCTGCTGCCAGCGCCTGGAAAAGCACTTAGGGAGCGTCAACAAATGTCAAGACCTGCTTTGTAACGAACAATGGCTTTTATGTGATGCTATTTACACGCACAAAAGTCTCACACACTGTAAATAATGCCCATATCTAACTGCTACAGACTTTGATTTCAACATGTTTTTATATATTTTAAATGAATACTTTTCTTTTTCTTTTTTTGATTGCTTTTACTCTAACATACACAAACAATGGTAGTTGTCTTTTCATGACTAATAAGAATGCATTAAGTCCTTAACCAGCCAAAGAGTTCCACCTGTTTATTTAATTTAATCTTTAACTAAGGATATTGTTTTTTTTTGTTTTTTTTTTTTATGTAGTCAAAAAATAACTAAAAACTGTGATTATGAAATTCCATGATTCCTGTGTAGATTGAAATTAGGACTAAAAAGTGCTCAACCCGATCCACCCCAGGTATTTTTCTGATCTCAAGTTGGCAACCCTACTCCAAACGCTCCCAAATGAACCATTAAAAAGGTGGAGAAACCTCTCTGGATCTATTTGGGATCAACACAAACGGCGTTACCAGGCGGCAAAACAAAATAGTTTCCCAGATTCATGAAGTCAAATGAACCAATTACTGCTACACGCTTGAACGCTAATTCGAGTCTGTCTGCGCGGCCTACTTCCGTCCGTATGTAAATATTCATGCTCGTATTTAATTTAATTGCCTTATTCTGCTTATTAAACTTTGCCTACACAATGTTACGACACTAAATCTCCTCGTCGGCTGTTAAATATTTAACGGTTATTTGCCGAGACTCAATAGAGCGTCAGGTTCTGGTGATTTGCATGGAGCGTGTGTCTGTAACGTCGGCAGGTCTCGACGCAAAGATCCATCCGTCTTCATTCAAAACCGACGAACGCTGCCGAAGCCGACGGCAGGTCAGAGGTCGTGTGTCAGAGGGTGACATCACGCCCGTCGCCGCGGTGATGTATGGCTGCGGTGAAACGAACGAGATGCAGGACAATAGAGCGAGACTCAGGAGAAGGGAGGGTTTCACGAGAACAAATGGAAACAGGAGAAAATTAAATTATTCTAAAAAATTTTGCTTCGTCTAATTTATGCTTGCCCTATGACAGATTTTATTTTTTCTATTTTTTAATTTTTTCCTGATTTAAGACTTATTTTAAATATTTTTGATTATTTTAAATATTTTTGATTATTTTAAATATTTATGATTATTTATTCCCTATCTCAATTTATTTTATTTTTTTGCCTCATATCATTGGACACAAACCAGGAATATTTTTTAGCACTGTTCTCACTAACATCGGTTGTGACATAAATCGGCTCAAGCTACTTCTGCCTGATTTGTCCGTTTGCCAATTCTGAAAGGCAAGTATATTTGTACAGCACAGTTCATAAACAAGACAACTCAATGTGCTTAACAAAACAAGATACAATCACACAAGGCATAATCATAAATACAGATAAAATCCCTGAGTTGTCTCTACAGCTAAACAGAACTGGTTTTAACATTATCTCAAATATTCAGGAAGGCTGCTTCAGATTTGGCTCCTTCACCCTAATACCCAAAAAGTTTGACGAAGACATCATTGCCCTAGTCTCTTGCTAGACTATTTCAGATTTTGTTATCTGAAATAACAAAATCAAACGATTGGATTATGACACACACACAAACGGTACATTAGCCTGGCCTTATCCATCCTTCACTGCGTGTAACGTCTGGGTCTGGTCCCTGTGTTAGTGAATACAATCAGTTGAAATTCGACCGACCAATCAGAGAGCGCGGGAGGCGGGTGTTCTAGTTAGATGTGGGTGACGTCAAGAGTTTGCGTCGAACGGGCAGGTTGTAGTTTGGCGAAGAATGCGATAGTAAAGTAATCCGGTCTGGTTCTATCAAGAAACTGAAGCCGGAGCAAGAGGAATGTTTAGAAAATGTAATCGCTGCAAAGATTGTGGCGCTACTCCCCACGGGCTCCGTTAGCGGCAAAGGAGATGGCTAAAGCTAGGCTAAATGCTAAATGCTAACAACTCGCACACAGTAAACTCAGATCCAATGGTTTCAATCTGCAAAAGTAGTTAAAAGAGTCAATGGAGCAAATCCAGACCTTAGTACGAAATGTCATTTGTACTATGGTGTGGTAAGACCAGGCTAACAGTACATGAGTCTGAATACCACAGTGAGAAGAAAGATATTGATTTTGCATAAAAAAAAAAAATGAGAAGTCAAGTTTAAACAGTATTTGAAGCAAGCTAGGGTCATAGCAGACACACAAACATGGAGCAGCAGCTGTATTCTTGGATTGACTCCGTTCGCCGAGAGAGAGAGCAGAATCGGAGGCCATTATCCCGGCACACCGCTCAAAACTCCTTCTCCGTAATGGTCCCTCCCGCTTGTTATTTTAAGCATTGTTAAATTTGACTAAGCTCCAAACAAAAGTATATCTTTGCAGCGTGTTTCCAGAGACAAGCGAGAGGCACAGTTATAAATACAGGCAAAAGTTTGGGGGAAAAATTCACGCTTAAAGAATTACCTATGGTTTCTTATGGAGAGAGTATTTACTATTATTATAATATTTCTCACGTCCATCAAAATGTTCTGGTTCGGGCATAATGGTTTGTTGATCTATGAATCTTTTTAGTTGCACCACCATTTGCAAATTTTGCATTTTCTTTCATTTTTATTATACTAAAGCAAGATATTTTACACTTACTTTTTAATGATGCTAAAGATTGAGATTGTATTCTTGCTTCTGTATTATGCTAAAGCTAGAAAGAAGGTCCGATTGGGTTTGTCTGATCAGCCTTCTGCTGCGGTAGGACACGCTGTAGACACTCGCTCACCCCCACAGCCCCCAACATTACGTGGGTGTTTCCATGGAGCTATAGTTCTTCATATGGACCAAAAACCATAGAGCTGTTTTCCTCTTGGACAAAGAGGCCTAACTGTATTATATGACTTGGACCGTACGCGCGCTCTGATTGGTTGATTTGCGGCCTGATATTTTCCCATCTCGGACCGTTACCATGACAATTGGTCCGCAGCGCGTATCAGATTCGATATCTTTCCACGGTAAAACAGAAATAATGTATGGTCCGTGTATTCTATTATCCGGACGAGTTGGAAGAGCCAGAGGAAGTAATAACAGCAAATAACGACAAAAACACAGCTCCAAACAGTCAAGAAGAGATTGACAACTTCGTTACAGACCAGAAAGGTAAAAACATGATTAAGAAAACCAAGTGGGACATAAACATACTTCACAAATATGTAAAAAGCATTGGTAAAGACACAGACTGAGAACTTACAGCGGGCGCCTCAATCATCTGATCAGTTCTCCATGTCACGGTTTGACAGTTTGGTCAAATGTGTTTTTGCTCGTTAAAACTGATATTTGCACAAATTTAAGAATAGTCATATAAAAAAACATTTATTAACCTCGCCACGGCTCGGTCTGTACAAAAAGCCCGCGGTCTGATATTTCTCTGTACAGACCTCGCGCTCGTTTGATAAGCCGTTATTATCGGACTCTTACCGTGAGCTCGGTGGATGGGAAGAGCGGTTGTTTGTTGTTTTGTAAATATTATCCGTCCAGTGCACTTGAGCCTGTACATACTGTAAATACCCCTTCTTTGCCAATCTAAATAACACAAATATGTCGCTAGCACCACAGTTGTCAGAATTTTCCATACGCACTGTCATTTCCTCCCAGAGAGAACTTATTTTTCTGAGTGGTCCAAACTATATTACTGTGTTATCAATGTAATCTCTCTCATGAAACACGTTTTACAAATGGTTCTGGCATGTGCTTCCTGAATGTGTCCTTACCCCATCCCTGAGTGGGGTGTGAGACAAATACTCAGTTACTCTGGTCTGTGCTAAGGCGCTGTGTACATAAAGATTACTTCCTACTTTGCTTAACAGAACTTTGAGCATGAATCAGATCCATCCACTTCTCTTTTCTCTAATTCCTTTCCTTTTTCCAACTCTCTCTCTTCAAAACCCTGCGTCTCATTTCTTTATTCAGTATCATATTAATTTCAGGAGGACCTGCAAATCCACTCCGCCGCTGCATAATTCATCCGCTGCTTCTGACACAAAATTCCCTTTCATGTTCCGCGCCCGAGCCCTCAAACCGGGATCCTGCGAAACCTGGGATAAGCCGCGATGACTCCCACCTGTCGGCCAAACACCGCCGCGTGTCCCGTAAAAGTGGCATTTGCGGAGAAACGAAAGCTAGAGCGCGGCGTTTGAAGTCGCACGGTTTAAGAATGAGCGACGTCGACGATCAAAGCGACAACGAGAGACGAGCCGGAGACGTCTGCGGCGAGAACAATGGAGGCCGCTGTTTGCTAATGCGCAGTTTGGATGGTTTTGTGGAGCTTTTGTGTCCGATTGTGCGGCGGGGAAGAGAAGAAAGCTGTTTTTTTTACTCTTAACTGCTGTGAAAGTGTGCGTTTGAGCCACAAGCACTGTCATTTAGATCAGAATCATTTTTGTAGGTAAAAGTAAAGAGTTATGCACAATAAATGATCATAGAATTTCTTAGTGCCCTTGTATATAGCAGTAATTAAGTGCATACAATAGAGCTTTAGCGGGGCATACATCTGACGCAGGTTGACTCTTTCATGCTGATTGCAAATGTACTTTGTGAGCTTTTTACTGTTATATTTATCCATCTTCTAAAAACGGACCTGACGTTGTTTTGCCTTTAGATCAACCCACAGTAATGTGACTTTAAAGCAGCTCTGCTCATGTACGTCTCTCCACAGCCTCGCACCAAAGTACATCTGTGACATGTTAGTGCCATATGAACCCACTGGGACTCTGAGGAGCACAGGGACTGGCCTCCTGCTGGGACTCTGAGGAGCACAGGGACTGGCCTCCTGCTGGGACTCTGAGGAGCACAGGGACTGGCCTCCTGCTGGGACTCTGAGGAGCACAGGGACTGGCCTCCTGCTGGGACTCTGAGGAGCACAGGGACTGGACTCCTGCTGGGACTCTGAGGAGCACAGGGACTGGCCTCCTGCTGGGACTCTGAGGAGCACAGGGACTGCTCTCCTGCTGGGACTCTGAGGAGCACAGGGACTGGCCTCCTGCTGGGACTCTGAGGAGCACAGGGACTGGCCTCCTGCTGGGACTCTGAGGAGCACAGGGACTGGCCTCCTGCTGGGACTCTGAGGAGCACAGGGACTGGCCTCCTGCTGGGACTCTGAGGAGCACAGGGACTGGACTCCTGCTGGGACTCTGAGGAGCACAGGGACTGGCCTCCTGCTGGGACTCTGAGGAGCACAGGGACTGGCCTCCTGCTGGGACTCTGAGGAGCACAGGGACTGGCCTCCTGCTGGGACTCTGAGGAGCACAGGGACTGGCCTCCTGCTGGGACTCTGAGGAGCACAGGGACTGGCCTCCTGCTGGGACTCTGAGGAGCACAGGGATTTGAATGCCTTGTGTGATGTCTTCTGTATGAACTGAGCTATTCTTGGGTTTCATTAAACTGGCCTGTAGGGGAAGAATGAACAGATGTCGGACAAATCAGTTTTGCTCCCATTGAAAACCGTGTAAAGTCTTTTTTGGAGTCAGAGGCTCTCCTCCTGTGCGGTGTACGGTTGTTGGAACAGTCTTAATCAGGGACACTCAATTCTAAGGGAGTACTAAAAAAATATTTCTCAAAAGAGTCTTGATTTCGGGCATTATTGGAAAAAAAAAAGGAGAAATTGTGTTTCATTGGGGTGGCCTGCAGGGGGCGCTTATCTGGGAAAGCCTTGATCCACCTCGCCCGCCTCATTCCAGTGATTTTTTCAAAGTGTCCTCCTTTATATGAGACACAGTTGGAACATGAACAAACTCTTGTCTTTCTCTCTATTTGTGCGGTTGCTACAAACGTACACCGCGCACAAAGATGGTGTTTTGACAGCGCTTCTTCTTCTACTATATCTCCGTGTATAAACCGCTTCTTCTTCTACTATATCTCCGTGTATAAACCGCTTCTTCTTCTACTATATCTCCGTGTATAAACCGCTTCTTCTTCTACTATATCTCCATGTATAAACCGCTTCTTCTTCTACTATATCTCTGTGTATAAACCACTTCTTCTTCTACTATATCTCCGTGTATAAACCGCTTCTTCTTCTATATCTCCGTGTATAAACCGCTTCTTCTTCTACTATATCTCTGTGTATAAACCGCTTCTTCTTCTACTATATCTCCGTGTATAAACCCGGCAGACTGCACCGCCAGGATACGTCACGTCCTGTCCTACGTTTGTTATTCACTGCCCTGACGTCATATGAAACCCAAGAATAACAAGCCTAACAAAACAGGGCAGAAACACTTGTCTGGTCTTGACAGCGTTGGCTTTTATCCATTGGAACTATTGTTTTTCTCAAACACATTGAACTGAGCACAATAGGACCTGATGTATAAAAGTCTCGGCTCCTCAGAGTGTGCGGTGGACGGTGAAACAAGAGGTCTCTCTCCTGGCCCTGCGTGTGTGCTGTGTGTTTTGTATATATCGTGTATATTGTGTGTATTGTGTGCAGACCTTTTCCTGGCGGCTCCTAATTGAGACGAATTGCCTTTAAATCCAGATTGATGCACTGCTCTTGAACACAACATGCCGTTGACTCCGATAATTGGGACAATGATCCAATGGTGCTGCAGCATATTAGCACTGACTGTTGATAGACCAATCGTACAGAGCTAATTTACTTCAATCATCCCCCTACCACAGAGAATGATCAATGTGTCTGTGTGTGTATCAGTGTGTATCAGTGTGTGTCTGTGTGTGCCATTTGCCTGGTCTTTTAGAAGTGGTATGGCAGCTCTGTGGTATATACAGTATATTGTACTTTTGAATGCACTGGAAATGGCAGCGACTCCTAAGTGTCTCTGAAAAACAGGTCCGGACCGGAGCAGAGAGGATTCATGGTCTGAAACAAGCGGATCAGCCAAAATCCACTGGAGGAAGGGTAACTTTTTGCTGCTGATGTGATCTGAAGTGTTGTTCGTATTCTATCTATTTGTTTTGTTTGTGTGGATGGATGTCTCTTTCGGTGATCAATAAAGTCTCCATCTACTGTATATCCAACATTATAGCAGAGTTTAGGCTGAGTTCTTTGTCTATAAAGGGCGGCACGGTGGCTGAGTGGATAGCACTCTCGCCTCTCAGCAAGGAGGTCCTGGGTTCGAATCCCGGTCGGACCAGGGCCTTTCTGCGTAGGTTTCCTCCGGGTGCTCCGGTTTCCCCTACCACTAAAAATATGTACAATAGTTCTGGCATGTGCCTCCTGTACTGGCCCCGCTCCCATCTCTGTGTGGAGTGAGAGACAAGTGCCCAAAAATAATAACAATTGTAAACCGCTTTGTGACTCTGGTCTGTGATAGGCGGTATATAAATAAAGATTACTATAATACTGTGTGTGTGAGATGCAAGGTGAGGTCACGTTTTCAAGCTACTTCCTTTTAATATTGTGTGCCTCGTGACAAGTTTATTTGTATAATACAGTTCTTACAAGAGCCAACTCAAATGCAGAACAAAACAAGATACAAACAAACACACAAGACATTAGTCATAAATAATAACAGTACATTAAAAAGAGTAAAGATACAATCCCTCAGTTGTTGCAGAAACTGAACTGTTATAACCTGGATTAAAAAAATTCAAAGAAGAAGCCTTTCTCACATTTTCAGGAAGACAGTTCTATATTATCGCTGCATTAATCTGAAACGCTGCCTCTGCCTGCCCCCTGTGCTCCTCCGAGTCCCAGCAGGAGGCCAGTCCCTGTGCTCCTCCGAGTCCCAGCAGAAGGCCAGTCCCTGTGCTCCTCCGAGTCCCAGCCGGAGGCCAGTCCCTGTGCTCCTCCGAGTCCCAGCAGGAGGCCAGTCCCTGTGCTCCTCCAAATCCCAGCAGAAGGCCAGTCCCTGTGCTCCTCCGAGTCCCAGCAGGAGGCCAGTCCTTGTGCTCCTCCGAGTCCCAGCAGGAGGCCAGTCCCTGTGCTCCTCCAAATCCCAGCAGAAGGCCAGTCCCTGTGCTCCTCCGAGTCCCAGCAGGAGGCCAGTCCCTGTGCTCCTCCGAGTCCCAGCAGAAGGCCAGTCCCTGTGCTCCTCCGAGTCCCAGCAGGAGGCCAGTCCCTGTGCTCCTCCGAGTCCCAGCAGAAGGCCAGTCCCTGTCCTCCTCCGAGTCCCAGCAGGAGGCCAGTCCCTGTGCTCCTCCGAGTCCCAGCAGGAGGCCAGTCCCTGTGCTCCTCCGAGTCCCAGCAGGAGGCCAGTCCCTGTGCCCCTCGGAGTCCCAGCAGGAGGCCAGTCCCTGTGCTCCTCCGAGTCCCAGCAGGAGGCCAGTCCCTGTGCCCCTCGGAGTCCCAGCAGGAGGCCAGTCCCTGTGCTCCTCCAAATCCCAGCAGAAGGCCAGTCCCTGTGCTCCTCCGAGTCCCATTAGAAGGCCAGTCCCTGTGCTCCTCCGAGTCCCAGCAGGAGGCCAGTCCCTGTGCCCCTCAGAGTCCCAGCAGGAGGCCAGTCCCTGTCCTCCTCAGAGTCAGTTAATTTCCAACCATTTCTTCTTCTAATGCTGGCTTGAACATTAATAAATAATCTGTTATTCCACCATTTTTGTCTCTGTGATGAAGATTCTCTCATGAAACATAATTGACATTGGCGCAGTGGCCCGTCACATTTCCCGTTGGCATTTACAGTTCAGCTCCATCAATCAATAACAAGTGTGTAGCTGACGTACAAGGACAGCCATGACAGGCGCCCCCTCTGGCTGTATGTGGCGGTGCGAGCAGAGGCGCAGGAGGCAGTCGCACCGCACACCAGTGTCCCTGAACGCGCCCCAGAGCCACCATCGCGGAGGTTACTCTCTCCGGTCCTCTGCGGTGACGCCTCGGTGCATGTAGAGCTGGTACAATGCATCCTGGGTAAATAAAGATAACATTCATATTAGTGGGATTATGCAAATGGCTTGGGCTGCTCCTGCTTTGATTACGGCGCTGTAGAGATGTATTTGTTCATGCAATTACGTGAGTATGTGGCGTTAATAAAGATGACATTGTGGAAATACATATGTTTGTGTTTTTATGTGAGAGGTGACGTCCCCTTTAAAATGAGCATGTGACATCATCAAGTCTCGGCGTTTATCGGGGTCACTCAAATGTTAAAATATTGTTACGCATCAAAAACAGACCACAAGTTCCATCCTTTCTGACTTCTGGCACAAACATGTCTCTAAAACTTCTCACTCTGTCTAAAGTACTTTTACTTTTGGGCCACCCTCATATTCGTTCCCACTATAAAGATTTTAGTAAAAGTAAATTTTGAGAACAAATCATATCTCAACATGCTGTTTTTTAATTAGAAATCATAATATAATGTACACACTTGAGCCGTATGAGTCACAGTGTAATGCTTGGCCTGAAAGCTGATTGGCTGCTTTTCACTAGCTGATCTCACTATGGCAACTGTTGCTATGGCAATCAGGAAGTCTGTGAGCGGGTTTGCCGCAACTCACGGCGTCTAGCTGATCTCGCTCGTAAAGTAACTTGTGTTCTAGAACCAATTATTGGTTAGTCCAGTAAATTTTTAGGGTGAAATGATGTTCTTTACCTTTGCACGGCCGGGTTTGCAGCTGGTAACTTTCAAATTGAAGCTAAAAACAAGACACATTCTACTCTTGTTTTTTTCTGGGGGTCGCATAGAGAGGATGTTTTGATTTAAGATATTTCACGCTCTAAAACACAGGTGTCAAAGTCAAGGCCCGGGGGCCAGATCCGGCCCGCGAGACCATTTCCAACATTATAGCAGAGTTTAGGCTGAGTTCTGTGTCTATAATACTGTGTGTGTGAGATGCAAGGTGAGGTCACGTTTTCAAGCTACTTCCTTTAATATTGTGTGACTCGTGACAAGTTTATTTGTATAATACAGTTCTTACAAGAGGCAACTCAAAATGCAGAACAAAACAAGATGCAAACAAACACACAAGACATTAGTCATAAATAATAACAGAACATTAAAAACTTATGTAACTTTCAAATTGAAGCTAAAAACAAGACACATTCTACTCTTGTTTTTTTCTGGGGGTCGCATAGAGAGGATGTTTTGATTTAAGATATTTCACGCTCTAAAACACAGGTGTCAAAGTCAAGGCCCGGGGGCCAGATCCGGCCCGCGAGACCATTTCCAGTGGCCCCTGAGATGATTTTAAATTATTATATTAAATAGAAGCATTAATGGTATTAGGCGACAATGGCATGTTATCCATTACTAATTGTCTCAAGAAAACAACCATAAAATGTAATTCCATAAGAAATGTTAAGCCAACATGTAATTAGAAGTTTGTTTTATTATGTTATGTTTTTTACGAGTCTTCAATTACATTGAAGACGGAGAACCGCCCTCTCCACTTCAGCGGATTTGAACAAATCTCTCTGGTCTGATTGGACGAGCACGAATCACCAGAATGATTGACAGTTGGGAGGACCAATAGTCTTGATGATCCGCACAGAAGTAGAAAGTCTTCCTCTAAACCTTCAATATTGGGTCCAGTTTTGGTCTAGTTTTGGTCCAGTCCACATGAACTGAACGTATTCTAATCAGAAAGAATATCCAACCTAACTCATGTGAAATAAGCCATTTATAAAGATACCTTCATATTCCAAATAATAATTATACATGAAACCCACTTATTGTTTCGGCCCCTGACCAGCCCTTTCATTTTTTAATCGGCCCTCAACCAAAATAAGTTAGACAGCCCTGCTCTAAAACATTAAAGAACTAAAGTATATTTTTCTATGGGTAACATAATCATTTTAAGTCCGGAATGCTAACGCTCATTCTCATGCATCGGAAGTATTGGTTCATTCCGATTGTGAGCAACTTCAGAATGACCTTTTTGGAGTAATGTGCTTTTGATTTTAACTTCTGAGACTGATAATTCTATAAAACTATGTTCCATCTATTCAGACCTAGCGACAGGTTTGACTCTAACCTTGTCCACTATACTGGGTTATGCAATGAGGATCTTATGTGTTAAATTTATACAAGCAACTTTTAATCTGACTCCACAATGCCTCGGCTTTTTCTGTATTCATCCCGGCGCACACTTCATACGAATGCAATGCAATACTCTGGGTCTAAAGGCTAAACTGTGAATTGAGTTGGAGCGACCGTTTTCTCGCCCTAAACTCCTCCATAAAATCGACATGCACCAAATGTAAATAGTCTGAATATATTCCGGTCCACAGAGTTCCTCCATCCCTCTGGTTTCCTGAGGTTAAACGATTAGGTTGGAGCAAACAGCCTCCTCCCTCCTCGGTCTAAGCCCCTTTATATTGGTTGGCTCTCATAAAGCTTGTGACCTTTTAGCTTTCATTCAGATGGCTGGTCCCAGAGTTCAGCCGACCTGTCGATAGCAATAAGACGTCAAAATGGAGGACTTAAGGCTACTTTTATACGGTTGTAAATGTCAGTCATGGGACACAGGGGTTTTTATTGTTGTCCTTCACAAATAATTAACTGTTTTCATGTTTTTATCATGCAGTTGACGTGCAAGTTGACATAACAGAACTGGATACAGGAATTATTTTTATACACATTTTTAAGATAGCGAGAACAAATGTGTTTTAAAGGTGAGGCAAGTTTATTTGTAAAGTGCTGATCATACACAAGACATGTCTGGAGTTTGTCAGAAAACAGAGAGAGAGGTACACGACCCAAGCTCCTCCCCCTTCCTTTCTGATTGGTCGACGCCTACGTTTCCGTAACAATCAATCAACACATTTAAATGTTAATCGGAGAACACATTATACATATACATTATTAATGCACATGCACGGAGGTTTTCAGAATGATCTGTTCACGTTTTCATGACAAAGATACTGTTTTAATGCACAAAAAAGCGGTAAACCAGGAAGTGCTATTATCATGAACTGCACATTATAGGACACATCTGCAGAGGATCTGATTATGGATATAGGTTCAGGATATAAATGATTATGGATATAGGTTCAGTATATACATGACTATGGATGTGTTTCTGCTGCTGCGGGACGTCTGAATTTCTCCTATGGGGGTTCAGTAAATGATCTATCTACAGTATGTACAATAACCTCTGGTCCAGCGCCAGTACTACCCAGAGCCTCCTTTAGCTTCAGAGCTCTGACAGGATCTGCTTCTCATTTGCAGCTGGCGCGACAGCTACATGGATGTGAGATTTTTGTTCGAGATAAGACAGTGTGCGTTTGCTCCTTTTAATAAACGTCTGAGAATGAATCTTCGCGACAGTCGAGGCAAAGCGATCCCCAAACCCCAAGCAAACCCATAAAAGATACTGTGATTTAACACATTTTCCATTCCAGCCGATTAACTTAAATGTCAAATAAAAGTTGCTAGAGCCATATCTCCCCCGAGAAGTGTCTCCACTCCGCAAATCGTCCAATTAAAGCCTCATACCAGAGTGGAATGGAGAAAAACACTGTTGGATTTGTGAATTTCTGCTTAAAGGGTCAGTGTACCGCTATGCTATATGCAGCTCTGTGATACGCAGCGAAGGCCGGGCTCTTCACGCTCCTGTTTAGCCACAGTTCAAAAGATTTCTCATGTTTCTGTCTGAAGTAACTGGTTTTCCCCCCCGAGGCATTTCTCTTTCTTTCCTTCCGTGAGTGTGTTGGAGTGTACAGTAGTTGTTATATGGGAGAACAAAAGCGGCAGAATGTGCAGCGGTGGCAGAATTCTTGCATGTATTTGGGAGAAGCTTAAAGATAGTGGAGAAAAGTGAGAGTTTGAATGCCTCCAGGTGCTGCGGCAGAAGCAGTTCTATGTTTCAAAGTCAGGGGACATGCATGGGTTTGAGTCTCACTGTAAACATATAGACTTAATGAAACTTGCCCATGATATAGGAGCTGAGCAGAGATGCATATTTACATTTATGGACATTGGTCTTTGCCCTTTATGGACAAATGGATCTCTGTGTTATCATTTCCTGTGTTTGATTCTCTGATCTGTGTCGGCGAATCATTTGCTTTGTAAATTCCTTTGAGATAACTACTGTTGTGATTTAGGACATTTTTATTGAATTAAATATGTTGTATTAAAGTAGCAGTATGTAAGATTTCCATGTCAAATCGTCATTCAATGGCCCTTAAATTCCCGTCAAAAGGCATCATGTTTTTTTTCAAATACTTCTTATTAGTTCAGAGAAAATTGGATTTCAAAAATTATTTTACGCCCCTAAATCTTGTTATTGTTTTCATTTTGATGACCCGCCCTCCACCATTTTAGCATTCAGAAAGTCTGTGAGTTGCCAGAACTCACCGCATCGAACTAATCTCACTGCTGAAGGAAAAAAAAAATCTCCTTATGATTCTCAAATCATTAATGACAATACAATGTATTCTTGTATAGCCCTAAATCACAACAGCGTCATCTCAGGGACTGAACAAAACCATTGAAATCACCAACACAGATCAGAGAATCAACTGTTAAGGCATACACATATAGAATACATGTGTATTGGTCGACAGGGAGAGACCAATGTCCATGAATGTGGATAAAGATTTGCACTTGTTTTTAAACTGTTTTAGTCGATCGATTTCACAGTGACATTTGTTTACTGTTTTATTTGTTTTATTTCTGTCTTTTAATGTTGTTTTATGTCTGTATTTGTCTGTGCACACTGGAGACTTTTTGCTAATGTATTCCAATGTGGTGTTTTTACTACAAATGGCAAATAAACTGAATCTGAATCTGAATCTAAATGTCATACATGTAGAATGTTAAAGTGTCCTGGATCACCACAGTCCTTCTAGTCTGACACTAACTGCCCAACAGACCCTCCTGCATTGGCAAGGAAAAAAGTGGAAAAAAGTGAGAAACGTCGGGGAGATCCACATTGAGAGAGGGATCCGCTCTTACACGGACGGACACACTGAAGATCCAGGACCTAAGCTACAGAACGAGGACCAGGGCCACTCAGCGGCCGCAGAGCGTGGACAGGTCCGGTGCAGGACTGAAGGCGGAAGTGCTTCAGTGCGGGAGTGATTTAACTCTGAAACTGTGGGACGAATAAAGGATTTCTTAATCTTAATCTTAATCTAAACAAGGAATAGGTTTAAGATTCCTATTGTGATGCCTTTATGAAAAAGATGATTTGTTGTCTGACAAAACGTCTGTCTGATATTATTATGATCCCAGCTGGATTTGTTTGCAAACCTGGCAACACAGAGAGCGCAGAACCGCTTCTGGCTCCATTATTAGCAACAGCTGTAATGAAATATGTGGCCGGAAGAATCCTAGCTTTTACTAAACAGCACCACACAGACCAGCTCCACACATCTGTGAAGGTAAAGTGGTTTAAAGGGACCATCCAACAAAGGTTAATTTTAAAATGAACTTTAAATAAAATGCCCAGATAATTGACATGTACACACTTTACTTTGGTGACTTTACTTCACCAAATATTAAAATGGATAAGTTGCTGGTTGTGTCTTTAGGCCCAAGGGCAGCCGTAGCTCCAGCGGTAGTTTATCACCACCATATTTGGAGTGAATGAAAATTGGATAAGAGTCCAAAAAGAATCCAGAGCAGCACTATAAAAAACAGATTCATTATTATTATTATTATTATTAAAGCAGTTTCACAAAAAAGTAGAAGAAGAAGAAGGTCCTTTATTCGTCCCACGGCGGGAAAATGTCAGTTTGATGAATACACACACACATCCAGGCAAGCAGCAAACATCACTTACTCGCTCCTTATAGGCAATGGTGGGTTAAGTTTCTTGCCCAAGGACACAACGACAGCAGACATCAGTGGGAGTCGGTGGGGAAGGTCTTGTGGTGGGCTCGAACCTATGACCTCCAGGCTCAAAGGCCAATGCTCTACCATCTGAGCCACTGTCGCCTGGATTGCAGAGGTTGCCCCATCTCTATAGCCAAACCCCAGCAGGTGGATTGCATTTGTGATATGAGCTACATGTGGGAAGATCCTGGAAACAAATATGTATCTTAAGGATCAAAAAACAATTATTAAACAGTATTTTTGCCTCTTGTCTATGGACTAAAATGCATTCTACTGTATAATCCTTCTGCAGTGGAATTGTGTTCAGGATAAAATTATCTGCCCGCGCTCTCTCACCTCAGGCTGAAACATGAACGATGCACTTTTTACAGAGGAGATGAGTTTGCATTGTTCTCGGAAACAGTCTTTTCAGCCGCGGTTTTTGGGACCGCACTTTCCAAACATAAGTACTTTGCAGACGCCAGGGGCCTCTCCCACCATTTCTCCTTCCTCCTAAATGCCTCCGAGTGGGCGCAGGCTTGGCTGTTTTATTTGCTGATCTGAAAAATATCCGCGACAAAATGTGAAAAGAGAGAGGAGAAAGTCTGGGTTTGAACCAGTGGAGCTCTTCATATCACTAAAGCGGCTTTTGTCATCCCAGGTTAGCGCAACAGGCTGCGACAGATCATGTGATGCCCCCCCGTGGGTAACGCAGTGCTGACGTTGCATTACATTGTGAGGGGTGAAGCCGGCCAGCTGGCTCAGGCCACATCTGCCTCACTCAGCGTGGACTGGAACTCTAATTTTAGCTCCAGTTTATGGGTCTCAGTTAAGGCTGTAAAAGACTTATCCAAACCAGGCATGCCAAACTCAGGTTCGTGGGCTAAATTCGGCCCGCCAGACAATTATTAGGCCCGAAATATTAATATTAATTATTATTATCAACTTGCAGCTTTGATCGTGTATGTACTACCAAGGCATGTTTTCCCAAATTCTCAGGAAAACAACCAAAATGTATTTACTCAAAAATGTTTAATCCAACACATGATTCAAAGTTAAAACAATGTGTGTAACTTTATATTTGGTTCATTTTGTTTTCAGAAAAATCAACCGCACAAAATGAAGAAAAACTCTCGCCCAAATTCCTTCATAATGTAAAAGTCAAAAAAATAAATCCCTTCTATTCTTTTGGCCCCGGTCCAGGTCCTATTTGTTTTATTTGGCCCCAGATTAAAATGAGTTTGACGCCTCTAATCTACAGTAAATGTGATTTTTAATTGAACCATAGGATGTGATAGAAAAGATGAATCTCAACTCGATTTTTTTAATTCATACAATTTGCATCTTGTTTGAGAGTTTCAGAAGATCCATTTTCATCATGTCTCTTCAGGATCAGTGAGAAAATAAGAAATAGCCCACACTTTTAGGTAAATTAGATGCTTTAATGAGCAGTGACGAGAGCGACTTTGATGTTATTATTTATTTTATTCCAATTTGCAGTTAAAGTTTGTTTTATATGAACCAACTTGGACTCTGAGGAGCACAGGGACTAGCCTCCTGCTGGGACTCTGAGGAGCACAGGGACTGGCCTCCTGCTGGGACTCTGAGGAGCACAGGGACTGGCCTCCTGCTGGGACTCTGAGGAGCACAGGGACTGGACTCCTGCTGGGACTCTGAGGAGCACAGGGACTGGCCTCCTGCTGGGACTCTGAGGAGCACAGGGACTGGCCTCCTGCTGGGACTCTGAGGAGCACAGGAACTGGCCTCCTGCTGGGACTCTGAGGAGCACAGGGACTGGCCTCCTGCTGGGACTCTGAGGAGCACAGGAACTGGCTCTTCAGAGTCAGGACTAAACATGGGGAGAAAGCTCTTCAGAATTATGCAGCTTCAGCTTTGGAGCAGTCTTCCTGAAAATGTGAGACAGGCTTCTTCTCTGAGAATGTTCACATCCAGGTTTCTGTTTCGCTGTGCATACATTGTATCTTCACTCTTTGTAATGCACTGTGATTGATTAGTATTATTGTCTGTATCTTGTCTCTTGGTTCAGCAGTTGGAGTTGCCATGGGAACCAATGAACTGTGCTACAAAAAAAATAAGCACGCCTTGCCTTTACTGATCTCAATTAACGGGTGACTTTAATATATAAACCCAAGCCACACCATTAAATTCAATGGAGGAAGTGAAAAAAATCAAGAGCTAAAACATTTACAACACGTTAGAGAAGTTTTGACGAGAAATTGCAGGTTTTTTATACATACATTTTTATCCTCGACACAGACACAGAAAGTACATTTTGTTTGTGCAACTCGCCTGAAGTGGCCTTTTTTTCTCCGTGGATGTAAAGCACTCGTAAAACAAAGTAAAACGGGAACATCTCGAGACATTTACTATCGGACGTGTTTATAGACTTGGCAACAGAGAGACACCTACACCTCTCCATACGCGCTCTTTACGGCCCAGTGCTTTAGTTTGGCACTAGTTTCATTTCTGCTGCCGTTCTGAGACACTCTCAGCAAAAGCCGAGTGCGTTAAGCCGCTGCAGGAAACTAAACCGGTTTGAAAACTACAGAAGAATAGACTGTTTGTGCAATGTCTGACCTGGAACGCTCTGAAAAATAGCATCGCGTTGCTCTGGCGTCCTTGTTTTGGGACATTTTTCAAAGAAACCCAGACAAAAAGCACGACTTAAGTTTGCATTATCGTGTTGACAATCCAATCCACTTTATTTATATAGCACAATTCATAAACACACAATAAAATCAAAAACAGAGTAAAACAGTAAAATACAAAAATCAAATATAAAAAAAAACGTGTGTGCAAATATGTATGAATATGAACAGAACAAAAAAAATATAAAATAAAATGAAAATAAAAGGACCATACAACTCACGCAGTGTTAAAAGCCAGAGCATAAAAATGGGTCTTAAGACGAGACTTAAAACACTCTCCCCCCCCCCCCCCCCCCCCCCCCCCCCCCCTTCAGAGTGTTCCAG
This sequence comes from Knipowitschia caucasica, assembly GCA_964034765.1. Taxonomy (NCBI): domain Eukaryota; kingdom Metazoa; phylum Chordata; class Actinopteri; order Gobiiformes; family Gobiidae; genus Knipowitschia; species Knipowitschia caucasica. The sequence continues at coordinate 21,031,508 of OZ035844.1, forward strand.
AGCTTTGGTCCAGCCACAGAGAAGGCCCTGTCCCCCCGGGTTTTGAGTCTCGTCTTAGGTACCACGAGCTGGAGCTGGCCCTCGGACCTCAGCGCGCGGGGCGGATGGTAAATTTGGATGAGGTCCGAGATGTAAGGAGGGGCCAGTCCGTTCAAAGCTTTAAAAACAAACAATAAAATCTTAAAATTGATTGACAAGCGAAGTATATTGTGTGTAACTTTTGCTGCCTCTTGTCCATGACTTCTCGGTAAATAAATACAAATATCAGACCAATAGCGCGGCCTACAGATGACATCACGGGGTAAAAAGTGCAAAAAGTTCAAATAGGCGTATGGCCAAAGACCAGTTTTTCACCTTTTTTTTTTTTTTTTTTTTCAAAGTATGTAATCTAATCTGAAATAGAGCAAAAAATAGTGCGTTTCCACGGTAACTAGCACAACATCCATCAAAAACAAAAGTCTGGCATAGGTGTTTGATGTGTATTGTGACTATATTCTATGGGCAACATGTAACTTTTATGTCGCTTTTTCTCGCATTAAAACAGCATTTTTATCATGAAAACCTGAACAGATACTTCAGAAAACCTCTGTGCACGTGTGTGAAGAATGTATATGTATAATGTATTCTCCCGTTAACATTTAAGTGTGCTGATTGATTGGTATTTGTGTTTATTGAGCGTGGCTAGCTCCGGAGTGGCCGGAACTACTGTCGGAGTAATCTACACATCTGAAGTACAAGCAGAGAGTGCGTTGCCAAAGGGCAGCGGTCCTGGATAACACCTTCTCCTTTACATTTATACCACCACGAATACAAGGAGATTAAAGCATCCATCTTCAGTCGTCTTCAACCCTGTATTTATCAATCCCTTTGGACCACATTATCAAACTGTATTGAGATAGTGGACAAAAACACACAACTTAGACTCTGAATTATTTCTACGATGCTGCAGGTGGCGTCCGATCAGAAGCAGCAGGAATGGCCGACGGTTTGTGTTTCTTCTTAATGATGTCTGTGCCTGTCGGGGGTACAAACCTATAGCCGGTAATTGCCACATTAGTGCCCGGTTATAGATAGAAGTAATGGCACAGGAACGATCCAGCAAACGCATGAATCTTATTTGGACGCTCTCTTCTCAAAGTCAAAACAATCATTATGTCGTCTGAACGTGTGCCCTGTGTACTTTACCGTTTATTATAATGGCGAGCAAAAGCAAAAGAGAACGGTACGTAAACAGACCTTCGCTTCATGTGATGGAAAACTGTGTTGAAATATGGCAAAATTTTTTTACTTTTATTGAAGCAAAACAAATCCTTGAAGTGGTCACAGACATCGAGGGTTAGGGTTATGTCAAGGGTTAACCATAACCTTTGACATTGTGTTTATAAAGAGAGAAAGACAGAGCGTTACATTGCGTACAATCCAAAATGAGAGAGAGAAAGACGGAGAAGGACAAACAAATTAGTAAAATTATAGAATCTTATTAGGTGTGAGTTTTAAAGGTGTTCATTTGGAATTCCTCCATACAGATTTCAGTCTAAAGTGGGGGACCTTTTGGATTGGGTGTTCTCTGGCTGGTCTGTAGAGACACTGTGGAGCAGCCATTCCCAAAGTCAGTAACACCGCGGCCCTCTAAAAAATCTGATGGGAAATACGTTTCCGGGCGGCACGGTGGCTGAGTGGATAGCACTCTCGCCTCTCAGCAAGAAGGTCCTGAGTTTCGAATCCCGGTTGGACCAGGGCCTTTCTGAGTGGAGTTTGCATGTTCTCCCCGTGTCTGCGTCGGTTTCCTCCGGGTACTCCGGTTTCCCCTACCACTAAAAATATGTACAATAGTTCTGGCAAGTGCCTCCTGTACTGGCCCCTCCCACTCCCAAAAAATCCCAATTGTAAACCGCTTTGAGACTCCGATGTGCAGTGAAAAGGCGGTATATAAATAAAGATTACTACTACTACTACTAATAAAGATTACTAAATAGACTGTTCTCGTTATTTTATTCGGGGGAAATAGCCTCTGCTACAAACATGTACATGAAGCACCCCATTTTGTATCACAATAATGATTACAATTATTATTCAAGTCAAATAATGAACACAAATATTTCAATTTCACAAACAAAATATTATTAATATAACATACAATGATTATATAAAACATTTGGGAGACACTGCTGTATAGTAATGGTCCTTATGGCAGTCCTTAGCCTTCGTGATCCTGCATTCTTGCCCTTCCCAACGCAGGAGGCTCTAAGAACAGCTGAGATGATCCAGGACACTCCACATTCAACAGTATTCCTGGACGTTGGTCTCTGCTCCTGGGGCCTTTCTGAGTGGAGTTTGCATGTTCTCCCCTTGTCTGCGTAGGTTTCCTCCGGGTGCTCCGGTTTGCCCTACCACTAAAAACATGCACAATAGGTCTGAATGTAAATGAGAGAGTGAATGGATGGTGTTGGAGCTGATGGTCCAGTGTGTTCTGGACTCGCTTCTGTCATCACCGTGTGTGGAAGGATTGGAACAATATCTGACTCTGAACATTGGAAAGTGCTTTGGGTCTGTACCTTGGTCTGTACCTTTGGGTCTGTACCTTGGTCTGTAAACTTTACTTACTTACTTACAACAATCTTTTCGAAGCAATGTTTGGTTAAGCAACATCATTGTAGTTGGTTTAGTCTTTATTTGAACGAGACTTTTTGCTTTAGCAGTGAATTTCTAGTCGTTGTCTTTGCTCCGAATAATTAATTACTCCTTGTACAACAGAGTAAAGTGGGAGTAGGTGGAATGGAAATTTCTGCTTCAAACTTTTCACTTTCTTTCTTTTGTTTCTTCTACAGTTTTACAAATGATTGGATTTAATTTAGAGAAGTTGCCAGACATAAACATCAGATGTATTGTTTTATCATAACTGACACGTCAAACACCACTGATGTTCTACAATTTACTTTTGAATGCGCTGGAAAACGACAGCAGGTCCAAAGTTAATTAAGAATCAGTCTTGTGGCTAATTCTGGTACATTTACAGTAATGTTTATTAATTAACACTGTCCCTGTCAAATAAATAAATACAAACAAATACAAGTAACTCTGAAACTGTTGTTGTTTTGTGCTTTTGAATATTATTTTTCTTGCTTTTTTCTGCCTGACATGTTGCTGCAGTACAGGATTCATGGTTTTACACCGGTCCAGACCAGAGCAGAGTGGATTCATGGTTTTACACTGGTCCAGACCAGAGCAGAGATGATTCATGGTTTTACACTGGTCCAGGCCAGAGCAGAGAGGATTCATGGTTTTACACTGGTCCAGACCAGAGTAGAGAGGATTCATGGTTTTACACTGGTCCAGACCAGAGCAGAGAGGATTCATGGTTTTACACTGGTCCAGACCAGAGCAGAGAGGATTCATGGTCCGAACCAAGTGGATCAAGTGAACATCCACTGGAGGAATGCTAACTTTTTTGAAAAATGCAAATGAACCATTTAGCAATTTACTTTGGCTCAGAACAGACAAAAATGGTCCGAACAAAACGGCTACTCCACCTTTTGACCCGTGCTGCTCGACCCAGAGGCTACTCCACCTCTGCTGCTGTGACCTGTCCTGCTCCACCCAGAGGCTCCTCCACCTCTGCTGCTGTGACCTGTCCTGCTCCACCCAGAGGCTCCTCCACCTCTGCTGCTGTGACCTGTCCTGCTCCACCCAGAGGCTCCTCCACCTCTGCTGCTGTGACCTGTCCTGCTCCACCCAGAGGCTACTCCACCTCTGCTGCTGTGACCTGTCCTGCTCCACCCAGAGGCTCCTCCACCTCTGCTGCTGTGACCTGTCCTGCTCCACCCAGAGGCTACTCCACCTCTGCTGCTGTGACCTGTCCTGCTCCACCCAGAGGCTACTCCACCTCTGCTGCTATGACCTGTCCTGCTCCACCCAGAGGCTCCTCCACCTCTGCTGCTGTGACCTGTCCTGCTCCACCCAGAGGCTACTCCACCTCTGCTGATGTGACCCGTCCTGCTCCACCCAGAGGCTCCTCCACCTCTGCTGCTGTGACCTGTACTGTTCCACCCAGAGGCTCCTCCACCTCTGCTGCTGTGACCCGTCCTGCTCCACCCAGAGGCTACTCCACCTCTGCTGCTGTGACCTGTCCTGCTCCACCCAGAGGCTACTCCACCTCTCCTGCTGTGACCTGTCCTGCTCCACCCAGAGGCTACTCCACCTCTGCTGCTGTGACCTGTCCTGCTCCACCCAGAGGCTACTCCACCTCTGCTGCTGTGACCAAAAGGGCTGTTGCTGATTTTTACTATTGTTTTCTTTTTGAATGATCCATTTTACTTTTTATTTTTGCTGCTACTGGACCTGAATTTTCCGACGAGGATCAAAAGTATCTATCAATCTATAATGTAGGATCTTGTTTTCATTACCATTTACTCTTCAATATTTTGTTAATCATTATATCATTGTCCCTGTGTCCCCCATACTGTAAGTAAGTAAGTAAGTAAGTAAGTTTTTATTTATATACCGCCTTTTCACTGCAGATCTGAGTCTCAAAGCGGTTTACAATTGTTATTTTTTTTTTTTGGGCATTTGTCTCTCACTCCACACAGAGATGGGAGCGGGGCCAGTACAGGAGGCGCATGCCAGAACTATTGTACATGTTTTTAGTGGTAGGGGAAACCGGAGTACCCGGAGGAAACCTACGCAGACACGGGGAGAACATGCAAACTCCACTCAGAAAGGCCCTGGTCCGACCGGGATTCGAACCCAGGACCTTCTTGCTGAGAGGCGAGAGTGCTATCCACTCAGCCACCGTGCCGCCCTGTACATGTTTCCTCCAGGTGCTCCGCTTTCCCACCCCAAAAATATAAACAAACATGTACAAATGGCATTGTCCTCGGGGGGAGAGAGAATATATACCTTCCCTTTAAAACAGCAGCTAAAAGCCAAACTATTTTGACATGATTCAGGAGAATAGTCAGGGCCTGATGCTGCAAAAACATGGAAATTGATTCACGCTGATTAAATCGTCTCGGTCACAAAAGCAAATGAATCCGTGCGGCTATTGTCAGTTCTACTTAACCTTAACAAGCTGCACTTTCTCTTTGTCCTTCTCCCCATTTTCAGTGTTGGTGCTCTCAATAATTTCCTCCCATCTCATTCACGTCTGTCTAAGCAGCTGCAATACCCATAATGCATTGACAATGACCATAGGAAGCCTGGTTGTGACAGGTTTTAGCATTTTGTTGCCAATTTGTTCCCCTCCAAGCCCTCCTCCATTATCCACCGCGAAAATTATCGAATGAATCCGCAATGATCCAAAATGGCTGAGTATTTATGGGCCTAATGAGGACAGGAAGTGCTTTCATCCCAATCACACATTTCGCATCTAATTCCAAATGGAGATTGGTTACTGCTGGCATCCTTCTATCCTCCTTCGCGACAAGATTTACGCCACCGTTTTGTGAGCGAGTCATTAGAGGCGGATGCTGTTTTGTTTGTGCGTGTAATCGTTCCCATTGGAAGGCGGGCGGGAGCTGCAAATTGCATGTTGGAGTGAAGATTGGTGTGCCTGCTGCGGCGCTGTGGTTTGCTCGGCTCGCAGGCTCTTGTCCGCCGATGCAGCCGATTGACCAGCGGTACAACGTAAAGCCGAAGAGTACGTGTGTGTGTGTGTGTGTCTCATTGGATGGATTGAATGGACAAAACATGGGGGATTTATCAAAGTGTTATTTGTCAAAGTGTTATTTGTGGGGAAAACCTGCTGAGAAGTACAGATGGGTGAGAAACCTTCCTTTGCTTAGACTAATCCCTGTACGACTGAGGGCTTACACAAACTTTGAGTGATTACATGGAAGAATTGAAAAAACAAAAGAACCAGCCTAAAGCGTCAAATAATGACTCACAGGGTTTTTTTGTGCACATACATTTGCTTGTTTTTGCTTTTTTTTCCCAGAATATAAAACCCTAAAAAGTACAGATCTGTATTTTGCTACAGATACATTATATCTTTGCATTGTGTGTGTGAGTGAGAGAGGTCCCCACTAGGCATCACTCCTTCCCCAGGAGAATAAAACAATCGGACAAAAAAATAAAAAATAAATTATGATAATTAACATGATTTCAGGAAGATCACAGTTTTTATGTCTTTATTAAAAAAAAATTATGAGTTAAGACATGCCTTAAATTCATGTTCAAAGTGAGGTCCCCACGCGGTAGGTTCTAAGCACACCAAAAAATGGGGTCCTCAACATGTAGCAAAAACATGTATGTGTGTGTGTGTGTTTAGTTTGAACGTCCTCAAAAGGCTTTTCCGAACATAAACAGTAACAATACTAGTTAATTTAATGATAATTAGTTTCTTTCACTGCTGTAGAGTGTTCTGTCGTGTGCACAGTAGAGGATCACCCTCCCTGTACAGGGAGGATTCAGATATTTTTCATTTAACTGCATCAGTATTATAACTTAACTTGTGTCAATATAGTCAAGCTATACCTCTTTTGAAAGCTTATTCCCACCTCTAAATGCATATTATGTTCAAATAAACATTAAATATCAACAAAAGTAAGTATTTGTAGTCAAACTGTATACATATAAAAAATATATATTGTCCTTTCTTACCTTTTCATGCTAATATTCTGGGCCAAATCACGTCTAATCCACACATGTATGCATTCATTTTGTCCGGGAGGGTCTAGAGAATAATTATATCCAGTTGTTTTTTCTTCAAAGTCATCCTTATAGTAGATATCCACTTGTAACGACACATTTGAGTTTTGAAAGTTGCCCGAACAAAAATAAAACCGCGTCTTTGCGCACTGTCTGAAGACGCCATTGTTTTTTTTACCCAGAATCACTGGGTATGTTCGTCTTCCTCTCAGTCTTCCCTTCAAAACAAGCCCTCACTCGGACTTCTCAGTGCTTTGTTTTGGGGGGTACAACAAGTTGACGAAAACAAGCGCACCAAACTTCAGCCCTCCAGGCATTTACCTTTCTGTGCGTCATGACAGCATTGTCTTGACTACCATTGGCCAATTTGGATGTCAATCAAACCATCTTGTAGCCAATAATCTCAGGTTTCAGGCGATGTGTCGGACTTCAAGGTTCCTCCCACTGTTCGAGTGTTATTTGAATGCGTAAGAGAGGAAAGCGGAGCATTTTCACGGAGAACACGCGCTATAACTATATAAATAATAGCTTTTCTGTAAACATTTCAAAATCTGGAAAAAAATCCTATTTATAGCAAGAGTAATAGCCAAAAAATGATATAATTTGATTTTTGGTGTAATAATGTTGATAATTTGCATGTAAAACACTTTGGCACAATTGGCACAAAAATGGACCGCTTGTGCCGAATGTGCCCATTAGTTACAAAAAAGCCCCCAGCATCAAAATGGTTTCACCTAAAGGTCTAAAATTTCATACAGTTGTTGCCAACACCACAGACATCTGCTCTGGTGAGTTTGAACAACATATCATAAAGTATGTCTTCAGGAGAACCTTTTGAAATTGCCTTTTTTTTTTCGAGACAAAAAAAACTAACTTTTACTTATGTTTGAGAAGGTGTAGTGCAGACTGTGTCCTTCCTAACAAACTGTAACATACATTTCCAGAAACTAGAAGGTGTTACCTTTCAAATGAGGTCTCATAACACAAGATCAGACACAAGATGTCCACACAGTAAGCATTTCTAATTGGGTATCATAATTCGAGAAGAAACAGGCGAAATTAGGTGATCCTTAAGGGGTTAAATATTAATGTCAAAAACAATTGGGGCCGTTTAATGAAGTCAAAGTGATGCATTGTTCTGGTCTTCACCCTGCTGGCATAACGCTGTTCTCTGTTCTCCCACAACACAATGGATTAAGTAAGATATATATATTTATGGACTTTTTCATGTTTATGAGCTGCAGAGAGGAAGTGGAAACAGAAGTGACTCTGAAAATGAGTCCTCAAAAGTCATTCTTGAAATATGGAGAAAATGCAAATGAGGCTTTGGAGATTTTGGGGAAAAAACCGTGATGCTATAAATAATGTCTGGGCTGTTGTTTTAGGGCGGGTGACATTAGGCAAGGCAAGGTTATTTGTATGGCACAGTTCTTACACAAAGGGCTGAACAAAACAAGGTACAAACAATCACACAAAGAATTCAAATTATACATAATCACAGAATATTAAAAAGAGAAAAGATACAATCCATGAGTTGTTGCTAAACAGAACTGCTTTCAACCTGGATTTGTCAGAGAAGAAGCCTGTCTCACATTTTCTGGAAGACTGCTCCAGATTTTAGCTGCATGGATCTGAAATGCAGCCTCCTCATGTTTAGTCCTGACTCTGGGACCAGCAGGAGGCCAGTCCCTGTGCTCCTCAGAGTCCCAGCAGGAGGCCAGTCCCTGTGCTCCTCAGAATCCCAGCAGGAGGCCAGTCCCTGTGCTCCTCAGAGTCCCAGCAGGAGGCCAGTCCCTGTGCTCCTCAGAGTCCCAGCAGGAGGCCAGTCCCTGTGCTCCTCAGAATCCCAGCAGGAGGCCAGTCCCTGTGCTCCTCAGAGTCCCAGCAGGAGGCAAGTCCCTGTGCTACTCCAAGTCCCAGCAGGAGGCCAGTCCCTGTGCTCCTCAGAGTCCCAGCAGGAGGCCAGTCCCTGTGCTCCTCAGAGTCCCAGCAGGAGGCCAGTCCCTGTGCTCTTCAGAGTCCCAGCAGGAGGCCAGTCCCTGTGCTCCTCAGAGTCCCAACAGGAGGCCAGTCCCTGTGCTCCTCAGAGTCCCAGCAGGAGGCCAGTCCCTGTGCTCCTCAGAGTCCCAGCAGGAGGCCAGTCCCTGTGCTCCTCAGAGTCCCAGCAGGAGGCCAGTCCCTGTGCTCTTCAGAGTCCCAGCAGGAGGCCAGTCCCTGTGCTCCTCAGAGTCCCAACAGGAGGCCAGTCCCTGTGCTCCTCAGAGTCCCAGCAGGAGGCCAGTCCCTGTGCTCCTCAGAATCCCAGCAGGAGGCCAGTCCCTGTGCTCCTCAGAGTCCCAGCAGGAGGCAAGTCCCTGTGCTACTCCAAGTCCCAGCAGGAGGCCAGTCCCTGTGCTCCTCAGAGTCCCAGCAGGAGGCCAGTCCCTGTGCTCCTCAGAGTCCCAGCAGGAGGCCAGTCCCTGTGCTCCTCCAAGTCCCAGCAGGAGGCCAGTCCCTGTGCTCCTCAGAGTCCCAGCAGGAGGCCAGTCCCTGTGCTCCTCAGAGTCCCAGCAGGAGGCCAGTCCCTGTGCTCCTCAGAGTCCCAGCAGGAGGCCAGTCCCTGTGCTCCTCAGAATCCCAGCAGGAGGCCAGTCCCTGTGCTCCTCCAAGTCCCAGCAGGAGGCCAGTTCCTGTGCTCCTCAGAGTCCCAGCAGGAGGCCAGTCCCTGTGCTCCTCAGAGTCCCAGCAGGAGGCCAGTCCCTGTGCTGCTCAGAGTCCCAGCAGGAGGCCAGTCCCTGTGCTCCTCTAGCAGGCACAAACAAGACTGTTCGGTTGAGGTTCTGTCCAATTTCAGGCAATTATTCTTGTGATTTGATGTTCAACAAAACCCTGTATTAAAAGATTGCGGCAGCGCAGGCAGATGCTCCTCTCCCACGTGGAAAAGGCAACACTTCTATTAGCTAGAGGCAAGTTTGTGAGCTCCATTAAAATTACAAATCATACTTTTATTAGACTCCTCCACCACACAGCTATATAATGCATTGGTTTTATACAGCGCTTCACAGGCTATTATTCTCCCACTCCAAACAACTACTCCTGTGGCCACAACTGCCCTGGGCCACACTCATGGAAGTAAGGCAACCAGTCTGTGCCATCTGCCCCGAGCGCCTTTCACAGACCAGAGTCAGAGCTGTTTACAATTGTGGGCTTTAGTCTCTCACTCCACACAGAGATGGGAGGGGCCAGTACAGGAGGCACATGTCAGACCTATTATACATGTTTTTAGACAGGGGGAGAACATGCAAACTCCACTCAGAAAGGCCCTGTTACAGACTGCACCAGACTCATTCTAATGTGGATGAAGTGCTTTTACAGCCACAGCCGCCCTACTGTGGCACCTATAGGTATTTCATGACACTTTAAAGCAACTGTGGTCAAAGTTCTAACTCATCATTCAAACATTTGCAGAAGCCAGTACTTTTCTATTGTTTTGGTTTATCCCAAGGTTGAATCTACAAGCACACTGTGGCAGCTGCTGTTTGGAGAACTTCATTCCTCCTATACTGTACTATACACTCGCATTCTGTAACGTTCGTGTTCGTGCTGTCTCTACCAACGACAATAAAACATCAATCAATCAAATTTATTTATAAAGCACAATTCATACAGTGAGCGGGCGACAATTCCCACCTCTGCACGTTCTCCACCGACTCCCACTGATGACTGCTGTCGTTGTGTCCTTGGGCAAGACACTTAACCCCACTTTGCCCAAAGCCCCCACAGAAAGATCAAGGCTATGCTCACACTCAGAGAGCAGCCGTCCTCCTGTGGACTCACCACCTGCAGAGGGTCAGTGAGGGGCTGGTGCTATGAGACTTGGGTGGCATCTCTGACTGCCACCCCCCTGACCCAGAAATGGATTAAAGGGTAGAAAATGGATGGATGGATGGATGGAATTCATACAGTGTAACCCAAAGTGCTTCACAAGCAAAAAATAAAATAAAATAAATAAAAAAAATAAAACCCATAAAAACAGTGCATATGCATATAAAATATTGTAATAAAAAGTTCAAAGTTACGAACATTTAAAAAATAAATACTTCAGATTAGTCATATGCATACCTGAATAAGACAGTTTTCAGCCTGGACTTAAACATTGCCGGGGTCGAGGCCTGTCTCACAAGCTCAGGAAGACTGTTCCAAATTCTGGCTGCATAAATTTGAAATGCCGCCTCCCCATGTCCAGTCCTGACCCTAGGCACCAGCAGGAGGCCAGTCCCTGTGCTCCTCTGCGTCCTAACATGTCTTCTGTCTGAATTAAAGACACGATGCCAGACTTTGTCATCGTCTTCAGGTGGTGGAGAAAACGGGCATTATCTGAAGAATTAACAGAACAGAAGACTATTTTTTTTTCTTTACAAAAAAATGTGTAACTGAAAAATCCTCAAGAGAAACCATGCACCTGGATCAGCACTTGGACAATCTGCACAGCCCCTAATTCCAGTCAGGCTGTGAGCTGCTGAGACGTGGACAATACCATTGATATTTGTTTTATGCGATGATTTGTGCCTTGGGTGAAGCGCTTTGTGTTGCCATGTGTATGAAAGGCGCTCTACAAATAAACTTTGATTGATTGATTGATTGTCCTCTTTTGCATGGACATAATTTGGAACAATCTGGATTTCTGAATTTGGACATAATTTGGACTGAATCTGGACACTGAAGCTGAAATGTGTGATTGAAAAACACGTCACACGAGAAATGCAGCCTGAAGAAATCAACACGGAGAAGTGGGAGGGACTGATGAAGTTTGGTATTTTACTGAAGATTGTTGACAAGTTTCATGAAAGATCTGAACATGTTTTATGAGTTTTCTGAGTTTTTTGGAAGTGTTGAGTCATGATGTTATGTTGCTGTTTATCGATCCTGATGGTCACACATTAGAGAGGGGAATGTGAGATTTCATGACACTTTGAAGCAACTTTTGTTAAAGTTAAACTCATCATTCTAACAATATGAACAAGGCAGTACTTTTCTAGCCTGGTCGTACCACACCATAGTACACATTACATTTCATACTAAGGTCTGGATCTGCTCCATTGACTCCGTGAACTCCGGTGGGAGGGGCTAACTCCTTTTGCAGATTGAAACCATTGGATCTGAGTTTACCGTGATGTATGTAATGCGCCCGAGTGAGTTGTTAGCATTTAGCATTTAGCCTAGCTTTAGCCATCTCCTTTGCCGCTAACGGAGCCCGTGGCGAGTAGAGCCACAATTCTTTTGCAGCGACTACATTTGCTAAACATTCCTCTTGCTCCGGCTTCAATTTCTTGATAGAACCAGACCGGATTAATTTACTAGCGCATTTTTCGCCACTGCCAAACTACAACCTGCCCGTTCGACACAAACTCTTGACATCACCCACATCTAACTACAACACCCGCCTCCCGCGCTCGCTGGGGAGGTGATTGTAATCGCTAACCCAGGGACCAGACCCAGACGTTACATGCAGGGAAATTATGATTGAGCAGAATGTACGGATGGCTAAGGCCAGGCCAGTACTTTTCCATTGTTTTGGTTTTCTCAAGGTTGAAGCGACTGGCACCGTGGCAGCTGCGGATTGGAGGACTTCATTCCTCTGCTGTATAAGACACTTGCATTCTGTATTATCTTTGTTCGTGCTGTCTCTACCAACGACAATAAAACATGTCTTCTGTCTGAACTCAAGACATGATCCCAGACTTTGTCCATCTTCTTCACACCTACAGTGGCTTTATCACAGTAATAACGTTGAAAAACCTGACACACACTGAGTGCATCTCGAACCAGCTAAAATAACTTTACAGTGACATTTTGATATTTTTTCTTGTTTCCCAGAAGTCTCCTGGAGGGAAAGGTTAGCTATTAACCAGGGTGAAGCCTCCACACGTCGCCTCAATCTCTATAATCTGTAGCACTTTTACACCTGAGAACGAGGTGAATGTCATTAAATGTAATTAACAAGAAGCAGAAATACCAGAGAGGCTCCAGGGCGCGAGCTCAGAAGGTTAGAGGATTATGGAGTTCAAGCTTCAATATACTGTATGCTTAAGGTCTGAATCACTCACTTGTTTGTGCCTGAGAGTCAGAGAGAGCCTGTGCATGCACCAATGTAGTCAGAGAGAGCCTGCACATGCACCAATGTAGTCAGAGAGAGCCTGTGCATGCACCAATGTAGTCAGAGAGAGCCTGCACATGCACCACTGTAGTCAGAGAGAGCCTGCACATGCACCACTGTAGTCAGAGAGAGCCTGCACATGACCAATGTAGTCAGAGAGACCAATGTAGTCAGAGAGACCAATGTAGTCAGAGAGAGCCTGCACATGCACCAATGTAGTCAGAGAGACCAATGTAGTCAGAGAGAGCCTGCACATGCACCAATGTAGTCAGAGAGACCAATGTAGTCAGAGAGAGCCTGCACATGCACCAATGTAGTCAGAGAGACCAATGTAGTCAGAGAGAGCCTGCACATGCACCAATGTAGTCAGAGAGACCAATGTAGTCAGAGAGAGCCTGCACATGCACCAATGTAGTCAGAGAGAGCCTGCACATGCACCAATGTAGTCAGAGAGAGCCTGCACATGCACCAATGTAGTCAGAGAGAGCCTGCGCATGCACCAATGTAGTCAGAGAAAATAATGGGAATAATTACACAAGTTGATTCAGACTAATGTTGGTGTTCTGAGTCCGAATATCACATGCATTTGTCTCTATCAGGTCAAATTTTTGAGACACAGCCATAGTGTTACGGATTATGTACGTCTACGTTATTATGAATTCTGCTTATCAAAGTTGATGGAGTAAATAAAAACTGAATGACTTTGGATACATTGACTTTTATTTCTTGAGGAAAACGGAAAAAACGTCAAGGGTTTCTCAGCTGATGATCCGCAGAAATTTGGTTTTTACGCAAAATTGATAAAAAAAAATATTTCTGTAGCAAAAACTCCTGACCTGATTGAGCAAAACCAAGGTCATTTTCGGACTCAGAGCATCAACATTAGTCTAATTCAGCTGGAAAACCCTGGACTATTTTGAAAACAAAATTTTTTGTTACCCAGTGCACTGGTCAAAGATTTAAGTGTTGTCGGTCGAGCTCTCTTGCCCCTCTACGGTCTCCCTCTCCCTGGGGGGTGCTTCCTCTCTGGTCATTTTCCCTCTGGTCGCTTCCTCTCTGGTCTCTCTCTGGTCTCCGTCTCTCTAGTCGCTCCATCCCACTCTGGTCTCTCCCTGGCTTCTCCCTCTCTAGTCCCACCCTCTCGTCTCTCGTCTTTCTCTCTGTCTCTGGCCTCTTTCTGGTCTCTCTCTCTGGTCTCTCTCTCTGGTCTCTCTCTCTGGTCTCCGTCTCATTGTTCGCTCCCTCTCGTCTCTCTCTGTCTCTGGTCTTTCTCTCTCTGGTCTCTCTCTGGTGTGTCTCTCTCTGGTCTCTCTCCCTCTCTGGTCTCTCTCTGGTCTCTCTCTCTGGTCTCTCTATCTGGTCCCCGTCTCCCTGGTCGTTCCCTCTCGTCTCTCTCTGGTCTGTCTTTCTCTGGTCTCTCTCCCTCTCTGGTCCCTCTATCTGGTCTTTCTCTCTTTATCTGGTCTCTCTCTGGTCCCTTTAAATCTGGATTCTCTCTCAATGGTTGCTCCCTCCCTGGTCTCTCTCTCTTTTTTGTGTTGCTTCCTCTCTGGTCTCTAACTTTCTCTGGTCTTTCTCTTTCTCTGGTGTCTCTCTGGCTTCTCCCTCTCTAGTCGCTCCCTCTCATCTCTGGTCTTTCTCTCTGTCTCTGGCCTTTCTCTCTCTTATCTTTCCTCTAGTCTCTCTCTGTCTCTGGTCTTTCTGTCTCTGGTCTCTCTCTAGTCTGTCTTTCTCTGGTCTCTCTCTTTATCTGGTCTCTCTCTGGTCCCTCTATATCTGAATTATCTCAATGGTTGCTCCCTCTCTGGTCTCTCTCTCTCTCTCTCTCTCTCTCTCTGGTCTCTCTCTCTCCCTTGTCTCTCTCCCTCTCTGGTCTCTCTCTCTCTCTCTCTGGTCTCTCTCTCTCCCTGGTCTCTCTCCCTCTCTGGTCTCTCTCTCTCTCTGGTCTCTCTCTCTCCCTTGTCTCTCTCCCTCTCTGGTCTCTGGTCCCTCTATGTACAGTATATCATTATTCATAGTCCTATCTCTGCTTCAGGGGGACTACCTTATATATGTTTTATAGTAAATAGTATTCGTAGCAAAATCTGTCGTTTCATTTAAAAAACCTCTGTCACAACTTAATTTACAATGTGAATAGTACAAAACTAAAAACAATCCTATACTATATAACAATATTTATTATACTGTAGTTGCTTTTGATGCATGTCCAACTTTTCTCATGAATATTAACTCAGGCTTCGGTGCTAAATAATAGAAAATATGAACGCATTGGAAAATCCTTGTTATCACCAAAGCGTTTCTAATGATATTACTGGACAAACGGCCGACTTTCTTTTGACATAGAGTATCTCCGGCTCGCAAAAACAACCGACGAATCCTCGCACAAAGCCGGGCCTGCACTTTGAGCCTATAGAGCCTGGTCCGCATGTAAACACTGGAGTGACTTCTGCCTGTCCTCTCCCACTCCTAAGCCCCTTTAAGTCCATTGTTCCTTATCCGTATTGGCACACACTGGCGTTTATCTCTGCGTAGCCACAGCAGCAGAAGCAGCAGCAGCAGTAGCAGCAGCAGCAGCAGAGGCCTGTGACTTGTGGCTGTTTGATGTCAGTCCTCCAAAGAGCCCCCCCAGTGATCAAATTTGTTCTGCGAGTTCAAAGCTCGGACCGCCGCAAAAACAACAGCAGCCATATGACAAATTTAACCCAATTAGAAAGCGCTCTCTCTCTCTTCGCTCCCATCCTTTCTATGTCTCTCTCTCTCTCTCTCAGCATCTGCTCCAGCGAGTGCAAAGCAGAGATACGAAGTTGACGATTCGAGAGAAAGTGACCGAAATGACAATGAGATTACTCTTTTATTGTCTGTTATAATTACGCACATCTGCCCAACATTTAGGCTATAAAACCGTTTTATTAGTCTTTTTATTGAAATATATGTGACTGCCGCAAGTGCTACTAATTTAACACTTTTCATGGTGTTGTGTGTGATCAAACTGAAGCCGAGCCCAGGCTCCACTGTGCATGGTGCTGGACTGGAAGTGGTTTAGTTTGTGGAAAGAAGTGGTTTTAACTTCTGTCTATGAGAACATTCTTCTGCCAAAATGTTATGCCTGGTCTCTCTGGTCTCTCTCTGATCTCTCTCTCTGGTCTCTCTCTCTGGTCTCTCTCTGATCTCTCTCTCTGGTCTCTCTCTGGTCTCTCTCTCTGGTCTCTCTCTGGTCTCTCTCTGATCTCTCTCTCTGGTCTCTCTCTGGTCTCTCTCTGATCTCTCTCTGATCTCTCTCTGGTCTCTCTCTGGTCTCTCTCTCTGGTCTCTCTCTCTGGTCTCTCTCTGGTCTCTCTCTCTGGTCTCTCTCTGGTCTCTCTCTGGTCTCTCTCTCTGGTCTCTCTCTCTGGTCTCTCTCTCTAGTCTCTCTCTGGTCTCTCTCTCTGGTCTCTCTCTCTGGTCTCTCTCTGGTCTCTCTCTCTCTCTGATCTCTCTGGTCTCTCTCTCTTCAGGTTCTCTTTGGTCTCTCTCTCTCTGGTCTCTCTCTCTCTTCAGTCTCTCTCTGGTCTCTCTCTCTCTGATCTCTCTGGTCTCTCTCTCTGGTATCTTTCTCTGGTGTCTCTCTCTCTCTGTTCTCTTTCTCTGGTCTCTCTCTCTCTCTCTCTCTCTGGTTGCTCTCTAGCTGGTCCCTCTCTCTGGTCCCTCTGGTCTGTTTCTCTCTCTTGTCTGTCTCTTTGCGGTCTCTCTCTCTCTGGTCTCTCTCTCTCTTCGGTCTCTCTCTGGTTGCTCTCTAGCTGGTCCCTCTCTCTGGTCCCTCTGGTCTGTTTCTCTCTCTTGTCTGTCTCTTTGCGGTCTCTCTCTCTCTGGTCTCTCTCTCTCTTCGGTCTCTCTCTGGTCTCTCTCTCTGGTCTCTCTCTCTTCAGTCTCTCTCTGGTCTCTCTCTCTTCAGTCTCTCTCTGGTCTCTCTCTCTGGTCTCTCTCTCTGATATCTCTAGTCTCTCTCTCTCTGTTCTCTTACTCGCCTGGTTTCTCTCTCTCTCTGGTATCTCCCTTTTTTCTTTCTCGCTGGTCTGTCTCTCTTGTTTCTCTCTGGTCTCTCTCTAGTCGCTCCCTTTCTGCTCTCTCTCTGGTCTGTCTTTCTGGCCTCTCTCTGGTCTCTCTCTGGTCTCTCTCTGGTCTGTCTTTGTGTGTGTGTGTGGGTGTGTGTGTGTGTGTCCCAAGCTGATTACATTAAGTTTTTAGCCAAAAAAATCATTCTGGGTGGTTTTTTTGGGCATTCTCGTGGGTTTTGGGCTGGAAAATCTTGCCGGTATTTGGCCACCCATGGGAAGGAAGACATCATTCAAGATAACGGACAAGTGGTTTATCCAATCACATACCAGGATTTTTTACAGGGCCCCGCCTTCTGAAATCCAACCGCTATGGCTCAGACCCAGACCCATGTGAGAAGCTCAGCGATCTACAGGAGTCAGGCTAACAGAAATATACGCCGGCGACATTTCGAGTTTATATGAAGTTTATTTGTTTGCACGGCACTTTGCTAAGCCCGGGCTCTTTTTTAAATGTGTTTTTTTGATTGAACACAAACTCGAAGCACTCACTGACCCTACACCCCTCACTTGTGGGGGGTTTAGGGTCAGTGAGGGTGTCTGTTTCTGTCCCTTGTCTCGTCAGCGCTGTCTGAAAAGCAGACGTTAAACAGGGACGAGACAAAGAGGTGCAGCGATCGGTTCGACTCTCGCGTTAGCTAACCGTTTGATGTGCGCTCAAACACCGGGCTGTTGCTCTAATTATGACGGCTATATTTCTTGGAGTGGATGTGTCACTTTGCTACAACGGCCTAACGTGATACACTCAGCCCTAATTAGACAAGAAGGTGTTGGCAGGAGGCGCGAGGCTCAGGGCGACGGCGTCTCCTCGCACCGCCTCAAATATGTGCCGCAGAAATGTAGGTCTTTGTTCAAACATAATACCTGTTTTTAGCTCAGGACTGTTTGTGTTTTGTGTGGACGCTAACCTTAGGGCTCATGGAGGAGAGATTAAAAATAGCAGAAATACCAAAACAGATTGTGTTCATGTGTGTTTATCTTGTTTCTTAGACATAAACTTTAGATAATTGAACTCATTTCTCGGAAAAGAAGCCAAACCGTGTTTCAGAATGTGTAGAGTGTATGGTTTTGTTATTATTAAGCCATATCCTACAGTGTGTGTATGATTAATCTGGCCGTACCTGCAGGAGAAAGCCCGATCCTGTCAGACCTCTGAGGCTAAGCAGGGCAGGGTCTGGCTAGTACTGTGATGGGAGACCTCTGGGAACACCAGGTGCCACAGTCTCTCTCCAGTCTCTCAGTTCTCGTTCTAGTCTCTCTCTCTCTCTCTCTGGTCTCTCTATGCCTGATTTTTCTTTCTGGTCTCTCTCTAGTCTCTCTCTCCCTGGTCTCTCTGGTGCTTTTCTGGTCTCTCTCGCTGGTCCCTCTATCCCTGGTTTCTCTCTAGTCTCTCTATCTGGTCTCTCCTGGTCTCTCTCTGGTCTCTTTCTGGTCTCTCTATCCCTGGTTTCTTTCTCTGGTCTCTCTCTCTGGTCCATCTCTCTTGGCACGCTTTCTGGTCTCTTCTACAGATTAAACAACGGAAACCAATCTCAGTTATAAAAACATGTACTGTACCTTGTGTCTGTCCCAATCCTCTCTTTCAGGTCTCTCATTCTGGTCTCTTTCTCTCTGGTCTCTCTCAAGTCTTAACTCTCTCTCTCTCTCTCCCTGTGCTCTCTCTCTGCCCTCACACTCTCCCTCTCTGTGCTGTGCTCTCTCTGAAACCAGTGGGAACTTGGTGTGTATGAGGCAGAGCGAGATAATGTTATGGGCCGTATCTTGCCTTTTTCACTCTACAAAGTAAAATATAATGGGCCTCATTCACAAACCATTCTTAAGAACAAATTTGTGCGTAAATCCTCCTTCCGAGGATTTTAGGGTGGCATTTATTAAATTTTCTCCTATCCAGAATTTCTCTTGGGTACGTACAAATCCTATGAATGCTCAGGAGCCCTCGTACACACATTCAGTGCTGACATGTTCGCACGCTGGTGTTATGAAGTTCAATAAAACACAACATTACAGTAACATATCCGTCCCATTTATGTATGTATTTACTCATTTTTTTGTGATAATTTAGCCTTTTTTTAATTCATTAAATGTGCCAACGCTTTATAAAATACATTGGAAAGTTGGGTTGAATGTCTTGCCCAAGGACAGACATCAGAGGGAGTTGTGAAGTAGGTCTTACGGTGCAGGGCTCAAACCCACAACCTAAGGCCAGAGTTCTACCAACTGAACCACTGTCACTCACATAATATTTCGACTTTAAAGTGGTTCTCACCCCCGCTCCTCGGAGCTTACGTTACTCACATTTCCTGTTCAAATCTTCCTCTAAATGGGCGTGGCCTGGAGGACTAAAGGGGGCGTGAACGAGACTGGGCCGTTTACATAGCTCTGGGCGGGGGGCTGCTGACGTCAGGTCCAACTTGCAGACGTCAGGTCCAACTTCTGTGCCAGTGTTGGCGCCAGATTCAAAATTCAAATGTAGTAATACAGGTCGCCAGCAGATGGCGCCTCACAGACGGTTTTAGGCAGAAAGTCTAACTTTCAACTAATTTGCACCAAAGTGACAAGATTATGACCAGGATATGTAGACAACACTATTGGACACTCATTTATACCGTTTATCAGCAAAAAAAAGTGGATTTGAGGGTGAGTTGTCCTTTGAAGTCAACCCTAACCCTTCTCAGTCTGGCAAAAGAAGAAAAAAGGGCGACTCTTTGGCTCCGTGTGATACTTAATGCATACTCTTTGCTTTGACCTGTTGCTGTTTCCTCTGGCGTCTGCACACGGCCCTGCAGTCCCTTTTATGGGCATTAATGGGCGGTTACCTATGCTAAGTACCTGTGCTAATGAAGCACCGGGCACGCGCGCTCTACTTACGAGGAGTTGGCATTCATCAATCTGAGAGAACAGCTGCGAACAACTCAGAGGCTTACGAGCGCGTTGATGAATCCCACGTAGGGTCTTTTTAGAAATCTGCTTAAGAACAACTTCTTCATTTTTGTTTTGTAAATTGCAAGAAAAGCTGTCTCTGTTTTGGAGCCATTTGACTCTGGATTTTAATTGGTTTACTAATTTTATGCCTTTATCCCTTTCTCTTTTATCTGACATTTTATTCCACATGAAACCAACCACGTGCAGCCTCGATGTCATCCCCACCAAATTTCTCAAAGATGTTTTTAATGTGGTTGGACCCCCCATTTTATCAATCATTAATCAGTCCCTGGACCAAGGTCTTGTCCCATCCAGTTTTGAACATGCTGTGGTCATTATGCCACTTTTAAAGAAGCCTAATTTAAGCACTACTGATTTTAACAATTTTAGACCCATTTCAAAACTTCCTTTTTTATCCAAAGTTTTAGAGAAAATTGTTTCAATTCAGATTTTAGATTTT
>OZ035844.1:21051771-21056771 GCA_964034765.1 Knipowitschia caucasica
CCTCAGGTTTCTCACGTTTCTCGGGTTTCTCGGGTTTCTCAGGTTTCTCAGGTTTCTCAGGTTTCTCGGGTTTCTCAGGTTTCTCAGGTTTCTCAGGTTTCTCACGTTTCTCGGGTTTCTCACGTTTCTCGGGTTTCTCACGTTTCTCGGGTTTCTCAGGTTTCTCAGGTTTCTCAGGTTTCTCAGGTTTCTCAGGTTTCTCAGGTTTCTCGGGTTTCTCACGTTTCTCGGGTTTCTCACGTTTCTCGGGTTTCTCACGTTTCTCGGGTTTCTCAGGTTTCTCGGGTTTCTCGGGTTTCTCAGGTTTCTCAGGTTTCTCAGGTTTCTCGGGTTTCTCACGTTTCTCGGGTTTCTCACGTTTCTCGGGTTTCTCACGTTTCTCGGGTTTCTCAGGTTTCTCAGGTTTCTCAGGTTTCTCAGGTTTCTCAGGTTTCTCAGGTTTCTCGGGTTTCTCACGTTTCTCGGGTTTCTCACGTTTCTCGGGTTTCTCACGTTTCTCGGGTTTCTCAGGTTTCTCGGGTTTCTCGGGTTTCTCACGTTTCTCGGGTTTCTCGGGTTTCTCACGTTTCTCGGGTTTCTCAGGTTTCTCAGGTTTCTCAGGTTTCTCAGGTTTCTCAGGTTTTCTCGGGTTTCTCACGTTTCTCGGGTTTCTCACGTTTCTCGGGTTTCTCGGGTTTCTCGGGTTTCTCGGGTTTCTCGGGTTTCTCAGGTTTCTCGGGTTTCTCAGGTTTCTCAGGTTTCTCAGGTTTCTCAGGTTTCTCAGGTTTCTCGGGTTTCTCACGTTTCTCGGGTTTCTCACGTTTCTCGGGTTTCTCACGTTTCTCGGGTTTCTCGGGTTTCTCAGGTTTCTCGGGTTTCTCAGGTTTCTCAGGTTTCTCAGGTTTCTCAGGTTTCTCAGGTTTCTCGGGTTTCTCACGTTTCTCGGGTTTCTCACGTTTCTCGGGTTTCTCGGTTTCTCAGTTTCTCTCGGGTTTCTCGGGTTTCTCAGGTTTCTCGGGTTTCTCAGGTTTCTCAGGTTTCTCAGGTTTCTCAGGTTTCTCAGGTTTCTCGGGTTTCTCACGTTTCTCGGGTTTCTCACGTTTCACGGTTTCTCAGTTTCTCGGTTTCTCAGGTTTCTCAGGTTTCTCAGGTTTCTCAGGTTTCTCAGGTTTCTCAGGTTTCTCAGGTTTCTCGGGTTTCTCACGTTTCTCGGGTTTCTCACGTTTCTCGGGTTTCTCGGGTTTCTCACGTTTCTCGGGTTTCTCGGGTTTCTCACGTTTCTCGGGTTTCTCACGTTTCTCGGGTTTCTCAGGTTTCTCAGGTTTCTCAGGTTCCTCAGGTTTCTCAGGTTTCACAGGTTTCTCAGGTTTCTCAGGTTTCTCGGGTTTCTCACGTTTCTCGGGTTTCTCACGTTTCTCGGGTTTCTCAGGTTTCTCAGGTTTCTCAGGTTTCTCAGGTTTCTCAGGTTTTTCGGGTTTCTCACGTTTCTCGGGTTTCTCACGTTTCTCGGGTTTCTCACGTTTCTCGGGTTTCTCGGGTTTCTCGGGTTTCTCAGGTTTCTCGGGTTTCTCAGGTTTCTCAGGTTTCTCAGGTTTCTCAGGTTTCTCGGGTTTCTCGGGTTTCTCGGGTTTCTCACGTTTCTCGGGTTTCTCGGGTTTCTCGGGTTTCTCACGTTTCTCGGGTTTCTCGGGTTTCTCGGGTTTCTCGGGTTTCTCAGGTTTCTCAGGTTTCTCAGGTTTCTCAGGTTTCTCAGGTTTCTCGGGTTTCTCACGTTTCTCGGGTTTCTCACGTTTCTCGGGTTTCTCACGTTTCTCGGGTTTCTCACGTTTCTCGGGTTTCTCGGGTTTCTCGGGTTTCTCGGGTTTCTCGGGTTTCTCGGGTTTCTCAGGTTTCTCAGGTTTCTCAGGTTTCTCAGGTTTCTCAGGTTTCTCAGGTTTCTCAGGTTTCTCAGGTTTCTCAGGTTTCTCAGGTTTCTCAGGTTTTTCAGGTTTCTCAGGTTTCTCAGGTTTCTCAGGTTTCTCAGGTTCCTCAGGTTTCTCAGGTTCCTCAGGTTTCTCAGGTTTCTCAGGTTCCTCAGGTTTCTCAGGTTTCTCAGGTTTCTCAGGTTCCTCAGGTTTCTCAGGTTTCTCAGGTTTTTCAGGTTTCTCAGGTTTCTCAGGTTTCTCAGGTTTCTCAGGTTTCTCAGGTTTCTCAGGTTCCTCAGGTTTCTCAGGTTCCTCAGGTTTCTCAGGTTTCTCAGGTTCCTCAGGTTTCTCGGGTTTCTCGGGTTTCTCACGTTTCTCGGGTTTCTCACGTTTCTCGGGTTTCTCACGTTTCTCGGGTTTCTCACGTTTCTCGGGTTTCTCAGGTTTCTCGGGTTTCTCGGGTTTCTCGGGTTTCTCGGGTTTCTCGGGTTTCTCAGGTTTCTCAGGTTTCTCAGGTTTCTCAGGTTCCTCAGGTTTCTCAGGTTTTTCAGGTTTCTCAGGTTTCTCAGGTTTCTCAGGTTTCTCAGGTTTCTCAGGTTCCTCAGGTTTCTCAGGTTTCTCAGGTTTTTCAGGTTTCTCAGGTTTCTCAGGTTTCTCAGGTTTCTCAGGTTCCTCAGGTTTCTCAGGTTCCTCAGGTTTCTCAGGTTTCTCAGGTTCCTCAGGTTTCTCAGGTTTCTCAGGTTTCTCAGGTTTCTCAGGTTCCTCAGGTTTCTCAGGTTTCTCAGGTTTATCAGGTTTCTCAGGTTTCTCAGGTTTCTCAGGTTTCTCAGGTTCCTCAGGTTTCTCAGGTTCCTCAGGTTTCTCAGGTTTCTCAGGTTCCTCAGGTTTCTCAGGTTTCTCAGGTTTCTCAGGTTTCTCAGGTTTCTCAGGTTTCTCAGGTTCCTCAGGTTTCTCAGGTTTCTCAGGTTCCTCAGGTTTCTCAGGTTTCTCAGGTTTCTCAGGTTTCTCAGGTTCCTCAGTTTTCTCAGGTTTCTCAGGTTTTTCAGGTTTCTCAGGTTTCTCAGGTTTCTCGGGTTTCTCGGGTTTCTCAGGTTTCTCAGGTTTCTCAGGTTTCCAGGTTTCTCGGGTTTCTCACGTTTCTCGGGTTTCTCACGTTTCTCGGGTTTCTCACGTTTCTCGGGTTTCTCACGTTTCTCGGGTTTCTCAGGTTTCTCGGGTTTCTCGGGTTTCTCAGGTTTCTCAGGTTTCTCAGGTTTCTCAGGTTTCTCAGGTTTCTCAGGTTTCTCGGGTTTCTCACGTTTCTCGGGTTTCTCACGTTTCTCGGGTTTCTCACGTTTCTCGGGTTTCTCAGGTTTCTCGGGTTTCTCGGGTTTCTCACGTTTCTCGGGTTTCTCACGTTTCTCGGGTTTCTCACGTTTCTCAGGTTTCTCAGGTTTCTCAGGTTTCTCGGGTTTCTCACGTTTCTCGGGTTTCTCACGTTTCTCGGGTTTCTCGGGTTTCTCGGGTTTCTCGGGTTTCTCAGGTTTCTCGGGTTTCTCAGGTTTCTCAGGTTTCTCAGGTTTCTCAGGTTTCTCAGGTTTCTCGGGTTTCTCACGTTTCTCGGGTTTCTCACGTTTCTCGGGTTTCTCACGTTTCTCGGGTTTCTCGGGTTTCTCAGGTTTCTCGGGTTTCTCAGGTTTCTCAGGTTTCTCAGGTTTCTCAGGTTTCTCAGGTTTCTCAGGTTTCTCGGGTTTCTCACGTTTCTCGGGTTTCTCACGTTTCTCGGGTTTCTCACGTTTCTCGGGTTTCTCGGGTTTCTCAGGTTTCTCGGGTTTCTCAGGTTTCTCAGGTTTCTCAGGTTTCTCAGGTTTCTCAGGTTTCTCAGGTTTCTCGGGTTTCTCACGTTTCTCGGGTTTCTCGGGTTTCTCGGGTTTCTCAGGTTTCTCAGGTTTCTCAGGTTTCTCAGGTTTCTCAGGTTTCTCAGGTTTCTCGGGTTTCTCACGTTTCTCGGGTTTCTCACGTTTCTCGGGTTTCTCACGTTTCTCGGGTTTCTCGGGTTTCTCACGTTTCTCGGGTTTCTCACGTTTCTCGGGTTTCTCACGTTTCTCGGGTTTCTCAGGTTTCTCAGGTTTCTCAGGTTTCTCAGGTTCCTCAGGTTTCTCAGGTTTCACAGGTTTCTCAGGTTTCTCAGGTTTCTCGGGTTTCTCACGTTTCTCGGGTTTCTCACGTTTCTCGGGTTTCTCAGGTTTCTCAGGTTTCTCAGGTTTCTCAGGTTTTTCGGGTTTCTCACGTTTCTCGGGTTTCTCACGTTTCTCGGGTTTCTCACGTTTCTCGGGTTTCTCGGGTTTCTCGGGTTTCTCAGGTTTCTCGGGTTTCTCAGGTTTCTCAGGTTTCTCAGGTTTCTCAGGTTTCTCAGGTTTCTCGGGTTACTCGGGTTTCTCACGTTTCTCGGGTTTCTCGGGTTTCTCGGGTTTCTCGGGTTTCTCACGTTTCTCGGGTTTCTCGGGTTTCTCGGGTTTCTCGGGTTTCTCAGGTTTCTCAGGTTTCTCACGTTTCTCGGGTTTCTCACGTTTCTCGGGTTTCTCACGTTTCTCGGGTTTCTCACGTTTCTCGGGTTTCTCGGGTTTCTCGGGTTTCTCGGGTTTCTCAGGTTTCTCGGGTTTCTCACGTTTCTCGGGTTTCTCACGTTTCTCGGGTTTCTCACGTTTCTCGGGTTTCTCACGTTTCTCGGGTTTCTCAGGTTTCTCGGGTTTCTCGGGTTTCTCGGGTTTCTCAGGTTTCTCAGGTTTCTCAGGTTTCTCAGGTTCCTCAGGTTTCTCAGGTTTTTCAGGTTTCTCAGGTTTCTCAGGTTTCTCAGGTTTCTCAGGTTTCTCAGGTTCCTCAGGTTTCTCAGGTTTTTCAGGTTTCTCAGGTTTCTCAGGTTTCTCAGGTTTCTCAGGTTTCTCAGGTTCCTCAGGTTTCTCAGGTTCCTCAGGTTTCTCAGGTTTCTCAGGTTTCTCAGGTTCCTCAGGTTTCTCAGGTTTCTCAGGTTTCTCAGGTTTCTCAGGTTCCTCAGGTTTCTCAGGTTTTTCAGGTTTCTCAGGTTTCTCAGGTTTCTCAGGTTTCTCAGGTTTCTCAGGTTCCTCAGGTTTCTCAGGT
>OZ035844.1:21059271-21109271 GCA_964034765.1 Knipowitschia caucasica
GGCGGGTGACATTAGGCAAGGCAAGGTTATTTGTATGGCACAGTTCTTACACAAAGGGCTGAACAAAACAAGGTACAAACAATCACACAAAGAATTCAAATTATACATAATCACAGAATATTAAAAAGAGAAAAGATACAATCCATGAGTTGTATGCAGCTAAACAGAACTGCTTTCAACCTGGATTTGTCAGAGAAGAAGCCTGTCTCACATTTTCTGGAAGACTGCTCCAGATTTTAGCTGCATGGATCTGAAATGCAGCCTCCTCATGTTTAGTCCTGACTCTGGGACCAGCAGGAGGCCAGTCCCTGTGCTCCTCAGAGTCCCAGCAGGAGGCCAGTCCCTGTGCTCCTCAGAGTCCCAGCCCGAGGCCAGTCCCTGTGCTCCTCAGAGTCCCAGCCCGAGGCCAGTCCCTGTGCTCCTCAGAGTCCCAGCCCGAGGCCAGTCCCTGTGCTCCTCAGAGTTCCAGCCCGAGGCCAGTCCCTGTGCTCCTCAGAGTCCCAGCCCGAGGCCAGTCCCTGTGCTCCTCAGAGTCCCAGCCCGAGGCCAGTCCCTGTGCTCCTCAGAGTCCCAGCCCGAGGCCAGTCCCTGTGCTCCTCAGAGTCCCAGCACGAGGCCAGTCCCTGTTGGTTATTACGTACATATAGATTCTATTTTAAAATACAAAGACAGCATTTAATAATTCACCCACAAAAAAAAATATATATAAATTAAAAAACAGGACAAAAAGTGAGGTTCCTCTGCTTTACGTAGTGACAAATAAAACACACACACACCTGTTAGCTGCAGCAGTTCCCTGGGCAGCTGTGGCTATATGTATGTAGTATGTATATGTATATACATATGTATATGTGTGTTCACAGTAAAGTGACAATTGAAGTATCTGGACTTTAAAAGGTTATAACTTAAAAACTAAAATTAGTTTCATAGATTGGAAAAAACGATTTCAAACACAGACACATTGTAGAGATAGTGTGTAAAAAATCAAAAGGAAAGATTGACATAAAAATGTTTAGCAGCATTTTAAACGACCAAATGAGCCTCTGATTGGACCATTCTACTGTGACGCAGTTACATAGGAAATAAAATGTCCTCAGTCTGAAAAAGCAGAAGATGAACTCCCACAGATTTACATTAACACAACAGAAGGGAATCACTTGATATAAAAATTAATTAATTAATTAAATGACCCCTGAAAAATGTATAACGGACGTGATGAGGACGGTCCTCTTTTCTCTGAAAATTAAACTTGAGAAAAAAAAAAATCTGGTCTGTTTTCACATTTAATTGCTTGACAATATGAAAGTTTAACTTTGCATCTACTTTGTGTAAAAAAGTAGAATCTCTGAATCAAATGTGAACATCTGAAAATACCTATCAAACTTCCGCAGCTCATTCCGTCAAATCATCGTCCGTTACATAAAATAAACAGGGCCGCTGCAGGAAACTTGTCTAATGTATGAAACAGTTTTGTTCTAGAAACTTCTAATGAACAGAGGAGGTGTTGGAAACATGAAAAACATTAAATATCTTCTGATTATTAAAATCTAATTTGTGGCCTTTTGTCACACTTTTGCGCCCTTTAGTGTGAACAAGCCCATATATGTATGTAGTATGTATATGTATATATGTATGAGTATATAGTATATGTACAATAGAGAATGAATGACATTGGGGCCGCACACGTCACATCGTTAAAAACCATGAAAAATAACCTGAGAATTATGAGCATTAGGTCATTGTTGCGGTTTGCGTTTCACTCAATAACTGCCATTAGTCAAAGCTTGCACCAGAGTCACACATCGACCCTGTACTTAAAATAATCTGCCTGTAATTTACATTTTGGGCATTTAACTCTATTCTTGGAGCCATGATGGAAGGGACATGACGCAGAACCCCCTTTCCACTTCCAGACTATTTTACGCTTTAATAGAAAGAACTGCGGTCATATAATCATACTGTAATTACATCTAACAGTCCGAACAGCGATGACGTCCGCACAAGCATGGGCACTCCAGAAGACACGTTGATAATGGCTGCATTTTTGGGATTTTTGGAGCTTAATTCTCTCACGGTAACGGCATAGCAACGAATCAAATCAAGGCTGTTTTGTTCTGGCTCAGGAGGCTCAGATTGGTCGGTTTACAAAGACATGATAAAAAATTATAAATGACAGAAGCAGCATTTAGAGCATTTAACCTTGCATCTATCACGACACTAATGGTGAATTTGCTTTAGCCTGAAATAATAACACTAGTCTAGCTGAAAATCTTTAAAAAGCCAAAACACTGAAATCAACCGTCTCAAAAAAACAGTGGGAGAAAAAGTGAGAGACCTCAAAAACACTGGAATCTACTCATTTCTCTCTTGCTTGGGTTCATTTAATTTGTTTTCGTTTTTTTAACTTTCCATCAATATGAGAGACCGGAGAGTAATCCTCACCCACACTAGGCTAAGTTACTTAAGTTGAAAAAGTCATCTGGATCAAGTGTTGCGAGAGAGGAAAGGGGAGCTACAGTACTACCAGTCATGAGTCATTGCAAGAATTAAAAGTCTAGATGCAGCATGTGACGTGAATGTGAGTGGAAAGACCAAACATCTAATTAAAATGAGATAATCCATTGGAGCAGCGCAAGGAGAAATATTCAAATAATGCCATGTAGCTTTGTCATTATGAGACGAGTGACAGTAAAGCCATAAACGTGTAGGGCTTTTTCCTTTGGCACTGATTTGCTGCTGAAATGTTTGATTTCAAAGCAAGCTAGTCGCATTAGTCCAGTTCTCAGGTCTCTACGCTGGGTTCTTGAGGCTTTCTCTTTAAAGGAGGACTAAACACCTGTGACCAGCCTTACTCCGCCCACATGAACAGATTTTTCACTAAAAAGGGGGTTTCCTGGAGGACCAAGGGACAAGAAGAGGGGGCTTAGAGTTGGGCGTGGTCTGGGCTGTGATTGACAGCTTGCTTCCCACACGCAAAAAAACAGACAGTTGTCATTTCTGCTTAAAGCAATAGTTTACACACCAGAAAGTCTCATTCTCTTGTTTACACGCTAAGATAATTGCAGAGCTACACACCTGAACCTAAGCCACAGAATTATCTCAGCAGTGGTGGCTGTCAAGTCAATGACATCACAGATCACTCCAGAGCCAATGGAGAGGCCAGGACCAAATTCAAATGTAGTGCCACCAAAAGATGTTGTCTAATTCGCACTAAAATGTCAAAAAGAAATGACAAGGACTCTCCATGGCCTCGCACCAAAGTACATCTGTGACATATTAGTGCTGTATGAACTGGTATGAGTTGGATAGTGGCAGGAGAGCGGCACAAATGCACTTTTATCCCTGTACATTTTCTATATGTGCACATTCTACAGATCTCCTAAGTCTAGTCACAGGTAGTCACATGACGGCACAGCTGTCATTAAAGAGCGACTAAACACCAAATCAACTTTTTTTTAACTCATAAACTGCATAAATATGTTTATTGTAGTGCTGTCTACATATCCTGGTCATTTTTTTGACATTTTAGTTTAACTTAGATAAAATATCACTTTTGAGCCAAAAAAACGCTGTGTGGCGCCCTCTCAACCTTTTTGGTGGTACTACATTTGAATTTGGTTCTGGCCTCTCCATTGACTCTGAAGTATTAAAATTAAATTACATGAGTCATTCTGAGATTATTGAGTGTGATTAGGTTCAGGTGTGTAGCTTTACAATTATCTTAGTGTGTAAACAAGGGTGGAATGAGACTTTCTGGTCTGTAAACTATTGCTTTAAGCAGCAATGACAACTGTCTGTTTTTTTTTGTGTGTGACAAGTGAGCTGTCAATCACAGCCCAGACCACGCCCAACTCTAAGCCCCCCTTCTTGTCCCTTGGTCCTCCAGGCAACGCCCTTTTTAGAGAAAAATTTCAAATCTTCATGTGGGCGGAGTAAAGCTGGGCACAGGTGTTTAGTCGCTCTTTAAATAAACCTTTTGGCATTCAAAAAAGTGGACTAAAGTTGTTTTGTGTGTTCTGTTGGTACAAAGCCGTATGATGAGCGAGTTAATGTGAAGAAGAAGAATTTCAGTTTGATGCAGACACAAACACACATCAAGGCAAGCAGCGAACACCACTTCTGCACTCCTTATAGGCAAAGTCGGTTTAGTGTCTTGCCCAAGGACACAACGACAGCAGACATCATTATCCCTTACTTATTAAAAGAACCTTCTAAGCCCTAAACATAAGCCATAATGAACTTTTTACATTTCATTTTCTACATAGTGTTAATTCTACAACGTTATCAACATATTTTATTTCAAGTTAGTTCATTATCAAGTCATTTCTGAGCACTAAAAATACAGTATAACCGGTATTCTCAAAAAACGACGGTAACAAAAGCAGATCTGAGCCCATTACAAAACTTTCATAATAATGCAATCCCCTCTTCCTCTTCCTCCTCTTCCTCCCCCAGCTCCCTGAATAATTCACAGCATTATTAACCCACAGCCCACTCCTCAGCAAAGGACGGCTCTTATTACGCAGACAATAACTTAACATTTATCACAGCTGACATTTCTGAAAACTGAGGCGTTCATTCATTTTAATCAAAAATTTTTTGAACGGGAATTCAATACACACTATATAGAACAAAATTAATCCTAAACTAATGTATGATTCATATATTTGATGCATATACACACACACATACATAAACACACACATACATTTACATACAAAGCTTTTCAAGGATTTCTTTTCATAGTTTGATTTCCACAGAACGACTCAAACTGAAGTGGGAAGTTCTAAGAATTGTGACTCATCTTTGAATATGTTAATGTCTATTTCCGGCTAATAACACGGTGCAGACTGAGAGACTGCAGAGATTGGTTATATGGCTCACTCAGTCCAGTAGAGGGCGCTCTACTTAAACACAGATTCGTTCACGCCCGTATTATTAACAGCGCTCCACAACAGCCGTTTTGGACGTAACAAAAGTGGACATGATTGTTACGTCCAAAACGCCCAGTTTGTCCGCAGTTATTGAATGTTTTTTGTTTGCATAATGTCAAATCTATAATTACATATTGATTATAGTTATATCTCCAACCATTAAGCCTTTTCTGTCCTGTTCATTCTTCCGTTCACAAAGCCTCCAACACGACATGTCCTAAATGTAACAAATATGTCCCAAAGTTCAATAATTTTTTTTTGAAAGGCATCCATTTTTGTTGAAACCGTTTTTGCTGTCCATCCATCTTCTTCCCCTTAATCCATTTCTGGGTTGGGGGGGGTGGCAGTCAGAGCTGCACCCAGTTCACAGAGCACCAGCCCCTCACTGATCCTCCTGTAGGTGGAGAGTCCACAGGAGCTGAGATCTTTCACCGGGGGCTTTGGGCAAAGTGGTGGTTAAGTGTCTTGCCCAAGGACACAACGGCAGCAGTCATCAGTGGGCTGTCCTTCTGAGATTATACTATCTACAGTGGGGCAAAAAAGTATTTAGTCAGCCACCGATTGTGCAAGTTCTCCCGCTTAAAACAATGACAGAGGTCTGTAATTGTCATCATAGGTTCACTTCAACTGTGAGAGACAAAGATCTTCCTTGTTTGAAGTGACCAAATACTTATTTTCCACCATAATTTACAAATAAATTCTTTACAAATCCTACAATGTGAATTCCTGGATTTTTTTTTTCACATTCTGTCTCTCACAGTTGAAGTGAACCTATGATGAAAATTACAGACCTCTGTCATTATTTTAAGCAGGAGAACTTGCACAATCGGTGGCTGACTAAATACTTTTTTGCCATATATGTAGGCTACAAAAACGGCCGGCAGTCAATGAGTTAACTCATTGACTGCCGGCCGTTTTTGATGATTTTGCTCATTTTAAAAGACCCACAGAATCTCATGTGTTATAACCATGGGAAAAATGAAACCAGATTCTGAAAGACTGAACTGTCGTCTTTCAGCAGCAAAAGTAAGTTTGTTTCTAGCTGGTTTTGTTCTCCTGTGATCACCAGTTGGATAGAGGGAAGTTTTACAGAAATCACAGGTATCAGACAAACACGTCATTGGCAGTTTATGAGTTAAAAAATGTATAAAAAATGTTTAGGTAAAGACAATATTATTTCATACATTTAATTCATTGTCGCTTGAAGTTAGATCGAGCAATGGTAAGTTTAGTGCAGAGTGAGCCGTATATGTCCATCCATCTTCTTCTTCCCCTTAATCCATTGTATATGTGTATCGTTCATTTTGTTCCCCCTCGTGGGACTAATATAGTTATCATTCATTAATAAAAGGCCACAAAACCATTTGATCTGAACGTTTTCTCCCGCTGAAGCTCGGGGTCAGGACTAAAACATGGATAAACACATTGAAGCAGCGAGAATCTGGAGCAGTCTTCCTGAAAATATGAGACACCCTTCTGTCGTCCCAGTATTTTTAGTGTCTTTTTTTAGTCTACTGTACCGACAGTATGTAAAGTATTTTGGTTCTGTATTTGTGTCAAAGTACTGTGCGTCCAGGTCACAATGGGCTGTTTTTAGAATATCAAAGTTATGTAAGAAAGCGTAAATTAAGCCTGGAGTCACAAATTTCACTCAGGACTTGATTTGGTTCAGATGGAGATGGGTCTTTTGTTCACTCTTGGTTTCAGCGGTGAAGCATGGACTCAAAAAACCTCTCAAAAAGATAATTACTTCCTTTTGGGTAAAGTGCAGAATCCATTTTTGATTTATTCATGAGTTAATATTGGTTTTACAGATGTATTATTGATGCTTAGTGCGATATTATAGCTGTCTGTTGCCCTTATAATGAATACGTGTCTATCTCTTAGGACCCATAAAGTACCTATAGTAAGCTATTTCTAGAACAGCAACTTCTTTTGAGTTTCTCTGTAAATCTCTAAATCAAGCGTCTTGTCTCTGGCTTCTCCTGTTGTGTTTTTTTGCCACAGTCCTCGGGGTCTGCTCAATATTCTGTTGGCGTTTCATACCAAAATCACCTACGCGCTCATAATTCAAAATCAATAACCGGCCCCCAGCGTCGGCAGAAGAACCGGCCGAGACCGGTGCATGGTCAGATACTGGAGGTGATGTTCAGTTCAGTTCAGCAAAGCCATCACCGGAGCTGGCATTTCTCGCCGATTGAGACGTCACTGGTCGTGGAGGCGCCCCAGAGACGCAGTATACAGTCGTGTGGAGTGTTTGTTTGTAGAGGAGAGAGGGGAAAGATCAAGATGTCAACGTATCAACACGAGTTATGGATTGAGATTCGTAGGGGCTCGAAGAATTACTCGAGCGATTCATCTGCTACTGTGAACACGGGTGAGGAAATGGTATTGCTAAACTTCACGGAAAGGGTTGAGTACATGGGAGATAACAGTGTTCCAAAGAGACTAGAGTAAAAATGGTAGTTTAGGAAGGTTGTTATCTTAAGCCTGCTTCACACGGCAGGATAATTAGGCCGATTTAAGACCCGGTTTACCCCTAACGACAATCTTAAAAACTCCGATTTTCGTAAACAAAATCTGATGTATTTTCCATGTGTGGTTAAGACTGCGTCGCTCGGAAGGTCTTCGGGACTGCTCCGATCTCCAATCAGGATATCCAGCGTGTTGGATTGTTTTGGCCTGATTTCTCTTTGTGTGTGGTGTCGGGGACAGACGGGCGCGTTGCCATGACTTCAAAACAAGAGCGTTTTACTTTGTCCCATTTTGTTTTAAGGCCGTCAAAATGTGCTCAAACTGAGATATATTTAGCAAATTTTAGCCGTTTTTGACCAATGTTTCCTCTTTCCTTGTTTTCATTTGAATTTGCACATCAGAAAAAGTCTAACACGCAAGCATTAGGACCGTCTTCTGTTTCTTCGTTTTTAAATCTGACTTGTGTGTGTATTGTTTTCATCTGTGTGTTATTTGTGGTCCTGGTCTGTGAAAGGCGCTTTACAAATACACTTGACTTACTCACTATAACTCCGTAAATCTGTGGCAGACGCTGCGCTGCTTAATTACGCATATGTTTTGTCTCATTCACCTCTGGCAAAGCAATGTGTTTTTTCCTTAGTTTTGTGCATAAAGCCTCATAAACGCACCTAATCTTGCTGTGGGAACTGGCTCACGGGCAGTAAAGCTCTCTTAGTGCGGCGCAGCAGGTGCCACAGATGTCATTCATTCATTTATTATTATTATATATTTATTTTTAAGTTCAAGAGAGATGAGTGCTGCAGTGGGTCGAGACACTAGAGAAAAACGCGTATATAATATAGCTTATATCTATTTTTAAACTCAGAAGTCTTCTTAGCCGACTTCCTGCTGACCTGTCGTGAAAACAGGGCGTGGAACAGGCAGTTTCTGAATATTTTTAGGCGTGACTTTCATAAATACGCTGGTTTTGAGCGCGGCATTTGTCAAACAGCCCCCCACACTTATCCATGTGTCTCTCCATCGCCTCTCTACCTCCCTCACGTCTCCTCTCTCCTCCTCCTTCAACTCTCCCTTCTCCTCTCTCCCCCCCACACTTATCATGTGTCTCTCCATCGCCTCTCTACCTCCCTTACGTCTCCTCTCTCCCCCACCTGACCTCTCTCCCTCCCTCACCTTGCTCTCCCCCTCCTTCAACTCTCCCTTCTCCTCTCTCTCCCCCACACTTATGTGTCTCTCCATCACCTCTCTACCTCCCTCACGTCTCCTCTCTCCTCCTCCTTCAACTCTCCCTTCTCCTCTCTCCCCCCCACACTTATCATGTGTCTCTCCATCGCCTCTCTACCTCCCTTACGTCTCCTCTCTCCCCCACCTGAGCTCTCTCCCTCCCTCACCTCTCTCTCCCCCTCCTTCAACTCTCCCTTCTCCTCTCTCTCCCCCACACTTATGTGTCTCTCCATCTCCTCTCTACCTCCTTCACCTCTCCTCTCTCCCCCTACCTGACCTCTCTCCCTCCCTACATCTTTCCCCCTCCTTCAACTCTCCCTCACCTCTCTCTCCCCCTCCTTCAACTCTCCCTTCTCCTCTCTCCCCCCACACTTATCATGTGTCTCTCCATCCCCATACCTCCCTCCCCTTCTCCTCTCTCGCTCCTCCTCCTTCAACTCTCTGTGCGGATCTCACACGATCGTAAACGCCTCGTCGGAGCTTGGTCTCTGGGATCTTCACCCAACGTTTACACCTTTTTCTGCGTAAGTTTCATAAATGAGGGCCAATGACTCATGACCATAGAGAGTGGATTTGAAGTATTTAAAGTTTATATCCAGAGTTTTTCAACACACTTCTTGAATGGAGGATTAAAAAGAGCTGCAGCCGTCGAACATTTGAGAGATTTGTGAGCGGCAGCAAAAACAGAAAGAAAGAAGAGGATAAACCAGATCCCAAAGGTCAGCAGCTAAAATTATACACAGTGTGAGAGCAGAAAGTGTTGCCTGCTCACCTCCCATCTCTCTCGCCCTCCCTCACCTCTCTCCCCCTCATTCAACTCTCCCTTCTCCTCTCTCTACCCCACACTTAGTAAGTAAGTAAGTAATCTTTATTTATATACCGCCTTTCACAGACCAGAGTCTCAAAGCGGTTTACAATTGTTATTTTTGGGCACTTGTCTCTCACTCCACACAGAGATGGGAGCGGGGCCAGTACAGGAGGCGCATGCCAGACCTATTGTACATATTTTTAGTGTTGGGGAAACCGGAGTACCCGGAGGAAACCTACGCAGACACGGGGAGAACATGCAAACTCCACTCAGAAAGGCCCTGGTCCGGCCGGGATTCGAACCCAGGACCTTCTTGCTGAGAGGCGAGAGTGCTATCCACTCAGCCACCGTGCCGCCAACATATCATGTGTCTCTCCATCGCCTCTCTACCTCCCTCACGTCTCCTCTCTCCCCCACCTGAGCTCTCTCCCTCCCTCACCTCGCTCTCCTCCTCCTTCAACTCTCCCTTCTCCTCTCTCTCCCCCACACTTATCATGTGTCTCTCCATCTCCTCTCTACCTCCTTCACGTCTCCTCTCTCCCCCACCTGACCTCTCTCCCTCCCTCACCTTGCTCTCCTCCTCCTTCAACTCTCCCTTCTCCTCTCTCCCCCCCACACTTATCATGTGTCTCTCCATCGCCTCTCTACCTCCCTCACGTCTCCTCTCTCCCCCACCTGAGCTCTCTCCCTCCCTCACCTTGCTCTCCTCCTCCTTCAACTCTCCCTTCTCCTCTCTCTCCCCCACACTTATCATGTGTCTCTCCATCTCCTCTCTCCTCCTCCTTCAACTCTCCCTTCTCCTCTCTCCCCCCACACTTATCATGTGTCTCTCCATCGCCTCTCTACCTCCCTCACGTCTCCTCTCTCCCCCACCTGAGCTCTCTCCCTCCCTCACCTCGCTCTCCTCCTCCTTCAACTCTCCCTTCTCCTCTCTCCCCCCACACTTATCATGTGTCCCCTCCATCGCCTCTCTACCTCCCTCCCTTCTCCTCTCTCCCCCACACTTATCATGTGTCTCTCCATCTCCTCTCTACCTCCTTCACGTCTCCTCTCTCCCCCACCTGACCTCTCTCCCTCCCTCACCTTGCTCTCCTCCTCCTTCAACTCTCCCTTCTCCTCTCTCCCCCCCACACTTATCATGTGTCTCTCCATCGCCTCTCTACCTCCCTCACGTCTCCTCTCTCCCCCACCTGAGCTCTCTCCCTCCCTCACCTTGCTCTCCTCCTCCTTCAACTCTCCCTTCTCCTCTCTCTCCCCCACACTTATCATGTGTCTCTCCATCTCCTCTCTCCTCCTCCTTCAACTCTCACTTCTCCTCTCTCTCCCCCACACTTATGTGTCTCTCCATCGCCTCTCTACCTCCCTCACGTCTCCTCTCTCCCCCACCTGAGCTCTCTCCCTCCCTCACCTCGCTCTCCCCCTCCTTCAACTCTCCCTTCTCCTCTCTCCCCCCACACTTATCATGTGTCCCTCCATCGCCTCTCTACATCCCTCCCTTCTCCTCTCCCCCCCCACACTTATCATGTGTCTCTCCATCTCCTCTCTACCTCCTTCACGTCTCCTCTCTCCCCCACCTGACCTCTCTCCCTCCCTCACCTTGCTCTCCTCCTCCTTCAACTCTCCCTTCTCCTCTCTCCCCCCCACACTTATCATGTGTCTCTCCATCGCCTCTCTACCTCCCTCACGTCTCCTCTCTCCCCCACCTGAGCTCTCTCCCTCCCTCACCTCGCTCTCCTCCTCCTTCAACTCTCCCTTCTCCTCTCTCCCCCCACACTTATCATGTGTCCCTCCATCGCCTCTCTACCTCCCTCCCTTCTCCTCTCTCCCCCACACTTATCATGTGTCTCTCCATCTCCTCTCTACCTCCTTCACGTCTCCTCTCTCCCCCACCTGACCTCTCTCCCTCCCTCACCTTGCTCTCCTCCTCCTTCAACTCTCCCTTCTCCTCTCTCCCCCCCACACTTATCATGTGTCTCTCCATCGCCTCTCTACCTCCCTCACGTCTCCTCTCTCCCCCACTTGACCTCTCTCCCTCCCTCACCTTGCTCTCCTCCTCCTTCAACTCTCCCTTCTCCTCTCTCCCCCCCCACACTTATGTGTCTCTCCATCGCCTCTCTACCTCCCTCACGTCTCCTCTCTCCCCCACTTGACCTCTCTCCCTCCCTCACCTTGCTCTCCTCCTCCTTCAACTCTCCCTTCTCCTCTCTCCCCCCCACACTTATCATGTGTCTCTCCA
The DNA here is from genome assembly GCA_964034765.1 of Knipowitschia caucasica. Taxonomy (NCBI): domain Eukaryota; kingdom Metazoa; phylum Chordata; class Actinopteri; order Gobiiformes; family Gobiidae; genus Knipowitschia; species Knipowitschia caucasica. Next base: position 21,070,949 of record OZ035844.1, read on the forward strand.
TCACCTCTCTACCTCCTTCACGTCTCCTCTCTCCCCCACCTGACCTCTCTCCCTCCCTCACCTCGCTCTCCTCCTCCTTCAACTCTCCCTTCTCCTCTCTCCCCCCACACTTATCATGTGTCCCTCCATCGCCTCTCTACCTCCCTCCCTTCTCCTCTCTCCCCCACACTTATGTGTCTCTCCATCGCCTCTCTACCTCCCTCACGTCTCCTCTCTCCCCCACTTGACCTCTCTCCCTCCCTCACCTTGCTCTCCTCCTCCTTCAACTCTCCCTTCTCCTCTCTCCCCCCCACACTTATCATGTGTCTCTCCATCACCTCTCTACCTCCTTCACGTCTCCTCTCTCCCCCACCTGAGCTCTCTCCCTCCCTCACCTCGCTCTCCTCCTCCTTCAACTCTCCCTTCTCCTCTCTCCCCCCACACTTATCATGTGTCCCTCCATCGCCTCTCTACCTCCCTCCCTTCTCCTCTCTCCCCCACACTTATCATGTGTCTCTCCATCTCCTCTCTACCTCCTTCACGTCTCCTCTCTCCCCCACCTGACCTCTCTCCCTCCCTCACCTTGCTCTCCTCCTCCTTCAACTCTCCCTTCTCCTCTCTCCCCCCCACACTTATCATGTGTCTCTCCATCGCCTCTCTACCTCCCTCACGTCTCCTCTCTCCCCCACTTGACCTCTCTCCCTCCCTCACCTTGCTCTCCTCCTCCTTCAACTCTCCCTTCTCCTCTCTCCCCCCCCACACTTATGTGTCTCTCCATCGCCTCTCTACCTCCCTCACGTCTCCTCTCTCCCCCACTTGACCTCTCCCCCTCACCTTGCTCTCCTCCTCCTTCAACTCTCCCTTCTCCTCTCTCCCCCCCACACTTATCATGTGTCTCTCCATCGCCTCTCTACCTCCCTCACGTCTCCTCTCTCCCCCACCTGAGCTCTCTCCCTCCCTCACCTCGCTCTCCTCCTCCTTCAACTCTCCCTTCTCCTCTCTCCCCCCACACTTATCATGTGTCCCTCCATCGCCTCTCTACCTCCCTCCCTTCTCCTCTCTCCCCCCCACACTTATCATGTGTCTCTCCATCTCCTCTCTACCTCCCTCACGTCTCCTCTCTCCCCCACCTGACCTCTCTCCCTCCCTCCCTCACCTCTCTCTCCCCCTCCTTCAACTCTCCCTTCTCCTCTCTCCCCCCACACTTATCATGTGTCTCTCCATCACCTCTCTACCTCCCTCACGTCTCCTCTCTCCCCTCCTTCAACTCTCACTTCTCCTCTCTCTCTCCCCCTCAACTTATGTGTCTCTCCATCGCATCTCTCACCTCCCTCACGTCTCCTCTCTCCCCCACCTGACTCTCTCCCTCCCTCATTGCTCTCCTCCTCCTTCAACTCTCCCTCTCTCTCTCTCCCCCCCACACTTATCATGTGTCTCTCCATCTCCTCTCTACCTCCTTCACGTCTCCTCTCTCCCCCACCTGACCTCTCTCCCTCCCTTCACCTTGCTCTCCTCCTCCTTCAACTCCCTCCCTTCTCTCTCTCCCCCCCACACTTATCATGTGTCTCTCCATCGCCTCTCTACCTCCCTCACGTCTCCTCTCTCCCCCACCTGACCTCTCTCCCTCCCTCACCTTGCTCTCCTCCTCCTTCAACTCTCCCTTCTCCTCTCCCCCCCACACTTATATGTGTCTCTCCATCGCCTCTCTACCTCCCTCACGTCTCCTCTCTCCCCCACCTGAGCTCTCTCCCTCCCTCACCTCGCTCTCCTCCTCCTTCAACTCTCCCTTCTCCTCTCTCCCCCCACACTTATCATGTGTCCCTCCATCGCCTCTCTACCTCCCTCCCTTCTCCTCTCTCCCCCACACTTATCATGTGTCTCTCCATCTCCTCTCTACCTCCTTCACGTCTCCTCTCTCCCCCACCTGACCTCTCTCCCTCCCTCACCTTGCTCTCCTCCTCCTTCAACTCTCCCTTCTCCTCTCTCCCCCCCACACTTATCATGTGTCTCTCCATCGCCTCTCTACCTCCCTCACGTCTCCTCTCTCCCCCACTTGACCTCTCTCCCTCCCTCACCTTGCTCTCCTCCTCCTTCAACTCTCCCTTCTCCTCTCTCCCCCCCACACTTATGTGTCTCTCCATCGCCTCTCTACCTCCCTCACGTCTCCTCTCTCCCCCACTTGACCTCTCTCCCTCCCTCACCTTGCTCTCCTCCTCCTTCAACTCTCCCTTCTCCTCTCTCCCCCCCACACTTATCATGTGTCTCTCCATCACCTCTCTACCTCCTTCACGTCTCCTCTCTCCCCCACCTGACCTCTCTCCCTCCCTCACCTCGCTCTCCTCCTCCTTCAACTCTCCCTTCTCCTCTCTCCCCCCACACTTATCATGTGTCCCTCCATCGCCTCTCTACCTCCCTCCCTTCTCCTCTCTCCCCCACACTTATGTGTCTCTCCATCGCCTCTCTACCTCCCTCACGTCTCCTCTCTCCCCCACTTGACCTCTCTCCCTCCCTCACCTTGCTCTCCTCCTCCTTCAACTCTCCCTTCTCCTCTCTCCCCCCCACACTTATCATGTGTCTCTCCATCACCTCTCTACCTCCTTCACGTCTCCTCTCTCCCCCACCTGAGCTCTCTCCCTCCCTCACCTCGCTCTCCTCCTCCTTCAACTCTCCCTTCTCTCTCCCCCCACACTTATCATGTGTCCCTCCATCGCCTCTCTACCTCCCTCCCTTCTCCTCTCTCCCCCACACTTATCATGTGTCTCTCCATCTCCTCTCTACCTCCTTCACGTCTCCTCTCTCCCCCACCTGACCTCTCTCCCTCCCTCACCTTGCTCTCCTCCTCCTTCAACTCTCCCTTCTCCTCTCTCCCCCCCACACTTATCATGTGTCTCTCCATCGCCTCTCTACCTCCCTCACGTCTCCTCTCTCCCCCACTTGACCTCTCTCCCTCCCTCACCTTGCTCTCCTCCTCCTTCAACTCTCCCTTCTCCTCTCTCCCCCCCCACACTTATGTGTCTCTCCATCGCCTCTCTACCTCCCTCACGTCTCCTCTCTCCCCCACTTGACCTCTCTCCCTCCCTCACCTTGCTCTCCTCCTCCTTCAACTCTCCCTTCTCCTCTCTCCCCCCCACACTTATCATGTGTCTCTCCATCGCCTCTCTACCTCCCTCACGTCTCCTCTCTCCCCCACCTGAGCTCTCTCCCTCCCTCACCTCGCTCTCCTCCTCCTTCAACTCTCCCTTCTCTCTCTCCCCCACACTTATCATGTGTCCCTCCATCGCCTCTCTACCTCCCTCCCTTCTCCTCTCTCCCCCCACACTTATCATGTGTCTCTCCATCTCCTCTCTACCTCCCTCACGTCTCCTCTCTCCCCCACCTGACCTCTCTCCCTCCCTCCCTCACCTCTCTCTCCCCCTCCTTCAACTCTCCCTTCTCCTCTCTCTCCCCACACTTATCATGTGTCTCTCCATCACCTCTCTACCTCCCTCACGTCTCCTCTCTCCTCCTCCTTCAACTCTCACTTCTCCTCTCTCTCCCCCACACTTATGTGTCTCTCCATCGCATCTCTACCTCCCTCACGTCTCCTCTCTCCCCCACCTGAGCTCTCTCCCTCCCTCACCTTGCTCTCCTCCTCCTTCAACTCTCCCTTCTCCTCTCTCCCCCCCCACACTTATCATGTGTCTCTCCATCTCCTCTCTACCTCCTTCACGTCTCTCTCTCTCCCCCACCTGACCTCTCTCCCTCCCTCACCTTGCTCTCCTCCTCCTTCAACTCTCCCTTCTCCTCTCTCCCCCCCACACTTATCATGTGTCTCTCCATCGCCTCTCTACCTCCCTCACGTCTCCTCTCTCCCCCACCTGACCTCTCTCCCTCCCTCACCTTGCTCTCCTCCTCCTTCAACTCTCCCTTCTCCTCTCTCCCCCCCCACACTTATGTGTCTCTCCATCGCCTCTCTACCTCCCTCACGTCTCCTCTCTCCCCCACCTGAGCTCTCTCCCTCCCTCACCTCGCTCTCCTCCTCCTTCAACTCTCCCTTCTCCTCTCTCCCCCCACACTTATCATGTGTCCCTCCATCGCCTCTCTACCTCCCTCCCTTCTCCTCTCTCCCCCACACTTATCATGTGTCTCTCCATCTCCTCTCTACCTCCTTCACGTCTCCTCTCTCCCCCACCTGACCTCTCTCCCTCCCTCACCTTGCTCTCCTCCTCCTTCAACTCTCCCTTCTCCTCTCTCCCCCCCACACTTATCATGTGTCTCTCCATCGCCTCTCTACCTCCCTCACGTCTCCTCTCTCCCCCACTTGACCTCTCTCCCTCCCTCACCTTGCTCTCCTCCTCCTTCAACTCTCCCTTCTCCTCTCTCCCCCCCCACACTTATGTGTCTCTCCATCGCCTCTCTACCTCCCTCACGTCTCCTCTCTCCCCCACTTGACCTCTCTCCCTCCCTCACCTTGCTCTCCTCCTCCTTCAACTCTCCCTTCTCCTCTCTCCCCCCCACACTTATCATGTGTCTCTCCATCTCCTCTCTACCTCCCTCACGTCTCCTCTCTCCCCCACCTGACCTCTCTCCCTCCCTCCCTCACCTCTCTCTCCCCCTCCTTCAACTCTCCCTTCTCCTCTCTCCCCCCCACACTTATCATGTGTCTCTCCATCACCTCTCTACCTCCCTCACGTCTCCTCTCTCCTCCTCCTTCAACTCTCACTTCTCCTCTCTCTCCCCCACACTTATGTGTCTCTCCATCGCCTCTCTACCTCCCTCACGTCTCCTCTCTCCCCCACCTGAGCTCTCTCCCTCCCTCACCTTGCTCTCCTCCTCCTTCAACTCTCCCTTCTCCTCTCTCCCCCCCCACACTTATCATGTGTCTCTCCATCTCCTCTCTACCTCCTTCACGTCTCCTCTCTCCCCCACCTGACCTCTCTCCCTCCCTCACCTTGCTCTCCTCCTCCTTCAACTCTCCCTTCTCCTCTCTCCCCCCCACACTTATCATGTGTCTCTCCATCGCCTCTCTACCTCCCTCACGTCTCCTCTCTCCCCCACCTGACCTCTCTCCCTCCCTCACCTTGCTCTCCTCCTCCTTCAACTCTCCCTTCTCCTCTCTCCCCCCCCACACTTATGTGTCTCTCCATCGCCTCTCTACCTCCCTCACGTCTCCTCTCTCCCCCACCTGACCTCTCTCCCTCCCTCACCTTGCTCTCCTCCTCCTTCAACTCTCCCTTCTCCTCTCTCCCCCCCACACTTATCATGTGTCTCTCCATCACCTCTCTACCTCCCTCACGTCTCCTCTCTCCTCCTCCTTCAAATCTCACTTCTCCTCTCTCTCCCCCACACTTATGTGTCTCTCCATCGCCTCTCTACCTCCCTCACGTCTCCTCTCTCCCCCACCTGAGCTCTCTCCCTCCCTCACCTCGCTCTCCCCCTCCTTCAACTCTCCCTTCTCCTCTCACCCCCCCACACTTATCATGTGTCTCTCCCTCACCTCTCTACCTCCCTCACCTCTACCTCCCTACTTCTTCCCCCCCCTCACCTCCCGCTCACCTCTTTCTCCACCTCCCTCAACTCGCCCCCTCCCTCACCTCTCCCCCTCTCCTCTCTCCGCTCACCTGACTTCTCTCCCTCCCTCACCTCTCTCTCCCCCTCCCTTAGTTCAATCCCTCTCCCTCACCTTTCTCTTTCCCTCACCTCTCCCCTTCTCCTCTCTCCCCCTACCTGACCTCTCTCTTTTCCTCACCTCTCTCGCCCCTCCCTCACCTCTCTCTCTCTTTGTTTTCGAGATAGTTTTTGTTCCCATTAACGCGCATTTAGACGTGACCACTTCTGACCATCCCCATCAGTTCACGATTCAAAAGCTCAGGGACATTTTCAACATTCACACGTGTTGCACTGGAGCTCTTGTATCACTTTATCGTCTTAATGAGTCCAGATAATAACCGGCGTACAGATACTCCTCCAATCAGAGTCCGTGGCCATGGAGTTCAGAGACACATTAACTGCAGCCTTGACGTGAGCAGAAAAGGTCAAAACCCATGTATTGTCTGGATGCTTTTCAGAGCAGCAGCTAACCTTGTGCTGCTTTAAAAGAGTATTTTCAGTCAATATTGAGGTGTTTGATTCATTTCAATGCCATGTACATGTAGTTGTAGAGAAAAACAGTTCAGTAATAACAGATAGAAGATATTGGTCCATAGGGAGTGGGTGTCATGGTCATGTACGGAATCTGGACGAAACCGGAATCAACAATCCTACTTTCGAATTAGTTTTAGACTGATAAGTCCTTAAGTGGTGACTGGTTAGTTTTAGGTGGTCTGAGTAAGATGGTTAAGGTTAGGGTTAAGGTGGTCTGAGTAAGATGGTGAAGGTTAGGGTTAAGGTGGATCTGAGTAAGATGGTGAAGGTTAGGGTTAAGGTGGTCTGAGTAAGATGTTAGGGTTAAGGTGGATCTGAGTAAGATGGTTAAGGTTAGGGTTAAGGTGGGTCTGAGTAAGATGGTTAAAGTGGTTCTCACCCCCGCTCCTCGGAGCTTACGTTACTCACATTTCCTGTTCAAATCTTCCTCTAAATGGGCGTAGCCTGGAGGACTAAAGGGGGCGTGAACGAGACTGGGCCGTTTACATTGCTCTGGGCGGGGGGCTGCTGACGTCAGGTCTTGCTTCAGACGTCAGGTCCAACTTGCTGACGTCAGGTCTTGCTGCCGCGCCAGTGTTGGCGCCAGATTCAAAATTCAAATGTAGTAATACAGGTCGCCAGCAGATGGCGCCTCACAGACGGTTTTAGGCAGAAAGTCTAACTTTCAACTAATTTGCACCAAAGTGACAAGATTATGACCAGGATATGTAGACAAGCAAGCAAGCAAGCAAGCAAGCAAAGTTTATTTATATAGCACCTTTCTCAGACAGAAGGTCACAAAGTGCTTCACATCAAAAACAAGCAATAATTAAAAACACAAGAAAAAAATTACACAATCAAACAACAGTGGAGACAGTCATATCAGCCCATAAAACCGTACTTTCAAAACGCTCGACTGAACAAGAACGTCTTGAGTTGGGATTTAAATGTATCAACAGAGTCAAGTGATCGTAGAGAGAGCGGGAGATCGTTCCAGAGTCTAGGTGCGACAGCCTGGAAGGATCGGTCTCCTCTGGTTCGATAACGAGTGCGAGGAACCATCAAGAGATTTTTATCTACAGACCTCAGAGAACGAGAGGGGACATAGGGCTGAATCAGATCTCTGATGTAAGAGATCTGATTGGACACTCATTTATACCGTTTATCAGCAAAAAAAAGTGGATTTGAGGGTGAGTTGTCCTTTAAGGTTAGGGTTAAGGTGGGCTTGAGTAAGAGGGTTAAGGTTAGGGTTAAGGTGGTCTGAGTAAGATGGTCAAGGTTAGGGTTAAGGTGGTCTGAGTAAGATGGTCAAGGTTAGGGTTAAGGTGGTCTGAGTAAGATGCTCAAGGTTAGGGTTAAGGTGGTCTGAGTAAGATGGTTAAGGTTAGGGTTAAGGTGGTCTGAGTAAGATGGTTAAGGTAAGGTTTACTTCCTGTGTTTTTCGTTGTACTTCCTGTTATCTGATTACCTGATGTGTGTCACCCGTGTCTCATTCATCTTGAATTCAAACCATGTGTATCCACTTCTGTTTCTCTTCTTGTCCTCCTTCCTTGTATTTTTGCTGAATTTGGATTTGTACTTTTCATGTGCACCAGTATCTTGCAGTTCTGCGTTTTTGGGCTCATCAAATTTCACCCGGTGGGAGGATCAAGGTCCGAAAATGTCCTTAGAATTGGCCGATGTGGTTCTGTCCTGTATGTGCGTTGCAACACTGACTTTTCCCGACCGTGGGACTTCTCTTCTCTCACCTTAAAATTGACAGAATCCAACAGACTCCTCTCCGGCTCTAGAGAGATGCCGTCACATGTTCTATCCCCATTTCCAAACACGCTTGTGGACTTGTGCATGACGCCATCTCTGTTTCTCTTTTTGGCTTTCTCACTGAAGTCGTTTAGAGGTCGAGACATTTACTTTTGATAAGAAAACGCCGCGCCTGGCTTTGCAAACCGTGTCCAATCTGGCAAATTAAGCACATGTCGAGGCCGGGATCATTTCAAACGTGACTAATCGATTCTCCACGTTCTCCCCCGACTTCCGTTTCCGTTCATCAATATTCCCTGCATCAACTTCTCCGTACGCAGAGAAGGAGCCGTGACACATTCAGAGCTTATTTGGGGAGATTTATGGCGGCAAGGGCAAATACAGACCGTGCGTGTGCGGGGGGGGGTAGTCTCTGACAAGGCTCAACTTTTGATAAATGTCAGGAGCGTCATGTGGATAATGGCATGTGCCTCGCAACTACACGAGTGATGTCACACTGGAAGAGCCCGGGGAGATCACGAAACACAGAATGGGGAGAGTCTCACACGGTCAAGGGGGATTGAAGGGCGAAGGTTTAGGAACAGGAAGCCAAACGAACGCATTTAAGCATTATTCTAATACCCAGAGGTGTTGTGTAGAGACCTGACAGATGGTGATTCTCAGGACCATGATTTGTAAACACACAGTAGTATATAGTTTTGTAGTAAAAAGGAACTCAAGACGTTTTCTGGGGACTGAATAAAAATCCTAGAAGCCTGAGGTAGCGTCCAAGATTCATAAAAGATGCACAATATGTAAAATAACGAAAAATCTGCACAGCTTTCTGTCATTTACTATGTCAAAAAAAGACACTTGGGAGCGTCGTGGCTGTGCAGATATTCATTAACGTTACAGGCAGTATAAAGAAAAACTTTTAGAACAATTTATAGATATTTATTTTCGGTTGATTTTAATTCATGTTTATACAGCCCTATGTCACATGGAAACATATTGATACAAAACATTTACTTTTTGAGCTTTTAAGACTTGATTTGTCATGATTCTCACGCCTCACGACTCTGAGCAGAACCTGAAGGATATATTCTGAACATAAGAGTCAGTAAGTAAGTAATGTTTAAATATATACCGCTTTTACAGAACGAGGTCACCCGAAGCGCTCTACAATTGTTGAAATTTCAGATATTTTTCTATTCTCTACACACGGTGATGACAGAAGCGAGACGCCGATCACACTGCGGCACGGTGGCTGAGTGGATAGCACTCTCGCCTCTCAGCAAGAAGGTCCTGGGTTCGAATCCCAGTTGGACCAGGGTTTCTCCACCTTTCTGAGTGGAGTTTGCATGTTCTCCCCGTGTCTGCGCAGGTTTCCTCCGGGTGCTCCGGTTTCCCCTACCACTAAAAATATGTACAATAGTTCTGGCATGTGCCTCCTGTACTGGCGACCCCGCTCCCAAAAATAACAATTGTAAACCGCTTTGAGACTCCGATTGGCAGTGAAAAGGCGGTATATAAATAAAGATTACTTACTACTGGACCATCAAAGCCTCTGACCAAACACCATCCATTCACTCACTCATTGCATTCAGACCTATTGTGTGTAAAATGCTTTTAGTGGTAGGGGAAACCGGAGCACCTGGAGCAAACCCCACACAGGGAGAACATGCCAACAACATGAGTTTGAAGAGTACTGCTCTGGATAGAAATGGATTGGAGCCGTACAGTGAATAAATCTCTGTACGGAAAGAATGCAATCATAACAAGGTAGTTCAGGACTTTTTTTTACCCTGCCTCTGTTTCAATAGTGTGTGTGTGTGTTTAATCTCCTCTGCATTCTTTATGTTGTCTTTGCTGGTCACGAAGTTGGAAAAAACACACAAAGAACCATTTTCAACATTCAAACCAATAGAAATCACCCGCAGTGGGTTTAAAACGCAGTAATTAGCTGTGATTGGTTGACAGCATCTACGAAACACAATTATAGATCGATTCAGACGTTTTGGTCCAAATTACAGCTTTTGCAAACACTCAAATAAAACGGCAGTGGCTGACAATTCGGGAAAGTAAATATCTATGAAAGAGATTATTGATTGGACGCAGGGCTCTCCTCAAATCTTCTCTTCAAAAAGCCCGGAGGGAGTGAACGGCATCTGTTCTGGTCAACGGAGAGTAATCAGAGGTGGTCCAACTATTTCAATATCTGGAGTAATCTTTGAGTCAAACTTAACTTTCAAAGTGTGCTTTTACTACTGTGCGCTGCAACATTGAACTTTCCCCATAGGACAAATAATAGATCTCTTATTTTATCTTTTCTGAACACTGCCAATAAATAGAGAATTTATTGTCTTTTCTGTGATTTGTTTAGCTGTAAATAATAAAAAGTTGGGACTTAAGCTCCAGGGGAAGCTCCACAGCAGTACATCTGTTTAGATTGTACTTACACCTTAATTTCAGACAACCTTTGGCATTCAAACATGTATTTACCAGTTCTTTCTCACTGTTGCCTGTAAATATTAACAGACATAGTCACGCCTATCTCCGCCGTTCTAACTAATGGGCCAAACAGTTGGCTCTCGTGGAGTGATTCAAAATGACCGCGGGGGCTGGAAAATGTGAAAAAACATATCTGTGCATGCGTCAGCTGCACAAGCTCCATTCATTTGAACGAGTGACTTCTAAAGTCCACAGCGACTAAACTAGACTGGTCCAGAACACCCCCCTCAGCATTGACACACATGTGGAACGGAGCTTTGGGCCAAGAGCCAACTTTTGGACCATCCTGTAAAGACGTTTTCGAGAGGTCTGGCAATGCTATATGTTAGCATTGGATAATTCTCACTCCAGGTCCACCCCCACAGGCCCGGGGTGGTATTGCAGCATGTCAGCGCACGTCATTTTGGCCTCTTTTGAGTGGGACCCGCCCACACTGTTGCCTCGTGCCGCTGCGTGATGTCAGCGAAACCTAGCAGTACACATCGGTTGCGGTTATCGGCCCAACTTTACTTATCGGTCCGATGCCGGTTAAAATATGATGAACATCAGCCAACATCAATACTATACTTCAATACTTCTTTTCACTCCACCCGAGATATGAATCCTCACATTCTTACACAAAACACACAGCCCATTCATCCAGTGCTCGGTGATTCTGCAAATTCCATAAATTATATTAAAAAGTAATTATAAAAGGTTTAGCAAAGCAGGAGCGCCTCTGAGCAGTGGCGGAGCGTGACGGCTTACACGGGTAATCCTGGGGCAGAATGAATGTTTGTCGACTTGAGATACGGAATCAGGCTCAAGCAACAACACAAGATGCAAATGTGTAGGTTTAGCCCCGAGTCAATTTAAAGGCAATATTATTATTATTATTATACATGTTTGTATAGAGTGTAGTGCGGGGACACGGGCAAGGTGCATGTGTGTTATGACTGAGATCGGATACCGTTTACCAGAAAGGGAGACTCGAGAGAGAGACCAGAGAGAGAGACCAGAGAGAGGCAAGACTCGAGAGAGACCAGAGAGAGAGACCAGAGAGAGGCAAGACTTGAGAGAGAGACCAGAGAGAGAGAGAGAGAGAGAGAGAGACCAGAGAGAGAGACCAGAGAGAGGCAAGACTTGAGAGAGACCAGAGAGAGAGAGAGAGAGAGAGAGAGAGAGACCAGAGAGAGAGACCAGAGAGAGGCAAGACTCGAGAGAGACCAGAGAGAGAGACCAGAGAGAGGCAAGACTTGAGAGAGACCAGAGAGAGAGAGAGAGAGAGAGAGAGACCAGAGAGAGAGACCAGAGAGAGGCAAGACTTGAGAGAGACCAGAGAGAGAGAGAGAGAGAGAGAGAGAGAGACCAGAGAGAGAGACCAGAGAGAGGCAAGACTTGAGAGAGACCAGAGAGAGAGAGCAGAGAGAGCTAAGACTTGAGAGAGACCAGAGAGAGAGAGAGATACCAGAATGAGAGACCAGAGAGAGAGTATAGGGACAGACACAAGGTGCATAACTGAGATTGGTTTATGTTGTTTAATCTGTAGAAGAGACCAGAAAGAGTGACCAGAAGAGATGGACCAGAGAGACCAGACTGGAGAGAGACCAGAGAGCGAGAGACCCGAGAGAGACCAGAGAGAGAAACCAGGGATAGAGACCGGAGAGAGACCATAAAGAAAGACCAGATAATGAGACTAGATAGAAACCAGGGATAGAGAGACCAGAGAGACCAGAAAAAGACCAGAGAGACCAGGTAGAGAGAGCCTAGAGAGAGACCTGAGAGACCAGACAGAAACTAGAGAGAAGGACCAGAAAGAGAAATCAGGGATAGAGAGACCAGAAAGAGAGCCCAGAGAGAGAGACCAGAGAAAGACCAGAGAGAGGTGTTTGTATAGATGTAATGGAGGGACGCAGACGAGCTAAATGTTTGGTTCCAACTAACATTTTACAGCTTCAGCCTTTTCTCCGTTGCTGTTTTTACACTCGGACGTTTCCGCTTCATAAAGTAAACGATTTCAACATCCACTCATTATTCTCTGCTCATAATCAACATTATTTTGGCCCTTTCATTTTATGGAGCGGACTCTACTGCACCATAAAAACATTCCAAAATACTCAAAACCCAAAAAACTTTCCTTACACACCCCAAACCAAACCCCAACCCCAACTACCCATCCAACTTCATACACCTCCTCACCTAATAACCCAAACCCACCCCAACACATACAACCCCAACCTCCCCCCATACAAACAAACCCCTATATATTATCCCACAAAATAAACCTTTTCCCCCAACAACAAAAAAACTAACATAATTCCCCATCATACCATACACCACCTCAAAAAATAATCCCATCCACCCCCATATCAACTTCCCCCATCCAATACTCTTCTATACTTTCTCCAATATTACAATTTCCTTACCCACACATCTATACACAACATTCTCTCCAAAATCCCTCCCCCAACATAAAACAACTAAACATCCATAAATATCCCATCATTATCAAATCAAAAAATCAAAACCACTTACATTCCAAATTTACACATTCATATAAACTATCATAATCCACCTCTTATCTATATCATTCCAACCTACTATACTCACATTCTCAAACCCATACTACCACAAACCAATATCTCTTTAACATTCACCAACAACCTACACACTTCTCCTTCTCAACATAAACCACAAATCTCTACCCCCTACAAAAACAAATTAACCCAAAACAAAACAACACAACCCCCCACTCCCTACCCTTCTTTCTCCTTATTCTTCCCACCCCCCCCTCCTAAAAAATACTTCAAAACCCAATCCATAAACTCCCTAACATAAAAAATACAAATTAATCCAAACAACCCCATTAAACATAAAAAAAAATAAACATAAACAACACAAATAACAAAAATAAACACAATAAAACAATAAAAAAATAAATAAAACATACAAAATAACACAATACAAATACAAAACAATAATTAAACAAAAATAATATAAAAAATAACAATTCAAAATAAAACATTAACAAAATCATACAACACAAATAATAATAAAATAACAATAAAAACAACAAAAAACAAACTAACAACATTAAAAATTAAAACAAAAAAAACAAAACCATTAACAAACAATTAAACACATTAAACACAATCCAAAAACAATAAACAAAATAAAAAAATTAACAACAATTAAAACCCAAATTAAACAAATTAAAAACCAATTAAAAAATAACAAACACAATCAACCACAATTACAAACAAATTAAAACAATTTAAAAAATAAACAAAAAAAAAACAACAAACCAAAAAAAAACATTAAAAAACTAAACAAATCACACACTAACCACTTAATCCAACAAATAAAAAAAAAAATTCCAAAACTCACAAAAACTCCTCCCTATCCCCCCTCTCTTTCCCAACAAAAAACCCTACATCCCCCTATTCACTTTAACAAAAACCCTACCCCCCATTAACCAACCATCCACCTACCCATATTAACTTTTCAAAAAACAATTTCAAAAAAACCAACAAACTTTCCCCCCCTACAATACAACCAAAACCAATCAAACCTCCACATCAAAAAAAAAAACCACAACTACCCCCCCCATCTCCCCAATCCATATCTTATTCCCTATTATCTCCCATTCCACCCCTCTCCCCATTCATCTCCACCTCTTATCTCCCCCCCTTTCCACCCCCAAATCATCCACATCCCTCCCCCAACACACACAAAACAACCTAATAATAATAATTCTCTCATAAAACAAAAACAACCTACCCCTATTATAAAACAAACCCAATAAAAAAATCACTCATACAAACACCACCAAAAAAACAACAACAAATTAATCCCCTAAATCCTCCTCCCAACAATAACCTACAAAATAAACATCCTTATTCCCCCCCCCACACAACATCCTCCTCATCCCACCAACACAAAAAAAAATCACCCTTCCAACCCCCTCCCACACCCCACCCCCACACCCCCCAAACCTCATACAATCCTTACCATCAAACAAAATTACCAATACTCCCTTATTTCTACAAAAATCACAAATTTCTCCCCCACATCATTTAATACAACAAAATCAACATAATTCCCTCATCAAACTCATATTCCCCACTCATTCCCCCTCTCCCTCATACATACAACCTACTCTCACCTTCTCACTTCACTCTCTTCCCCTTCCTCTCTCATCTCCTCCACATCCCTCTTCCTCTCTCTTCACCTCTCTCTCTCCTCTCTCCCCCCTCTCTCTCTCCTCTCTCTCTCACCTCTCTCACTCTTCCTCTCTCCCCCCTCTCTTCTCTATACCATCAAAATATCCATCTCTCTCTCTTCCTCATTCTTCCCTATCTCCACCCTCTATCTTCTCCTCTCTCTCTCACCTCTCACTTCCTCTCTTCCCTCTTCTCTCTCCCATCACACTCTCTTCTTTCTCTCTCCCCTCTCTTCCCTTTATCTCTCCAATCTCTCTCTACCCTCTCTCTATCCTATCTTCTTTCTCCCCCCTATTATCTCCCCAATATCATCACACTTCTCTCTCCTACTCTTCTCACCTCACATCCCCCTCTCTCTCTAATCTCTCTCCTCCCCTATCTATCCCCCCTCCCCATCTCTAACCCCTCCCTATCTCCCTCCTATCCCCCCACCCTCTCATTCTCACTCCTCTCCTCTCTAGATTCCCTCTCTCTCTCCCTCGATATTTCACTTCTATCTCCCCTCCAACCCTCTTTCTTCTCACATCCAACCCTATAAAAATTATATATATATTTCAACATATAATTTCCATATATATCCAATATATCTAAAACCCCCAATCTAAATACCCCACATACCAATCCAACTATCATCCTAAAAATAAAAACCACCAACAACAACCAATCAAATTAATTCATCTAATAATACAAATAATCCATATTCCATACTCTCTCTTAACAACAATCAAAATCCACCATACATACCTAATCTCCATATTAATCCTCATATTAATACTACTAACAAATTCACATAACCATACCCTTACACCAATACCAAACAAACAACAAAAACACACACCATCATATCAACTACTAATTTTATAAGACTCTACACACTAAATCATCCAAATCAACCAAAACATCCCCATCACTCATCAAACACAAACCACATCTCCACCCCATTCCCACCCCTAAAAACCCCCAACTTACCAACCTACACCTCATTTTTCCTTTAAAAAAATTTTTTTATATTAATCATCATTTAATTTATCAAACAACACTATTCACAATTAATACACACCAACCCCATCCCTCCACACACCCCTATATCAAATAATAATCATATCACCTTTAAGTATCCTTATAACCCTCCCCCACCCTTCTTAAAATTTCTACCATTAAAAAACTCCCCAACCACATACACCCCCAAACTTAAAAAAATATTGCTTCTATATATTTTCCCCCCCAATCTAATACCCCTAACCCACCCATACCAATTAAAAATACCAATCTACTCATACAACACAACATAACCATCTTTACCACCTTAACAATTACTAAAAACAACTAAAATACCACCTAAAATCCTAAACCAACCATAAACATCCTAAATAACCCCCTAACATCAATAACCAATCATACACCACAAACATACTAAACCCTATCCCTCCCTAAAACCCCACATCAAACACAAACCCCAAACTCCCCATCAAAACTCTAAAATTATCTACTCCCCAACCAACATTTCATCAACTCCCCTCTACTCATTCACAACTACCTTTCCTATATCATCTTTTCTCCCATTATTACTTTCCCCTCACACATTCTTCAACTTCCTCACTCCCATCCCCACCTTTTCCTTATCCCCATCTTTTTCTCATCATTATTCTATTCTATAATTTCCATTTCCCATAATAATAAAAAAACAAATAAAATAAACATCACAAATACAAAATATCAACACACCATAATAATAATACATATTAATTTCAACCATCCAAACCAAAAAAAATACATTAACCCACCCTACAAAACTATAAATAACTAAATATATACCCTAATTACTAAAACACAAAAAAACATTCAAAAAAAATAAAAACAAACAACCCAAACAATACTCCTACTCAAAATTAACAATAAAAACACCATCACCACCCACCCCCCAAATCCCCTATCCAACATCACCCTAATTCTCCTTTAACTTCATAAAAATTTTTTCTAAATCATAAAATTAAATTACTTAAAAACTAAATATATTAACACCCACCTCCCATCCCACATAATTAATTATAAAATATCCTACCAACTACCAATTATTCCTCATTCTTCACCCCATCTTAACCCCCCCCCCACCCCACACTCCCCACTATTCCCCCCACTTTTACCCTCCCTCCCCTCATTCTCCCCCTCTCTCAGCTCCCTTACACAACCCTCTCTTCCATTATTCCCCCACTTTTTTTCCTCTCACTCCTTTTTTTCTTCCTACCCCCCCTACCCCCTCCAATCCTACCCCCCATCCCATCCCCTACTCCCACACAAATCATACACACAACCTTCATACTAATACACACTCCTAACAACACAATCCCCCAATTTAAACATTATATCACCCAATTTTTTCTATTCCCCTTCCCCCCTCAAAATAATCTACCTTTACTACCCACCCTATACCCCCCCCCACACATCAATCCATATACCCCTCTAAATTTCCTCTAAAAAAACTTTACCCCCATTTTTTAAAATACATCTCATACCCTTTACCAAAATCCCAAAATCTTTTCTCATCCCCCACCCACCCCCCCCCCCATTCCCCACCTCACCTATTATTTCTCTCTTTCCCCCCCCCCCCCATCTAACTATCAAAATGAATCCCCTTTACACACCACCCTAAAAACACCACCCACCCCATTCCACATACAATATATAACTTCCAATTAAAACTCCCATAAAATCAACAACCAAATCATCAAAAAACACCTCATATACATCCATTTTAACCCCCATTTTAAAAACAATCACCTTCTTCCCATCTCACTTCAAATTAAAACATTAATATATCAATTTAAATATTAAAAACCTAATTAACACATCTCTAATCCCTAAAACATACCACCATTTTCCCTTCTTCCCACCATAACCACCATAAACATATCCCCCAAACTCATACAATCCAAATTCTCCTCCCCTCTCTACCCCTTATCCTCTTTTTACAATTATATAAACATTACACTCTCTCAATCATACCAATATCATTAACACATTTTCTATACAAAAAAAAAACATTCCCCCCCATCTTCTCTCTTCCTAATTAATTTCTTAAACCCCAACTAATTCAATCTAATCTCCCCCTCCTTCATACTCAATCACCCTCAAACACCCCTCCCCCTCCACTCTAACCCCACACCCCCTCCCACAACACTCTCTCCATCTCCCTCCCCTCACCCCACACTACAAACATATATAAATAACACTAAAAAACTCAATATTCAAATAAAACTAACCCAAAAAAAACCCCCAAACCATAAAAAAACACATCATCATTAATAATAAAAATAACAAAATTAAATCCCTCAAACTCCCTATCCTTTAACTCTCAACTTTTCTTACCCTCCTCACCCCTCTCCCCCCCTACCCATACCCCCCCCCCCTCCACCCTACCCCACACCCCCCCCCCAAACCCATCCCCAATTAACCCCCCCTCCCACCCATCCACCCCCCATCCAATCACACCAAAATACAACCCCCAACACCAACCAACAACTACTCACACATACCACAACCCTAAAACAACACTAACCAAAAATATTCTCAATACATCTATAATAAACACATCATTTCCCCTCACACCCCACAACTTTACCCCCTTCTACTCCAACCATATACCCAACTAACATCATTACACACCATACCCACCCCATATTCTATCCAACCCCTCCTTCCACACAAAAAAAAATAATAATAATAATCTCACTCACAATAATCAATAACCCACAAATTCATACTTTCTATATATCTCATCACCTACATAATAACCAATCCACATCTTTATAAAACCATACCATAAAACATCTCATAATTTCACCTTCTACCTCTTCTCCCATCCAACATCCTCTCCCCTTCACAACTAACAACCTTCAAACCTCCCATACCACATATATCATCATCCATTCAATACTATCATTAACCATCACTCTCCTATTCATCCCAAACAAAATATACAATACAAACAAACAAATACCTCTAACATTATATCCAAAATAAAAAAACAACACAAAATCAACTAAATAATTAAAATAAACAATACAAATATAAATCATATAATATCCCCCACATCTACCATTAACCTATACCCATATACCCCCTCATTTTTATCCCCCCCCTTCCCCCCATTAACCCCCCCACACCTAACACCACACCCCAAACCCCCCATTAAACCTCCCCCTTAATCCACCCCCACTCCTCATACCCATCTACATCCCCCCCCCTCCCTACATTACACATAACTCCATAAAAAACAAAAAAACACACAAACATAAATACTACAAAATACCCAATTCATATTCAAATAACATAAAACAACCCACATACAACCAAATCTAATTAAAATTACACCACCTACCATTCCTCTATCTCTCCTCATACAAAACAAAAACACCCCCCCCCCCACCCACCCAACCTACCTATAACTACATCCACAATCTCACCCCAACATCTCCCATCCTCTTATACTATATCTTTATTAATATAAACACCCATCCCACCTCTCTCAATATTCTCCTCCCCAACAACTTTTTATAATTATTTATATTCTATCTAACTATCTCTCTACTTCTTATTCCTTCATCACACCGCTATAACTATCTCTTCTTTCTTCCTCCCCCTTACTCCTTTCCTTATTTTCCCACCTCCACTCCATACAACAAACAATATATCTTTTACTTTCTCTTCCAAAAACTCCAAATCATTCTCTCTTCCCAACTTTTCCCCCACCCCCCCCCCACCCTTTTTTCCTTTTTTCCCTACATCCTACAACCCCTATCCCACTTCATATATTACTCTCACACAACTTTCCCTTTCTACATTAAAAACAAATAACTACCTACCAAAAAAAACAAAACCAAAACCTCCTCTACTCCCTCCAAATAAAACCAAATCCAATCTATTAATACACCATTATATTTAAAATATAACAAAACTATTTTTTTACCTTCACCTTTTCACCATCTTTCTATCCATCAATTTCACCCCTTTCATTTTTATTCTTTCCCCCTCCACATTCCTAATAACCCATATATAAAAAACCCATATCTTTTATATCAAAAAATTTCCCCAAAATAAACCACCCTTATCTCCCTTCACATTAAAAAAACTAAAACCTACCTTCCCAAAATTCACCGCCCATCCCTCAAAAAATTCCTCAACTAACTTCCTTTCTTCTAACTTATCCACCACTAACCACACAACCCTACACATTCACAAAACAAAAATTAACAAAAAAAAATCATCATCAACTTATTACAATAAATTTTAAAACAACATACCCATAAATAACTACATCTCAAAATATAAACCATATACACACATTTAAACACATACCATATCAAAACAAATTAATCATTACCCAATCCAAATAATACAAATACTACACAAAATACTAAAAAAACACAATAAAATCTAAATAAAAACCCTTCAAAATCTACCACCCACAATACCAATTATCATAAACAACACAATTCTCTCCCCTAAAAATATCATATCAATTTACATTTCCTTTCCCCTTCTTCCAACTACCAATTTCTCACATCCCCACACCCCTCATCACATTATTCTACTCCATCATCCCCCATTACACCTCCCAACCCAAAACCATAAAATATAAAAACAAACTTTCAACACACCCACACCATCCCCACATCTTCCATACACAAATTCAAAAAAAAATACAACACCCACCCATTCCCACTCTGAAAAACCAAAACCCCCTAACCTTTCAAACAAACACTCCACCCCATACACACCCTCAATTTCAATCAAACCTCTAAAACAACCTAAAAAAACAACCTAAACAAACCCCCAATTCCTCACCACAACTTACTAATCACCCATACTATACCAAACATAACAACCAAACATTAAAATAAACAAAACAAATTCCAGACCAACACACTCACCAACCCCCCATTCCAAAATCCCCAATCTCATTTATCTCTATTACTTTACAACAATCTATTTACAAATCCCTCCAAAGTTCATACCCAACTTAATTCAAAAACAATCACATTCTCTTAACCAATCCAAAAAAAAATCTTACCACCCCCCCCTACATTCCAATCAAAATTATACTAAAATCCAAAACACATATACATATATACCCACTAAAATCATAACCAATTTCCCTCACACCCATACAAACATTCCCAAACACATTACCCTCAAAACACCAAAAAAACCTTCCCTTAACACACCCAAACAAAAACCCAACCACCAATACCACATCCAACTTCATAAACCCCAATCCCTTCACCACTAACTAACCCAAACCCCACCAACACCTCACAACCCAATCCTCCCCCCCAATACCAAACAAAACCTATATATTATCCACCCAAATTAACCACTTACTTCCCCACCAACCAACCAAAAAAACATATCCTTACATCCCATCCATACCATACCCCACTAAAAAATCAATACAATCCACCATATCCCCCACAACTCCCCTCCCCAAATAATATTATATACTTTATCCAATATTTACAATCTTCCTTACCCACACCACTATATTAAACAACCGTCTCTCCACATTCCTCCCTTCCCACAAAACCAACTATAACATAAATATATATAAATCATTATAATATCAAAAAATACATTACTTTCCAATTCACAAATTCTATAAACTTCATAATACACCTCTCATCCACTATCTACTCATTCCACACATCTACTATAACAATTCTCAAACCCAATATCTACCCACAAACAATATCTCCTTTAAAAAAAAAAAAAAAAAAAAAAATAAAAATAAAAAAAAAAAAAAAAAAAAATACACAACATCTCACTATCCTTCTCAAACATAAAAAACACTCCTACCAATTAAAAACTTAAACCTAAAAAACTCAAACACAACACCCCCACCCTCCCACCCTTCCTCTTCTCCTTCATTCTTCCACCCCCCATTAACCAACAAACTTCCAAAACCCCACATCAATTAACTCTCAACATACAAACACATTACAAATTAATAACACCACCCCATTACAAATAACAAACAAAATTACAAACATAAAAAAACACATTAACAACATAACACACACAATTACAAAATTTACATAATATAAATCACAAAAACATACACAAATTAACAATAATTATACAAACAATTAATTAAACAAAAAATAATATAAACACACATTACAAAATTCAAAATAAAAATAAAACAAATCATACAAACAATTAACACTACATAAAATAAAATTTAACAATTCACAAAATTCAAAAACTACAAAATTACAAAATAACACACACAACATTAAAACACACATTACAACACACATTAACCACAATTAACACACAATTAACACAACAAATTAACAAAATTAAACAATTAACACACAATTACAACAAACAATTAAAAACACATTACAACTCACACATTAAACAAATTACAAAAAATCACACACAATTACACACACAACATCTAAAACAATTAACACAACATCACAACAAATTACACACAAAATCAAAAACATTACAACAAATTAAAACACACTACACACTCAATCACAAATCAAACCACCCTAATCCACAAACACAATAAACCAAACAAAAATTCCAACAAACTCACAAAAACCTACATACACCTATTCCCCTATATTACCCACACACAAAAATCCACATACACCAAAAATTATTGTTACTTTCAAACAAGAACACAACTATAATCCAAACCTTCAACATCTACCATATATCATTTAAAAAAACAATTTCAAAAACAAAAACCAACATTATCTACACAACCAAATTATATAATTAATTATACAAATCTTTCCCAACAATAAATAATAAATTCCCCCATCATTAAACAAAAAATCCTACCAAATACAATATTTCTTAAACTTTTTCAATCAAATTAAAAAAGATAAAATATTATTAATCATCTTATCAAAAAATACAAGTTGAATAAAACCACACTATACATACTTATAAATAAAACAACACTACTAAATCTATCACCTTTGAATTATTATCTATATAATATAACTTCATATTATTCCACTTTATATAAATTTCCCCATTATTTATTTCCACCTCTTTAATACACAACATTTTTACATAATAAACATTTTGAGTAAGCACCACTAATTCTACTTCCAATCAAATTTGACAAATATTAATACATAATTGTAAAAAAAAAAATCAAAACTTAACTCAATAATAATTAATTCAACTTTTTTTTTCTCAAAAGAATTAAAAATAAATCCAATAAAAAAATCCTTAACACATTAACTTGTATGAAGGATAAGATTCTCTTATTTTATAACTATTTAATAAATCGCCTTGGAGTACTATTATTATACTATTTTAAAAAATTATGCTGGAGGTCAAAAAATTCACATAAATACATTAACTATTAACAAATATTATTCCAAACACTCATTCAACCTTATACATATATCACACATAATACAATAATCTAACATATAAATTCCACTATTAACCCATCTTCTTCTCTCTCTCCAACTCCCTACCTATCTCCATCTCTCCTCATCTCTCTCTCCTCTCTCACCCTCTATTCTCATCTCTCTTACCTCTAACTCTACTCTCTCCACTCTCTCTTTCTCCTCACACTATACTCTCTCTTCTCTCCCTTCTCTCTCCTCTCTCCCCCCTCTCTATCTCCTCTATCTCTCATTCACTTCCCTCTCTTCCTCTCTCTTCTCTCAAACTCTCCCTCTATTCGCTTCCTATCTCTCCCTTCTCTCTCACTCTCTCTCTAATTCTCTACCTATTCTCCTCTCTCCCCCATATTCTCTCCAATCTCTCACCACTCTCTCTCTCTCCTATCTCTCCCTCCCATCCCCTCTCCTATCTTCTCCCTCTCCCTCTCTATCCAATCCACATCTCTCACCCTCCTCTCTCTCCACTCCACCCCTTCTTTCTCCCCTTCCCTCTCCT
This sequence comes from Knipowitschia caucasica, assembly GCA_964034765.1. Classification (NCBI taxonomy): domain Eukaryota; kingdom Metazoa; phylum Chordata; class Actinopteri; order Gobiiformes; family Gobiidae; genus Knipowitschia; species Knipowitschia caucasica. The sequence goes on from OZ035844.1 coordinate 21,094,420, forward strand.
CTCTCTCTCCTCTCCTTCCCTCTATATTCCACTCTTCTATCCCTCCCAACCTCTATCTCTCCATCACAACCTATAAATCTATATCTATTTCCCATCTCAATTCCCTCTCTCTCCATCTATCTAAACCCAACCTCAATAACACATACCCCTCCATACTCTAAATTTTCCTAAAAATAAAAAAACCACAAACAATCAAACCTTAATCATATAATAATACACATACACCTATTCCATACTCTATACTTCAAAACCTCCACCCCTCCCCCATCATACCTAACATCCTCATTCTCCTCCTACCTATACCCCCATATCACAACATCACATCACATCCTATTACCCCTACACACTAACACCAAAACAACAACACTATCATACCTAAACTCATTTTTCTTTTAATACTCCTCACATACAACCTCAAATCTACCCCACATCACCTAACCAATAACCAAAAACCCAACACATCTCACACCCAATTCCCAACCCTCATAACACACCACCTTACCCCAACTACACCTCATATTTCTTTTCTAATTTTCTATTACCTCCTATTTAATATACACACAAATATTAAAAATTCACATACACCAACCCCACATCACCTACCAACACACAAATTATCCAAATAATCATATCCCTTTAAATTATCCTTAAACCTCACCCATTTTAATATTTACCTACCATTACAAACCTCCAACCCATAAAAAAACAAACCTTACAATTAAATATTACCTATATTTCCACCTTTAATACCCTAACCCAACATACCCTATTATAAAAATAACCAAATATAACTCTACACCTAAACATTACCCATATTTACCACCCTTAAACATTACCTAAAACACAAACTAACAATACACCTAAAAATCCTAAACCCAACCATACACATCCCTCAAATAACCCCCCTAACATACCACTAACCATAAACCACCACCAAACATAATCAACCTACCCTACCCCCTAAAACCCCCACCTCACAAAAACCCCCAAACCACCCATAAACTCTAAAATTATAATACTCCCACCAACATTTCCTCCATCTCTATCCTTCACAACTATTCTCCTATAATTCACTTTTTCCCTTTTTATTTTCCCTCAAATTTTCATATCTCACTCCCATCCCACATTTTCCTTATCCATCTTTTTTTTTTTCCCTCCCCCCCCCCAATTTAAAATTTCATTTCATATAAATAAACAAAATAAATAAAATAATTAAAACATTTTCAACCAAATAATAACAAAACAATAATAATTATTAATAAAACCCATCAAAAAAAAAAATACACTTAACCAACCCTACACAAAAATATTACTAAATATAAACACCTCAATAATAAAAACACAAAACAACATTTCATAAAAAATAAAAACAAACCAACCAAAAAATACTCATAAATCCTAAAATTAAACAATAAAAAACCACCATCTACACCCACCCCACCATATACCCTATCAAAACATATAACCTATTCTCTTTTAAATTCTCAACTTTTATTTAATTAATAAATCCCATAAAATATTAAAACCTATATTTTAACTCCACCACACCTCCAATCACAAAAATACATTAATTCTTACAAATATACTTAAATACAATTATTCACTCATTATTCTACCACAATCTACAAAACCAAACCACAAACCACACTCCCCACTCTTACCACATATTCCTTAAACTACATCCACTTCACTTTACCATCACCATATATATTCTACATTACATAACTATATCTCACCATTTTCAACACAAAACTTTCTTTTTTCATTCTAACCATCCATTTTTTCCCTTCTACACACAACAATACACACAATATAAAATCTTCAACATAACATCAACCCACCTATAAAATAAACAACCAAAATCTTTCAAAAAAAACTTATAATACTCTAACTTTAACAAACCACATCCCCCCCAATTTAAACATTATATCTACACATTTTATTATTATTGCAACCCTATTCACACATCCTTTGCCTTCTTCAGCCTTTTTAAACTAATTTTTACAAACACACACTCCTCATATTTACAAATTGTAAATATATTTTTTCTCTAAAAAAATTTAATTTTTTATTTACATCTCATAATTCTACCAAAATTCCAAAATCTCTTTCCTCCCCACTACACAACCCCCCCCCCCCCATCAACCCCATCACCCTATATATCTCTCCCCAAATAAACTATCACATTACATATCCTTTTAAACACCCAACTCAACAAAACACACCCCCACTCCAAATACAATATATATTCACAATTACTCCCCTTAAAAGCATTAACCACACATAATAAAACACAAAAACCTCATACTACCTCCATTTTACACAAATTCTAACAACAACAAACTCATTCTTACATTCTCAACCTTCTCATTAACAAACCATACATATAATCCAAATTATTCATCATTACAACCACACTACATTAAAAAATCCTTCATCCTACCAAACCACTACACAACCACACTTTTCTCCTCTCCACCACTTACAAAATAATACTCCACACTCTCATACAACAAAATTCTAACCCTCCTCTTCCTAAAATCCCTTTCTTTAAATTCTATAAAAATTAACACTCTTAAACTCATAACAAATCATTCCATTACCAATAATTCTATAAAAAAAATAAAAAATTCCCCCAAATCTTCTTTCTTACCTAAATTAACTTTTTTCATTATACAAACTCAATTCAAACTTTATTCCCCAATCTTCATCATAAATCAACCTAAAAAAAAAAATCCCCAACATCCCCACTTAAAACCAACACACCCCCTCACCAAATCATCATCCTATCCATATCCCTTCACTACCCACCACAAACAAAAAATATAAATAAACATATACAAATAAAATCAAATATTCACAATATATAACACAAAAAACATCCCCCAAAACCATAACAAAACAAAATCATCATTAAAAATCACAAAATAACCAAAAATTAAATCCCATCAAACTCCCTTTTCTTTTACTCTCAACTTTTCTTTATCTAAAACCTCCCCTCCCCCTACCCCTACCCCCCCCCCCCCCCTCCACATACCACCCAATCCAACCACCAAAAAACACCCATCCCAATTAACCTCCCACCAATCACACCCCCAATCCCTTTCACAACAAAAACAACCAACCCAACCAAAAACAAACTAATACTATAACAAACAACCCTAACCATCTCTAATCCATCATATAATATCAACTTCTTCCTATATTACAAAATCATTTCCCTACACCACAATCTACCCCTATATCAACAATATACCCCCCATCAACATCATTAACCCCACATACCAACCACCATATTCTATCCAACCACTCCCCTTCCACAACAAAAAACACTTAATAATAATAATATCATCTCAAAATATCAATAACACCATAAAATACAAATTTCCAATCATTATTCCTCATCACCCTACATATAACCCCAATCACCATACTTATATATAACATACCATAAAACATCTATAATTTACTCTTCTCTTACTCCATACACCATCTCTCCTTTAACCAACTCAAAAAACTTAAAAATCCATACCAAACTCATCTATCCATCCTTCCAATATATCATTAAATCACTCTCCTTCATTCATCAAACCAAATATAAATTACAAACTACAAATAACCCTTATACATTATTTACAAAATTAAATAAACAAAAAATAAAACTAACATATTAAAATAAAACAAAACCAAATTTAAATCATATAATAATTAATACCCGCCCAACATTAACATATACATATAAACAACTATTTTCTCCCCACCCATTCCCCCAATTTCCACCCCCACCTACAACACCACCCCCTAACCAAATATAACATAACAACATTTATCCCACCACCAATCCTAATAACCCAATTATACATTACCCAAACCCAAATAAATTACATAAAAAACTATAAACAAACAAAACAAACATAACCACATACATTAAATTAATAAAAAATACCTATTCATATAATTAAAAATAAATAAACCCCACATATACACCATCTATACCATCTAAAATTACCCCCAAAACATCAACATTACTCCTATTATCCCATACATACCTCACACACCAAAATACAAAAACCACAACACCAAAAACATACTATAATACAACTAAACACATCTATCAACAATACTCACTACCTCTTCATTACCCCTATATTCTTATTACATAAAAACCACATACCCCAACATTCCTATATATTTCATACCAAAAAACTTCTTATAATATCTATCAATTCCTATATAAATAACAACTTCTCTATACATTCTTCATCTTATCAATACTATCTAAATATTCTTATTTATTCATCCCAAATTACATCATATTCCTTATTCCCACCTCACATATCAAACCAAACATATATAATTATACTTCCTTAAAAATATCCCAACATCATTATCTCTTACTTTACAAATTTTTCACTACATATCAAACACATATCCCACTCTTTATAATTTACTAATCAAACAACTTAACTTATTCCAAAATTAAAACAAAATAATACATAAAAAAACAAAAAAATAAAAACATACTCTACCTCCTCCAAATAAAAAACTACACAATTCTTATTAATAATCAATTTTTGTTAAATATATCAAAATATTTTTCTTTACTTCATACAAATTATTCCACCAATCGTTCTAACATCAATCTAACCCCTTTCCTCATTTTTATTAACTTAAAAATAAACAATTCCAAATACATAACACATATTTTCACTCATATTTTATTTATAATTTTTTTACCATAAATTATCAACCTTTATACTCACTCTCCAAATTTTATATAACTTAATCATCTCCCTTCAAATATCCACCACATACCCTCCCATATTTCATATTATTATCACAGCTTATTATCTATACACATCTTATAAAAAATACATATAAATTATAAAAAACACAATTTATAAAATTTATTACCATCAAATATTAAATTCAAAAATTAAAAACAAATTCCCCTTTCTTTATATTTTCCTCCTATAGTTATCACTTTTACTTCATTTTCAAAAATTACCATTTACACTTAATATTATCATATAAATCCAATTCTATTCTTCTTTCTTTTATTAAATACTTCTAAAATCAATATAAAATTTATTTTTAATCATTTTTATTCCACTAATACCATTATAACTAATACTAAAATTATCTCCCACCATCCAATATAATCAATATAAATTTTAAATTACCCTTATTCACCCTCTTAACACACTATAAATTTTATCCAATCAAAACACCACCTAAATAATTTTTCTCAAACTTCATCAATTTTATCATAAATAATTTTCAATTTTTTTTATATTATTTTTCCCCTCTCCCTTTATTTATTAATAAAACAATAAATCCAAAAAGCGTACTGTACAATATGTATTTAATAAAATAAAAACAAAATTAAAAACATATCCTCAAATATACAACATCACCATTTCTAAACTCACCTCACACTCCACCCTAAATCAAAAAAAATCAATAATCGTATACAAAAGAAATTTAATACAGTTTAAACCAACACTGACAACAACAAATGAATAGATCACAGAAGAGACAAACAGAAACAAAACAGGAAATAATCAACACATTGGCCATTCCAAACTCTCACAACCCATTACAAATCACAACCTAATAATTTATTTATTAATTTTAACATCAAATATATTAAAATTCCTAATTTCATAACCAACTTACTCACCACACCAACTACAATTCTATTTAAATCACTAAAACAAATCTTAACCCCCTAATTCCACATCAAATATTTAAAATAAATCAACAAAAATCATTATTATTAACAACCTAATATATTAACAATCACTCACAAACATACATTACATTCCAAAAAGTACACTCAAATAAAAAAAAAAAATTCAATCTAACACACCAAAAACAAACACAACAAAAAACTCACACATACAAATTAATACACCCATCCATAACCAACTAACCCCAAACCCACCCCAACACCTACCACCAACTCCCACCATACAAAAAAAAACACTATATATTATCACACAAAATAAACCCTATTCCACCCTACCAAAAAAAAAAACTAACCTTAATCCACATTTTAACCATACCTAAAACCTTAAAATAATACATCACCACCATATCCAACTCCCAATCACAAATATCTTATATATTTATCTATATTTACAATATCACTTACACAAATCTCATACAAAACACTTCTATCCAAACATCCCCTCCCCCTCCCTCCATAAAACAACTAAACCATACATATATTTCACATATTATAAAATCCATAAAATACACTTACATTCCAAATTCACAATTCACTATAAACATATATAATCACATCTTATACACTATCTACATCTTCCACACACCTCCATCTACTACTCACATTATCAACACATACTAAAAAACAATCAATATATCTTTAAAATCACAAATCTAAAACTATACCTTCTCAACATAAACAAACATCCTCTACCCCACCATTAACAAATTCAAACCTCACAAACACACCCTACCAAACACAAAAACACACCTCAAACAAATTCTATTCTCTTCATTCTTCCCAACCCAAAAATCTCTCACAAATAATAATTATTAAACAAATCAATTTAATCTCAAAATACACACATTCCAATTTATACAACACCCCCATTAAAAAATAAACCACAAAATTAAAAAATAAAAAAACATTAACAACATAAAACAAAGTACACAACACATTAACAAAATAAATAATAACATAAAAATTAACTCATATTTATACAACAAAATAATTAAACAAAAATAAATACACACACATTAACAAATTCCAAACATAAATACACTTTACAAACAACATAATACTAACAATTAACATCATTTAAAATACAAATTTACACATTTACAAACATTACAAACACACTACTCAACATTACACAAATTACACAACAATTAAAAACAAATTTCAAAACACATTAAACTATTAAACACACAAATAAACAAACAAGTAAACAATTTAAAACATAAAAATATACAAACCATTAAATCACAAAATTACACTATCAATTTTCTCACAACATTGAACTACATTAAATCACATAAATACATTAAAAAATTAAACAATTTAACACTAATAAACAACACTTTACAACAACTAAAATCACAATTACATCATTTTAAATAAATAAAAACATTCAACTATCATAAATACTTTTCAATTTACACATTTTACAACAATATAATTCACAACTTTATCTCCACAATTCATACATAAAATTTCAAAATATCTTACCACCATCATAAATAAAACCCAAAGTAACAAAAATATACACATTTATATATACCTTACACAAATTTCTAATCATAACTGCAAACATTTAAATTATTTTAATTTTAAAAAAACAATTTATTTTTATTTTAATTCTTTATCGAAAAAAAAAATTAAATACTTAATTTAATCATATGATTCATAATTATTTTTTTTTTTCCACCTTCATAAACAAATTCTAATTTAATTTTATTTCTTCAACTATTATCAACTCAATGAATAATATATAAACCATATTATGTAAAAACATCTTTTCAAAAAAACAATGTTAAATAAAACAACACAAATCATCCTCATCCTCCCCCAAAAAAAAACACATAATAATAATAATATCTCTATAAAACAAACACAAATACCATATTTAAAACAAACAATAAAAATCCCCTATACAAACAACCAAAAAAACAACAACAAATTAATCCCCTAAATCCTCTCACCAACATTAACTACAAAAATAAACATCTTATTTCCCCCACCCCCACACAAATCCCTCCCATAACAAACAACACCAAAAAAAATCTACCCTCCAACCCCTCCCCACCACCCCCACCAACCCCAAATCTATAAACTTACCATCAACACAAAATTTTAACCAATACCTCCTCTTTTTTATACAAAAATCACCAAATTTCCACCACATCATTATTACCACTAAAATCCAAAATAATTCCCCTTATCACAACCTCATATTCCCCACAACTAATTCCCCCATTCCTCATCCATACAACCTCACTCTCACCTCTCACTTCTCACTTCTCTCCCCATCTCTTTCCCCTCTCTCCCACTCCCTATATCCTTCTCTCTCACTCTATATCTCCCTCTCTCCCCATCTCTGTTCTCTCTCTACCCTCTTATCTCTCACCTCATCACTATACATCTCTCCTCCACTCTCTATTTCTTCCTCACACTCTCATCTCTCTCTCTCTCCCTCTCTCTCTCCTCTCTCCCCTCTCTCTCTCCTCTCTCTCTTACCTTCACTTTCTCCTCTCTTCCCCTCTCTCTCTCTCTACACTTCCTCATCTCTCTATCTACCTATCTCTCCCTTTATCTCTCATACTCTCCTCTACTCTTCTACTCTCTATCTCCTACCCCCCCCTCTCTATCTCCCATCCTTCACCACTCTCTCTTCTCCTCTCTCTCCCTCCCATCCCCTCTCCTTCTCATCCTCTCCCCCTCTCTATCCCCCTCCCCATCTATCACCCCTCCCTCTCTCTCCTCTCCACCTCTCTTATTCCCATACTATCCTCTTATCTATTCTCTCTCTCTCCCTATCTATCTCCTCTCTCTCATCCTCCACCCTATCTCTCTCCCCTCCCACCCTATAATCTATCTCTCTTTCCCTATCTTACCTCTTCTCCCATCTCTTAACAACCCACCTCAATACCCCATACCACTAAATATATCCTAAAATAACAAACCACCAAACACACATCAAACTTAATATATAATAATACACCTAAACACTATCATACTCTCTCTTTCAAAAACCATACCTCCACATTATACCTAATCCTCTCCTTCTCCCTACCTATAATATCACACACATCCATCACCATCCCCCCCTATTACCCAACCACAAAAACCAAAACCCAACCCACATCTACTCTCATTTTTCTAATACTCTAAACAACAACTAAATCAACCCACCATCCCCCTCACATCACACACACACATCTCCCCCATTCCCACCCCTCAAACCCCCCAAACTTACCCACCTACCCTCTATTTCTTTAAATTCTATTTACTCCTCATTCTAACTTCTCCAAACCCAATCTTCACAATTCCCATAACCACCCCATCTCCCAACACCCCTATATCAAATACATCCTATTCCCTTTAAATTATTCTTAACCCCTCCCCCCTTTTCAAATTTCCCTACCTTACCAAAACTACAACCATACCCCCCCAACCTTACCAAAATATCTATATTTCCCCCCCATCTAATACCCCCTAACCCCACCCATACCATTAAAAACTACCAAATCTCATATTCAACAAAACATAACCCATATTTACCCCCTTAACATTACTAAAACACCACCACCTACAAACACCTAAAATCCTAAACCCAACCATAACACATCCCTATAACCCCCCTAACATCCCATAAAACTCCATACCCCACCCACCAAACATAATAACCTACCCTCTCCCTAAAACCACCTCACAACAAACCCAACCACCCATCAAAAACATCTAAAATAATATACACCCACCAAAATCCATCAATCTCTATCTTCACAACAACAATCCTATATTCACATTACTCCCTTTTTTTTTCCTCAAATTCTTATCTCTCACTCACCCCCCACATTTTCCTTATCCCCATCTTTTCTTTTTTAATTCCTATTCTATAATTTCATTTCCATATAAATAACAAAATAAATAAAATAAATTAAAACATATTCAAAAAATAATAATAATAAATATTAATTCAACCCATCCAAACCAATAAAATACATTAACCCACCTCCAAAACTATAAATAATAAATTACAACCCTCATTAACTCAAAAAACAAAACAAAATTCAAAAAAAAATAAAAACAACCAACCAACAATATCCTAATCCACAATTAAACAATAAAAAACCATCTACACCCACCCCCCAATCCCTATCAAAATCACCATAATTCCCTCCCTTAACTTCTCAAAATTTATTTAAAATAATAAATCATAACTACTTAAACTATATCATTAACCCCACCACCTCATCCCCCACATAATTAATTTTCAATATCTTACCACTTACCTTATTCCCTAATCTTCACCCCCATCTAACCCCCCCCCCCACCCACACTCCCCACTCTTCCACCCATCTTCCCTTTACCCCCTCCATTCATTCCTCCCCCCTCTCCTCTTCTCCTTTAAACACTCCTCTCTCCTTATCCCACTTTTTTTCTCTCACCCTCCTTTTTCCTTTCCTACCCCCCCCTCCCCCCTCTCAATTTCATACCCCCATCCCAATCCACCCCTATCCCACACACTCCAAAACACAAACCTTCATATACTCACACACTTAAACACCAAACCCCAATTTAAACATTTCTAACTAACCCCATTTTTCTTATTCCCCTATCCCCCCCTCAATTAATTACTTTATACCCACCCTAATTACCCCCCCACCACACTCAATCCCCCATATTCCCTACTCAAAATTCCTTTCTAACAAAAATTTACCACTATTTTATCATCCTCATACATTTACAAAATTCCAAATCTTTTCTCCCATCCCACCCCCCCACAATCACCCCTACCTAAATCCTCTCTCCCCCCTCATTAACTATCAATTAATATCCCCTTTACACTCCACCCTCAACACACCACCCACCCCCATTCCACATAAAATATAACCACTCACAAACTCTTAAAATCATAAAACCACAATATCAACAAAAAAATCAAATTACCCACTCCATTACCACCCCCATTTAAAAAACAACATCTTCCCATCTCAACATAACAATTAACAAACCATACATAATATTCAAATTTATCATAATTAACCACCTACATTAACACATCCTCTATCTAAAACACTACACCACTATTCCCCTCTTCCCCCCCCCTTACCCCATAAACATATCCACCCACATTAATTACAATCCCAAATTCTCCCCCCTCTTCCTCTCCTAATTTCTTTTAAATTATCAAACATTGCATCTCTTAAATATCCAACCAATCATTCCCATAATCTATACAAAAAAAACAACATTCCCCCTTTTCTCTTTCCTAATTACTTTTTCCCTCTAAAACCAACAAATTCCAATTAATCACCCCCCCCTCTTCATACTCAATCCACTCACCACCCCTCCCCCCTCCACCTCTAACCCCACACCCCCCTCCACAACACCTCCTCTCATCTCCCTCCCCTACCCACACCTACAAAAAAATATAAATAACATAAATAACTCACATATTACAATAAAACAAACAAAAAAAATACCCCCAAAACATAAAAACAACACAAAACATTAATATCACAAAACTAACAAAATTAAATCATCAAACTCCCTCCCTTTAATCTTTCAACTTTTTACTCCTCACCCCTTTCCCCCTACCCCTACCCCCCCCCTACACCATACCCACACACCCCCCCCCCAACCATCCCACATTAACCCCCTCCACTCATCCACCCCCCAATCCCTATCACCAAAAACACAACCCCAACACCAACAACCAACTACTACACATACCAAAAACCTAACATCTTATCATCATATATATCAATTCTTTCCTATCATTACAACAAACATTTCCCTACACCCCCAACCTACCCCCCTCTCTAACTCACACCTATACCCCTCCAACATCATTACCCACATCCCACCACCCCCCCATATTCTATCCAACCAACTCCCTTCCACAAACAAAACAAATAATAATAATAATCTCTATCAACAATAATCAACTAACACCATAAATACAAACTTTCTATCTTATTCTCATCACCTACATAATAACCCCCAATCCAATCTTTCATATATAAAAACCATAAACATCTATAATTTCAACTTCTTCCTCTTCTATCACAACCATCTCCTTCCTTTCACCAATCAACAAACCTTCCAAACCTCCCATACCACATCTCTTATCCATACATTCAACTATCCATTAACCATTCACTATATCCCTACATTCATCCCAATAAAAATATACAATACCAAACAAACAAATACACCCTTATACCATTATATCCAAATAAAAAACACACAAAATCCCAACTAAATATAAAATAAAACTAAAACAAATAATAAATATATAATCATACATCTCACCATCTACACCTATACATATAACACCACTATTTTTCCTCCCCCCCCCCTTCCCCCCATTCACCCCCCCCCACCACCTACAAACCACCCCAACCCCATATAACCCTCCCCCCTAATCACCCCCCACTCCCCATACCCCCTTCTCAACATAACCCCCCCCCTCCCTACATTCCAAAACTATAAAAAAACAAAAAAACACCACAAACATAAATAACTAAAAATACCACATTCATATTCAAATCAATCAAACAAAACCCAATACAACCCACACTCTAATTAAAATTACCCACCACCCCTACATTCCTCTATCTCTCCCTCATACAAACACAAAAATACCCACCCCCCCACCACCCCACTCCAAACATACCATCCCTAACATCCACAATCCCTCACCCAACTCCTCCCCTACCTTTAATACCCCTTATTTTATTACATATAAACACCCAATACCCCACCTTCTCAATATTTCCCTCCCCCAACAAACTTCTTATAAATATCTTATCAATTCTACTAAATCTATTTACACTTCTTATTCCTCTCATCAACACCTCTCTAATATATCTTCTTCCTCCTCCCCTTACTCCCTTTTTCCTTATTAACACTCCCACCTATCCAACCAACCACTCTATCTTCTACTTCTTTCCAAAACTCCCAAATCATTCTTATTCCATTTCCCCCTTTCTTTCCATAACAATCTCACAACACTTATCCCATTCATATATTACTCTCACAACATCCCCTTTTCCACAATCTAAAAACAAACTAACTACCTACCAAAACAAACACATAAAACCCCTCTACTCCCTCAAATAAAAAAATCCCATTCTCTTTTAATACACACATTATATTTAAAAATTAAAAAACTATTTTTTTTACCTTCACCCTTTTCCCCATTTTTATCAATCAATTCACCTTTTCAATTTTTATTCTTCCCCCCCTCCACAATTCCCCTCAATAACATATATACCATATATTTCTATAAAAAAAATTTCCCCAAACTAAAACCACTCATCCTCCCTTCACATCTAAAAAAACACTAAAACTCACATTCCCCAAAATCACCACCATCCTCCAAAAATTATAAACTAAATCACTTTTCTCACTTTTTACACCCATAACCACAAACCTACACATTCAAAAAAACCAAATTAAACCAAACAAAAATCCAATCACAAAATTAATCAAAAATTAAAAACCAAATACCCATACAATCCTACATCTACATATAACCATATAAAATTTTAACACATACCATATACAAACAAATAATATTACCAATAAATAATAAAATATAACAAATAATAACAAAAAATAAAATCTAAATAAAAACCCATCAAAATCTAACCCAAACCATATCATCAACAACCCTTTTCCCCCCCCTAACAATATCTTATACTATTACTTTCTTATACCTTATCCCCACTAAACATTTCCTCACCATCCCCCACCCCTCCCTAAATTTTCTAAACATATCCCATTACACCTCCAACCCAAAACCTAAAATATCAAAACAACTCTTAAAAACACACCCCACCTTCCCAACCATCTCATCACAAAACTTTAAATAACATAACTACACACCCACAATTACACAGCGTCTCCACCCCTCCACCTCATAATCAACATTGTTCCGTCCCCACCCCCCCCAATTCCTACCCATCAACCCTCCATCTCCCACCAAATCAACCCCGAGAGAGAATGGGGCGGACTCTGGCGATGTTCTTCAAATGATAAAAATCTATTTTTGTGATGTTCTTGATGTGAGGAATAAAAGTCAGCTCAGAGTCAAAGATTACGCCCAGGTTTTTCACTTGTGATGATGGATTAAAAGAGTGTGATTGGAGTTTTGGTAAAAGTTTCTCTCTCTGGGCCTCAGGACCGATGACTAAAACCTCAGTTTTGTCCTGGTTAAGCTGGAGAAAGTTTTCTGCCATCCAGGATTTCAGGTCTAAAATGCAGTTAAAAAGAGCATCCATTGGCCTGGTGTCATCAGGAGACATGGAGATGTACAGCTGTGTATCATCTGCATAACTGTGGAAGTCAATTCCATGTCTCCTGATGACACCGCCAAGAGGGAGCATGTACAGGTTAAAAAGGACTGGACCTAAAATGGAACCCTGGGGCACACCACATGTGATTTTATGGACCTGAGAGGAGCAGGTATCCAAACTTACCATGAAGGATCGGTCTGTTAAATAAGAAGTGAACCATTTGTGGACAGCACCAGAGAGGCCGAGGTGTTTCAGGCGGGATAAAAGAATGGTGTGGTCTACTGTATCAAAGGCAGCGCTTAGATCCAGTAGAACCAACACGGTCACCTTTTTAGAATCATAATTTAATCTAAAATCATTTAAAATCTTTAAAAGAGCCGTCTCTGTGCTGTGGTTCACCCTAAATCCTGATTGAAATTTCTCTAAAATTTGCTGTTGATCTAAAAAGGCATTGAGCTGGGTAAAAACAAGTTTTTCTAAAATGTTGCTTAAAAATGGTAAGTTGGACACCGGTCTGTAGTTGTTAAGATCATTAAAATCTAAATTGCTCTTCTTCAGAAGGGGTCTCACCACAGCCGCTTTGAAGGCTGCAGGAAAGACCCCAGTCTGAAGAGAGCAATTCATCAGGTTTAAAAGCTCCTCTCTAAAAGATTCATAAAATGACTTAAAAAATGGAGTGGGGACTGGATCTAAAAGACATGTGGTGGGCCTCACTGAGGAGAAAACTTTATCAAGCATCTCAGCATCAACCAGGACAAAACTGTCCAGTGTTTCCTCTGGTGAAGACAAACAATCAGATGTGTTAAAAACAG
>OZ035844.1:21111771-21114271 GCA_964034765.1 Knipowitschia caucasica
ACCGTATAAAAACAGTGTCTTAAAGGGGAGGAGCCTTCAGCAGCTGGAGCAGGATGTGGGTCAGTCGCGGCTGATTCTATCAAAGCTTAACGTCGACAAAAAGGGGAATTATCTGGAGTTGTTCCGAGCAAATAACCTACTTCTCTGTCTCTGCTTTTGTCTCATTGTCTGTGTTTTCTCATCCTATAAAACATGAGAGAAATGAATGAGGACGTTCACATGTCGTTTTCTTTGAGTATATCATAGAAGGTACTTTGAGATTAAATCATGTAAAGCTATAGTTTAAAGTTGCAACAGAATTATAGACAAAATATGGGAGAAAATGTTGTTATCCAATGATCAGATAGTTCTATAACATGGGTGGCAAAGTCGAGGCTTGGGGACCAGATCCGGCCCGCGAAGGAATGATCGTGGCCCCCGGGATGATATTTGATTAGTGTCAGAACCGGCCTCACAGAGATATGAGAAAATAATTCCTTGTGTGTTTTCTCTTTTAAAACAGGTCACAAACATCATGAATGACTTGCTGCCTCTAAACAACTGTGATTCTATGTATTTGAACTGATTCTGTTGTAAAAGTGGATTTCATGCAGCAAACCACTTGAAACGCTTCAGGTTTGTTTTTGTCTGTGAGTCTGAACTTGAAATTATTGACAGAGCCATAAAAAAATGGGATTAATCATCTAAACATGAGATAAAAGATGGTACACTGTGGTGTGTCTTACTTACTTGAATCAGCCACGACAAAGAAAATACACACATGTCAAATAAGACAACTTAATCATGGAAGGAAAGTGTTTGTTCTGGGAATGATCGGACACAGCTGCACAATAATGTATTTTTTTTTTTTTGATGGATCCACGTTTTGCTCGATTGGCTTCGGAAATAGACTTTTTCTCTCAGTGTTTTTGTAGTGGATTCATTTACAGCAGCGACTTCTGTCACGTTCTAAAGCAGCACTTCTTCTGATGAAGCCTCACTCAGCTCAATATCTGATGCTCTTCAGCTGGAAATGCTAAATTATTATGTTAATCAAGAACAGATCTGCTGGATGAGAGAGTGAGCCCCACGGGATCGCAAGAATACGTCAATCTAAAATGGTTTCCTTTCCATTATACAGTATATTACTAAAGCCGTATCCGCCTCGTGACATATTCGTACGCGTCTGAGTTTGAAAACTATTGAAATTCATTTTTATCTACAGAAATCCTGTTTAACCATTATTAGAGAGACCTAGGCGTTGTCAGTGGTGCTGGAGTCGGAAAGCAGAAGTAGCTTCATATTTCAGCACCATGGACAGCGCTGTGGTATTTTTAACTTAATTTCGTAATTTTACACACAAAAAATGTCAGACATTTTCACGAAACCTTTTTTACGTCAAAGCACAGATTCCCCTTTCCACAGAAAGTTGTTCATATATTGTTTTTAAATATCAACCAAATCAAATCAAACTCTTGAGGGATTGAACCACATAAACACATAAATGATGTTACACTGCGAACTTTTTTATTTCTGTTCTAAACCCTTTTTTACCCAAAGTGTGTTTGCTTGCAATAGTATTCACAAAAACATGTTGCAACGGCTTCAAGAGATAAGTATGTTTGGTGTCATCAGAGTTTTCAGCACCACGGAGAGCTCTTATTCTAGATTTAGATGCACACACACACACACACACTCACTCTCCTCTGACTATCGCCACGGTTACTCAGCTTACATTGTGCTCTTTAGCTAATGCTCGCTCTCTCCCTCAGTTAGCGAATACTGTACATTTGCCAGAATCAGCTCCATCCACCTCCTTCCAAAACCATAACGAGGCCTGGATTTGGCTTCAGTGCCGCGGACCTGGTCTTGGGGGTAATGGCTGCTCAGGATTCTGCAGAACTGGGAATCAAAAAAACTCGGCTCTGGTCCATGTGAGGCTTTCACACAAGCTCAGAAACATGTGTGGAGCAACATGGAACTCTCAGAATTGGAAGCTGTCTGTGTATTTGTACAGAGAGCATAAGTGCGGAAGTAATTACCAAAGAAACTGGTGATTTCAGAGACAAAGAAACACTAGAATTTGACCACACTGCCACTCGGAGAAAAGGAGTAATTCGTTAAAACAATAATTAGCTTTTGTTAGAGTTTGTTTGCTCCAATCATTCATTCATTTTTGTGATTATAAATAAGAATCGTTTGTTCTCCCCGTCTGGATTGTTGGGTTCTCAGCAGCACTTTCTGATTTGATGATTGCATATTCCACATAACTTTCAAAAAAAACAAAAATAAATCGGGGTTTCAAAACAATATTTTACTTGAACTGGCGCTGTCCGTGGTGCTGAAAGAACGCAGCTACATATCTCAGCACAATGAAAACTTAAGAAACATTTTACATGAATTTTAAGCAACCTTTTCACATTGAATTTAAGTTTTCCCGTTTGCTGTTTTGGACGATTTAGGGAGAGCGAGGAAGAGCAGGGGGTCAGAGGGAGGAGAGAGAAGTTGAGGAAACAGGTTG
>OZ035844.1:21144271-21146771 GCA_964034765.1 Knipowitschia caucasica
AGTCACGAGGCAGACGTGTGAGCAGCACTGATATCAGGACAATGCACACGGCTGTCCTTAAAGACCTTATGACGGGTTTAAAAAAAAAAAATAGTGGATATCAAAATTGCATGACAATGTCAATTTGAAAGAGATTCCGGCAAAAAAAATCCTATATTTTATAAAAAAGAATGTGTTTTTCATGAATTTAAGTTGTCTATGCTCTAACCTGTGTGTGACGTCACAGCGGGTAACGCCCATGCATTGAAAACCATGGATCTATGCCACAGGACTGCCTTTTCTCTCTTCTCTCCACTGATGCCCAACACAATACTGCCCTCTACAGGTGACAATTGCTCACTACACATAAATTGCCGTTTTGAGTGTGAAAAAGTGTCTGAGGTGGGATTTGAACCCCAGTATCTAGATTGGCAGTCCATTAACACACCCACTGGACTATCTCAGTGACAACGAGATAATACATTCTAGTAGTTATCTCAGACTTGCTGTACACGGCCTTGTCATCTTGAATATCCGCGAAAAAAGAACGAATACCAAATTGTAAACAACTTACAGCGTTGAAACGTACCCGTTCTGACGTCACCAAGGGCTGTGAAGTTTTTTCGTTTCTAAGGGCGTTGCTATGGGGTTATTTCGATTTGGGGGGATCAGACAAAAAAAACAACAACTGATTTTGAAACCTTTAGTAGTTCTCTTCTAATATAAAATGGTATTAAAACTGTATTTCTAAATAAATCAAACCCGTCATAAGGTCTTTAATGCAACGGGTTGTTTTTAATGGCTCTTGTGACTGTCTCTTATGACTTCTTCTAAAATACTATCAGACCCCAGTGCTCTGTTGTGTTCGGGGTCATTCTTGCCATCATCAGTCTCGGAGCTGACCCAGACTGAAGCGCTAAAGCCTGAATCTGACTAAATGCCATTCTGATTATGCCATTAATCTCTTACTTTGACACATAACTCAGAGTGCGTTCCTTCTCCAACACCGCACTGGTCTGTGCGAGGAACCCCATCTCCTGCTGAGAAGATACAACAAGTTCCTTATCGTTAAAATTTCCAAAAAACATGATTTATTTTGAGCAAACCATTTTTTTTAAACCTGTTCATTTCTGTTTCTATCTGAGTTGTGAGTTTGCTTAAATTGTGACTTGCACAAAACAGATTTGCGTCATCAGCAAAGAGCACCGTTTCAGACAGTTGTATTGACTATAACAAATAAGGTAAAGACCCAAACTTGTCAGGGTGAGAGAAAGAACAGCACGTCTCACTACGGTCTCCTTATTTTACTCAATCAAAAATCTGTTCATTTCTATACGCACAGTGTCTATTCTGCTTAAAAACCTCAGTCTGGGCCCGATACTGGACTTTTCTGAGATACTTTGAAGTGAATAAAACGGACACTTACAAAGGAATCACAAATGTTTGGCTGGACTGAGTTGGAGGAGCTCTAACTAGATCCCCTGGCGCCGCAACAGTTGCCGTAGCCATCAATAAAGCAAACATGGCTGTGCAGTGGGAATTATGAAGAGGCCTCTTGACCAATCAGATGAGAGCGGCGAAGAATGCCTCGTTTTAGTGACAACAGAAGAAAAGCCTGATGCATTTGATATTTATTATTTACAATGTACAGAAACAGCCACAACCGTCTTACACACACACACACACACACACACACACACACACACACACACACACACATACACACACACACACACACACACACAGTACGTTGTTAAATATTGGTCATTTGTCAGAAGGGTGAAAGGGAGAGGGGCAGGGGGAGGCAGAGAAAGACAGATACCAGAGAGAGACCAGAGAGAGACAGAGAGAGACAGAGAGAGACCAGAGAGAGACCAGAGAGAGACAGAGAGAGACAGAGAGAGACCAGAGAGAGACCAGGGAGAGACCAGAGAGAGACCAGAGAGAGACCAGTGAGAGACCAGAGAGAGACCAGAGAGAGACCAGAGAGAGAGACCAGAGAGAGACCAGAGAGAGACCAGAGAGAGACCAGTGAGAGACCAGTGAGAGACCAGTGAGAGACCAGTGAGAGACCAGAGAGAGACCAGAGACCAGACCAGAGAGAGACCATAGAGAGACCAGAGAGAGACCAGAGAGAGACCAGAGAGAGACCAGGGAGAGACCAGAGAGAGACCAGAGAAAGACCAGAGAGAGACCAGAGAGAGACCAGAGAGAGACCAGAGAGAGACCAGAGAGAGACCAGAGAGAGACCAGAGAGAGACCAGTGAGAGACCAGAGAGAGACCAGAGAGAGACCAGGGAGAGACCAGTGAGAGACCAGTGAGAGACCAGAGAGAGACCAGAGAGAGACCAGAGAGAGACCAGAGAGAGACCAGAGAGAGACCAGAGAGAGACCAGAGAGAGAGACCAGAGAGAGACCAGAGAGAGACCAGAGAGAGACCAGGGAGAGACCAGAGAGAGACCAGAGAGAGACCAGTGAGAGACCAGTGAGAGACCAGAGAGAGACCAGAGAGAGAGACCAG
>OZ035844.1:21154271-21244271 GCA_964034765.1 Knipowitschia caucasica
TCTCTGGGTCTCTCTCTCTGGGTCTCTCTCTCTGGGTCTCTGTCTCAGGGTCTCTCTCTGGGTCTCTGTCTCAAGGTCTCTCTCTGGGTCTCTGTCTCAGGGTCTCTCTCTCTGGGTCTCTCTCTCTGGGTCTCTCTCTGGGTCTCTCTCTCTGGGTCTCTCTCTGGGTCTCTCTCTCTGGGTCTCTGTCTCGGGTCTCTCTCTGGGGTCTCTCTCTGGGTCTCTGTCTGGGTCTCTCTCTGGGTCTCTCTCTCTGGGTCTCTGTCTCTGGGTCTCTCTCTGGGTCTCTCTCTCTGGGTCTCTCTCTGGGTCTCTCTCTCTGGGTCTCTGTCTCAGGGTCTCTCTCTGGGTCTCTCTCTCTGGGTCTCTCTCTGGGTCTCTCTCTGGGTCTCTCTCTGGGTCTCTGGGTCTCTCTCTCTCTGGGTCTCTGTCTCAGGGTCTCTCTCTGGGTCTCTCTCTCTGGGTCTCTCTCTCTGGGTCTCTGTCTCAGGGTCTCTCTCTGGGTCTCTCTCTCTGGGTCTCTCTCTGGGTCTCTCTCTCTGGGTCTCTGTCTCAGGGTCTCTCTCTGGGTCTCTCTCTCTGGGTCTCAGGGTCTCTCTCTGGGTCTCAGGGTCTCTCTCTGGGTCTCTCTCTCTGGGTTTTTCTCCCTGGGTCTCTATCTGGATCTCCCTGGGTCTCTGTCTCTGGGTTTCTCTCTGGGTCTCTCTCTGGGTCTCTCTCTCTCTGGAGAGAACCCAGGAGAGAGAGATGCAGAGAGGGACACCCCTCTCTGCATCTCTAGAAAGCATGAGACAGGAGCTTTGTGGCTTTAAAAGTAAAAGAAAAAGCCCTAAAGACACCTCTCCTTCCTTCTTACACAAACACAGAGCTTAGTAGCCATTAGTGTAGTGTCTGTGGTATCTCTGACTGTTGCACTGAGCCAAAGCAATTTCCAAGTCAGTGACTTCCTGTTACTTACGGGGCAATAAAAATGATTCTGATTCTGATTCTGAAACCCGGACTCCACACGGGTCCTGGCATTTACTGCATCCGTCTCTGCACACCTCCGCCCAGCGCATCCAAAGTGCCTTATTCCACGGCAACAATTGGAGACACAAAACCAATTTGTGCATGTCAAAGCAATAACCCGGTGTATTGTTGTGACTAGACGGGAGCAGACGTCTCCAGGGCAAATCTCTGTGCTATCTGCCGGTTAATATGACTGTAGCAGCAGCAGCAGCAGCAGCAGCAGCAGAATCAGAAGTACACTCTGTTAAAGCTGTCCATCATCAGCCGCCCCCGCGAATCTGCCGTTACCACATTCCTCCCCCTCCCTCCCCCCTCCCTCCCCCCTCCCTCCCGGTTGGCTCTTCCTACAGCACAGTGAGCGCAGTCATTTGCTAATTGGCGTTTGCAGGAGGAAATCGTCGGCCCGACTGGGTCTTGCACAGTGCCTCGCCCCCTCCCATACACACACACACACACACACACACACACACACACACACACACACACACACACACACACGAACACACACACACACACACACGAACACACACACACACCCTGGGCCCCCTCTTTAGATGATTCCCCGTCTGCGGCTCCTGCCAACTCAGCCGAGCATTCACCCGTACGTAGTCTTGTGATTCTGTTCCTCTCTCCTCAAATCTCAAAGCTGCGGAAAACATCTCGAAATACATTTGGAGTTGGAATCTCGGTTGTGGTGATGTGTGTGGTGTTTATATGCAGCGTTGGTTTGGTCGAGGCACTTTTGGTAATGGGTCACATTTAGTTTAGTTTAGTTTAATCACAATTCACACAGTCCCTAAAAGTACATGTGTTACATTGTGAAAATGCCAAAGCTCCGTGAGTGCGGGGAGGCCAGCGCTCACATTCGCAAATTTCACAAATTGAGTTAGTGCAGCTTTAATGCTACACTTTTAACAGATGACAAAGTCTGGCAGAAAGATTTATTTATTTATAACACAAGTTGACAGCCAAAAAATGGTCAGGGGTTTCTCAGCTGATTCAGACTAATGTTGGTGTTCTGAGTCTGAATATCACATGCATTTGTCTCTATCAGGTCAACTTTGTGAGACACAGCCATAGTGTTACGGATTATGTACGTCTACGTTATTATGAATTCTGCTTATCAAATTTGATGGAGTAAATAAAAACTGAATGACTTTGGATACGTTGACTTTTATTTCTTGAGGAAAACAGAAAAAACGTCAAGGGTTTCTCAGCTGATGATCCGCAGAAATGTGTTTTTTACGCAAAATCGATTAAAAAAAATATTTCAGTAGCAAAAAATCCTGACCTGATTGAGCAAAACCAAGGTCATTTTCGGACTCAGAGCATCAACATTAGTCTAATTCAGCTGAAAAACCCTGGACTAGACTTCCGGTCACGTGGGCGTCGACATGACGGCATAGAGAAAGAGCTCCCTTCTACAAGTTCATTTTTATACCCTAAAACTAACTCGAATTCGAGATTTTGTTGAGCTGTGTGCGTAGGGTACCATAACGGTGCAAAAATGCCCAGCAAGCTTAAGGGGAGCGTCTCGCGGAGAACAGAACAGCGTGTAGTGGAGGAGGACGCTCTCTCGCAAGGTAGCAATGCTAGTAGCACTAGCAACATGGAAGACAAACCAAAGATAGGAAGTGGTGATGGTGCCAACTTTGATCTAATCTTAAAAGAGCGCCGTGAGTTCAGACGGGAGAACAAGGAGCAGTTCGACAATATAAGAGAGGACATAAACGGCATCGCCAAGAGGATGGACGAAGCGGAGGAACGAATAATGGAGGCGGAGACTAGCATACAGGCTTCGGAGGAGATGCTACTGGAGTTAGCAAAGCTCCAAACCCAAGTTGAAGCTAAGTTGACGGATCTGGAGGGGCACTCGCGGCGTGAGAACATCAGGATTCACGGAGTGGTTGAGGGGGCCGAAGAGGGAGCGACGTCTGTTATTAACTTTGTTGAGTCATTATTAAGGAACGGCCTCGGAATCCCCCCGACCACCGCATTTAACATCGAACGGGCGCACCGGGCCCTGGGAGTAAAGCCACCCGTTGGGGCCCCTCCACGGTCCTTCGTGGTCAAGTTTGCAGGTTATCGCTTAAACGAGGACATTCTCAGGCGAGCATGGCAAGCGAGAGGCTTTGATTTTCAAGGCAAGAAGGTTTTTTTGGACAATGACTATGCCCCCGAAATACAAAGAAGGCGCAAGGAGTATACCGCAGCCAAAGCGGCTCTCACGGAGAAGAACATACGCTTCCAGACGCCTTTCCCGGCCAGGCTGAGAGTGCATTACAGCGAAGGCATGGTTACGTACAACTCTGCACAGGAGGCGACAGAGGATATGGTGAAGAGAGGTTTATCGGTAAACCTTGTCAAAGGCCACACTACGCTGTTGGAGCAGATAAAACAACGGATGTGGCAATCGTACGGTAAAAAAGTGAATAAAGGGGGCATGGCCCAGATGCCAAGTTTCAGAGAGAAGCTCCAGGCATTCCGACGCCAGAGTGACGACACGGCATAAGGTCTCAGACTGGTCTAAAAAAGTAAATCATTCTCCTGGTGACAATTACTGTTCTGTTTTCGGCTAAGATAATCTTGTTAATTGTTATGTGCTATTATGACAAAGGCATTGGTATTGAGTTTATTGTAGATGGGTGGGACCTCAATGAAAGACCCCACGGACTTACGCACTAGCCAACAGGCTGAAGAGGGCGCTCCAGTACCAGAGGACAGAGCAGCTCTTCCCTTCCCCGTGGCCAAGTCTCTGGCCTTCCTTTTGGGAGTCACTTTGTTCCGTTTAAGGTTTTTGTTTTATTTTAGTTATGTTCTTTATCTGTTCTATTTTATTTTAGGGGTAAACTTATCTTTACAGAACGATTTATTGTCTTTGTCTATCCATGCAGAATTTCAGAAAAGTTAAAATAGCTACATATAATGTAAATGGGCTGGGAAATCCAGTTAAAAGGAGCAAAATTATGTCGAAGTTGAAAAAAGAGGAAATTGAATTGGCACTACTACAGGAAACGCACTTAACTCATTCAGAACATGAGAAACTGAAGAAATGGAAATTCAAACAATTTTCTTCCTCCTGCCCCCAAAGCTCAAAGAGAGGGGTTGTGATACTGATCTCAAATAGATTAAACTTTGAGTGTACTCAAGTGAAAGAGGATGCTGAGGGGAGGTATGTACTGGTCAAAGGCTATTTACAGGGCGCTTTGATAACAGTAATAAATGTTTATGCTCCACCAGGGTCAGAGTGGAAGTTTTATAAACGCATTTTTGAATTGATTACATTGGAAACAGAAGGCATTTTGATTTTGGGAGGTGATTTAAATGTCCGTCTTAATCCATTCCTTGACTCCTCTAATTCACAGACACAAGGGATGAATAAAATTAACAGAAATTTAAAATTGTCTATGAAAAATCTCAAGATCCTTGATGTTTGGAGAGAACTCAATCCATCAAGTAGAGATTATACTTTCTTCTCACATCCTCATAATATTTATTCTAGACTGGATTATTTCCTCATTTTTCAAAATGACTTTCATAGAGTGACTAACTGTAAAACAGGTGTTATGGACGTTTCTGATCACGCCCCTGTCTATATGGAGATGATAATCAGTGAGGAGAAAAGAGATACTACCTGGAGGTTAAATACAAGCATTCTAAATCCCATGAGGGAACAAATTAGGGAAGATATCAAAAACTATTTAGCTGAGAACGATACCGGAGATATTGCCCCTATAATTGTATGGGACGCTTTGAAAGCTGTCATGAGGGGCAAAATCATAGGATACTGCTCTAATTTAAAAAAGACAAGGACTTGCAAACACAATTAAAAACCTTGGAAAACGCGCATAAGGCTAATTTAAATCCAAAACTGATACCTGATATTAATACAATTAAGAATGAAATCAACAATATCATGTCAAGTGAGATAAAGAAAAAAATGACCTTTATGCGGCAGCAGTACTACAGTATGAAGCCGGAGGAAAATCAGCTAAATTACTGGCGTTCAAACTGAAAAAGCAGCAATTAGACAATGCTATACACAAAATAAAACATCCCCAAACAAATACCATAGTTTCTAAATTGGAAGATATACAACAGTCATTTTTGTCCTTTTTTGAACAATTATATTCTCAACCCAAAGTAGACAGCAACCTAATGGAAGCATTTCTGGAGAAAGTAAATTTGCCAAAAGTAAGTGAACAGCAAAACAGATCCTTGATTTCTGAATTTACTGAATGCGAAATTAAAAAAGCTATTTCTGACTCTAAAACTAATAAAGCGCCTGGACCGGATGGTTACCCTTCTGAGTGGTATAAGGAGACAAAGGACCTTATTGCCCCAATTTTGAGAGCCACATTCAATTATGTTTTGAAATCCGGAAAAATTCCTCCATCTTGGAACGATGCCTCCATCTCTTTGATAGCGAAGGAGGGAAAGGACAGACTGGATTGTGGGAGTTACCGTCCCATAAGTGTCCTCAATCAAGACTATAAATTATTCACACATATTATTTCTAAGAGATTGGAAAATATTTTACCCCAAATAATAAGCCTCGACCAGACAGGTTTTATCAAAAGGAGACAAACACAAGATAATATTTGCCGAACATTGTATATAATTGACCATGTGATGAAAAATCAGGATAAAATGTTGCTTTAAAGTCTTGACGCAGAAAAGGCGTTTGACCGTGTGAATTGGGAGTTCCTATACAAAGTTCTAGAAAAATTTAAATTCCACGAATCATTCATAGGAGTAATTAAAGCTATTTATTCGAGTCCAAAAGCAAGAATTAAAGTTAACAGTGCCCTTTCCAAAACATTCAATCTTGAGAGGGGTAATAAACAAGGTTGTCCAGTAAGTCCCTTATACTTCGCACTGAGCCAAGGCCTCATCCATAATAAGCATGTCTCTGGAGTGACAATGTTTGGTCACGAACATAAAATCTCATTATTCGCTGACGATATTGTAATCTATCTGAAAAATCCAGACTCCTCTTTTCCCAATCTTATTTCATATCTAGACTTGTTCGGTTCTGTATCTGGCTATAAGCTCAACATCCATAAAACACAATTACTTAGATTCAATTACAATCCCAGTCATTCGATAACCTCCAAAATCCAGATTGATTGGGACTCGGAATGTATAAAATATCTCGGAGTGAATATTCCAAAAGATCTATCTAAAATATTTGAGGTGAATTATAAACCCTTGATTGAAAAAATTCATAATGATATCAGAAGATGGGACCTGCTACCTATATTTAACTTTGAATCCCGGGTGGAGACAGTAAAAATGAACATTCTACCCAAACTGTTGTATTTTTTCCAAACACTCCCCATTCAAATTTCTAATGATCAATTCAACCATTGGGATAAGTTAATTTCTAAATTTATATGGCAAGGGAAAAGACCGAGACTAAGGTTAAAGACTCTTCAATTGCCAAAAGAGAGAGGAGGACTAGCCCGGCCCTGTTTAAGGGATTATTACACTTCAGCCCAGTTTAGAGCCTGGTGCTGGTGCGACTCAGAATTCAAAGCCAGATGGAAGGAAATAGAAATGAGCTTCTCTGACAGTTGTCCACTCCCGGCCATACTGGGGGACAAAAGACTCATTAGGAAACAGATGCAGCTTGATAACCAATGGATAAATTTACCATTGAAGCTGTGGCTGAAATTGATTAAAAAACACAACTTTTTTGATCAGGTCAAAATACTAAGGTGGGCCCCTAATGACCCTGATTTTGTGCCGAGCAAACTGGATATGAGGTACAAAAGCTGGTCTGGTCGAGGCTTGACTGCATATTGCACTTTTTTTTATAAGGAGAACATGAGAGATTTTAACTCTACTCAGAGACGTTATGAGTTGGAGAAAAATGAAAAAAAATTCAGGTTCCTACAAATTCGTCACTACATTAATAATTTCTTGCCAAAGGATAAAAAAGTATTTCACACGCCAATCTTAAACATATTCATTAGGGCTTATCAGGGCGACTTGGGTTCTAAATTAATCTCTCAACTAGATAAGGGCTTGCAGGCGCTCTCCAAAATGAATACAGAATATATAAAACAAAAATGGGTGTTAAAGGCAAATACAGCTATGACGTCGGAAACCTGGTCTACACACTGTGCTGTTCAATGGAAAATTACGAGTGCAAATTCATGGAGATGCTTTGGCTGGAAGTGCTTGAGCAGGTTTTTTATAACACCAGCACAAAGTTCTCACTATTCAGGCTCGTCCAGTTGCTGGAGAAGTTGTGGTACAGAGGGGGCCGACCACCTGCATCTGTTTTGGTCGTGTTCATTAATCCAGAATTTTTGGAACAATATTCAATCTGAGATTTGCGTTAAACTGGGACGAACTGCTATTCGGCTGTCTTGACTCTGTGAATACGGACTTTGCTACAAAACGCCTATTTGGAATGTTAAGTTTAGCAGCTCGTAAATCCATCACCAGAAAATGGCTTAAGCCAGAGGTTCCGACTATAGATGACTGGCACAATTTGGTGTATTCTATTTTTGTAATGGAAAGAATAACCTTATATAACAGGCTCCAAAATGCACAATTTGACAAAATATGGATAAAATGGAAGACGTACATTATACCCAAACGCCCGGAATTTGTATGATTCTGTATAAATCATTTGGAATACTTTATGCACCCCTTTGCTATTTGTGTTTTTTGTTTTATTTTTAATTTTCTGTCTATTTTTTGGTTTGTTTTTTTCTGGTTATCAAAAATATGTAAAAAAAAATGTAAACATTGTGTGAAGCAAAGTTTCTTGTAACAAATAACAATAAAAAATAATTACAAAAAAAAAAAAGAAAAACCCTGGACTATTTAAAAAATATATTTTTTTGTTACCGAGTGTAATAATAATCCAAACTCTAGGTCTACATTTCAAGTCCCAGAGTCACATAGGCAACACCTGAGGCTGTCATTCATCCTTGTATAGAGACGATTAGACTGAAAAGGTTCATTGGACCTTCAGAGGCGTAGTTACCGTTTGATTAAGAACATGAAGCCTGGTGTTACATTTGCCGTCATATTGTATATTTCCTGCCTTTGTGTGTTGGCAACATGTTGAGTCTCATGTGGTGTGCGAGACTCTGTACACACTGCTGTGCATTCTCTCTCAAAATAATATACATTTATTTGGCATAGAGGACATTTTGCAGCACTCCAACTCAAATTCAAAGTCGAAATATTGAGTGTATTGATAAACTGAAATGCACTTGAAACCTTGAAATCAGGTCAAAAGTGTAAAATACAGGACTCAGACTTTGATTTTAACAGCCACATCAAATCAGAAACAAATGCAGCTTTTTACCATCGAAAAAACATTGCCAGAATTAAAAACACAGTGTCTAAAACAGATTTGGAGATTCTTATCCACCCATTTGTCTACAGTGAATTACACCACTGTAGAACACCATAAATAAGAATAAAGGGATTTTCCACAGCATAAAGTGAGGGAAAATAAGTCAGAAATTGCTCAAAATTAGCTAAATATATTTTGCAATTTGTGAATGTCCTGAAAGATACTGATAAAATATGAGATTATAAGCGGTAAATTTCATCTTAATCTGAAAACATTCTGACTGTGCCTTAAAACAAGATTTACCGACGGGACAAAGCAAAATTATATTGTTTTCAAAAGATACAAGAAATGTCTCTGTTGGAATGAGAAAATACAGTTCTTGAAATAATATGTCCCGTTGAAGAATTTTGTTTTAACACTGTCAGAATTTGTCACATTGAGATCAAAATGACTCTTATTACCACATATTTTAAAAAATTTTCAGTTTGTGTTGTGGATGGACATAGCAGGATTTACATTGATAGCCTTTGAACTTCGGCATCTGAGCGTCTCCAAACCAACTTTCACGCCGACGCCTCCGACGCTTCTCACGAGATAGCTTTAGCCGCTTGCGTGTCGTCTAAAAATAGCTAGCATGCGCCGGATGTAAAGAATTAGACGTATTTGCTATTCTTGGCCTCGCCGCGCCGTCTGATCTAAGAATAGCGTGGCGTGATGCGGCTATAGGCACTTCCTGGTTGGATGCTCCGGAGACGGGGATGTGCAGTGATGTGTTTGAGCTATAGGAACCGGTAATGGAGACTGACGTGTGTAACCGGTTGTGTGTCTGTGGTCTTTGCATGTCCTGTGTGTGTGTGTGTGTGTGTGTGTGTGTGTGTGTGTGTGTGTGTGTGTGTGTGTGTGTGTGTGATGTGTTGGGTCAAGAGAGCTTAGGTTGTGTTGCTTCTTTGATTTTTGTGGGCAGAGAAGTGTGTACTGGTAACTCTGAATGTATTATTAAAGAGGACATGGTTTGCTGTACGGTTCATGCACTTTGAGTCGCCTTGTGTGTGAACTGTGCCATACATATAAACTTGCCTCGCCTGGACACGGTCATGTATAGAGAGCCTATATCAGGGATTAAAGAGTTCCGTCTAGGTGACGGATTTCCGTCAAATGAAATTGGTCTGGAAAAAAAAAAAAAATATATATATATATATATATATATATATATATATATATATATATATATATATATATATATATATATATATATATATATATATATAATGATAATAATACACACAATGAAATGATTGATTATAAAAATAATATATAGTAATACATATACGTGTGAATCTGGTATATATATATCGATGTATAATAATAATTTGAATATAATTGTATTTATATGTATATAGAAATAATAAGTAATATAATGACGAGTGGGCCTTGAACGTGCCGTGGCCACATGAGCGCTCCGCAAATGAATCAAGGCAATGGGACGTAGCTGAGCTCACGCGCAAATGAAGACGCGATGAAGTTAGCATTGGTAACACGGAGGTGAAAGTTTCTGGAAACTGCACGGAGCTTTTGAAAAGGAGAAGAGGAGGAAAATTGAATCTCGAACGGAGCAATAACAGCAGCAGATCCGCGGACTGGTAAGCTGGGCGCGTAATAGAGGAAAGGTAATTAACGTTTACCAAACGCAATGCTATTTTACTTAACGGAATGTACAAAACGGACTTTGCTGCAACTGGGAATGGGGACAAACATGTCTTGGTGAGCTTTTGATATTGTCTTGTTTGCGATCTTCTTGCAAAACTCAGCGTGATGTAAAAAGAGGAAAAACATTCCTAACGTATTTCAATGCTGTAAAAATGTGTATAAGTAATATTCAATTTCAACATTTCTGTCAACGTAGTGAGTCATATCCTGTGGCGCGGCCCGTGCCAGGCGGCCGCTGCTGTAAACAAACCGGCGTGTGCGCATGGATCCCAAAGATAAAAAGAGAACGAGTCGATAATAAGACTGGACTAAGAACAAGACTGAACATTTGCTTTCAGTCAATGAGGAAGGACTGCTTCATGTTTGCGATGTAATAGGAAGTTTTGTTGCAACACGAGGAACAATGAAGCACTAAACACCGTTCGCAGGGATTACGTGAAGGATTCTTTCATACAAAATCCGGAGCACCTTTTTCAGACTTCAAAAACCTCCGCAAAGACTGTGAAAGAAAAGGCCATTAAGGACATTCAGCTCCAGCAAACTTCAGCCTGTGACGTAATCGATATGAGCGGACAGTGCAGGTGTGTGACCTTTGAGCCAAAAAGCAGATTTATTTACTGTATTTCTACAGTTGCATGAAGGCAAAAAAATGGAAGTCAAAGTTAAAGCAGAGTCATCACGTGGTGCGTCATTCTCTCCAGGACACGCTGCAGTGAAAACACACATTTGACAATCATGAATGCTAATCATGTATTTGTAGCCTTTACTTGGTCATTTAGATAATAGGCTAATGTAGCTACATTGTGTAACCTTCATATAAGCTTTATACAAGGCTGTTATTTTTCTGCGGCTCCAGACAGATTTTTTTAGTATTTTTTGTCAAATATGGCTCTTTGAACCTTTTGAGTTGCCGATCCCTGGTATATACAAACTGTAAAAAACGTGACAAAAACATGCCTGGGCCGGTAAGAAGGAAAAAATGCCCGGGCCGTTTTTTTGTCCCAGTCCAGCCCTGTATGGGAGTAATGAGAAAAAAGTTTTGATTCGCCACCAGCTCAAAACTGCGCACAAGGCAGCTGTTTGTGCACTTTCCCACACTTCATCTTTACCTGGTACATCAGCAACAACTGACACTAGGCTTGCTCTGGCAGACCGTGTCTGTGGCTTTATCGCAGAAAATAACGTTCAGAATATCACTACCGCTGGTAGATTTATTTAAATCATTTGCAGTTGATCGAAGTGCACTGTGCACTCAAACTTGATAGGGAAACCTTTTTCTTAAATATTGACGTGTCCACAAACAAATGTGGACAGAATTTTATCGTCCTTTTGCAATATTTTGACGAGGACAGAGCCAAAGTGTTGACGCTCCATATCGCCTCAAGTAAAGCTACTCTCACTAATAGTCTGTAAAAAAGTTTACTCGTTGCTTGATCCACTTATATTTCATATCAAAATACACTGTATATCTTTGAAGAATTCATTTGAGCTGTATTCAATATACAATCTATTATACAATAATATATTGTAATTAAAAATATAACTTGGTCCTGCATATTACTGTGATTTACATGTGATAAATTTCCATGCAAAAAATTTCAGTCAAATCTTTTTTTTTTTGCTTTAACCCCTGGCCTATGTGTTGCCCACGTTGAGGTCATTTTAACGGTTTGAAAAAGTATTGCACCTTGGATCTCAGTTTTCAGATCGTGGCCATGCCTGTAGATGAAAGCTGGATCCTGTCAGACATCTAAAACTAAGCAGGACAGGGCCTGGTTAGTGCTGTGATGGGAGAACTCTGGGAAACACTCAGTGGGGGCGGGTCCCACCTCAAAAGTGGCCGAAATGAGTGCCCTGACATGCTGCAATACTACCCCGGGCCTGTGGGGGTGGACCCGGAATGAGAATTAGCTAATGCTAACATATAGCATCTTCTGGCCTCTCGAAAACGTCTTTACAGGATGGTCCAAAAGTCGTTCTTGGCCCAAAGCTCCGTTCCACATGTGTGTCAATGCTGAGGGGTGTGTTCTGGACCAGTCTAGTTTAGTCGCTGTGAATTTTTGAAGTCACTCGTTTAAATGAATGGAGCTGCGCCGGCTGACGCATGCGCTGATGCGTTTTTTCACAATTTTCTTGTGGGCGGGACCACTCACGGCCATTTTGGATAGCTCCAGTAGAGCACATTTTTTGGCCCATTAGTTAGAACGGCGGAGATAGGCCTGACTCTGTCCATTAATATATACAGTCTGTGGAAACACCAGGGAGTGGCTGCTGCATAAAGTGCCAAACTGCACTTGTGTCCTGAGGCAAGACACTTCACCCACATTAAGAGTCGTGTGTGTGTGTGTGTGTGTGTGTGTGTGTGTGTGTGTGTGTGTGTGTGTGTGTGTGTGTGTGTGTGTGTGTGTGTGTGTGTGTGTGTGTGTGTGTGTCAGTGGTTGGTGAGGGGCTGATGGCTCGCAGCTAGTAGTGGCTTATCCCCACGTGTTGGGAGTGAAGGAATAATGTGAAGCGTCTTGCTGTATAAAACTGATTTATTATCATCAGAAATGGATTAAGGGGAAGAAAATGAATGGATGGATAATTGTTAAAACTCTGTAACTCACTAAACATAATTGTCTTGCTCCTTAGACGCAGATGTCGGTCCCAGTTCCAGTCCCTTGCCTGCAAACCCACCGCAGACATTGATATCACACTGAGAAGTAAAAAATAAAAACAATTTTCCAACACCTTTTTGGAAAACTCGCTTTATCCTAGAATTTGAATCTTACTTTTGGGGTTTTTCAAAGGCCCTGATTTACATTTCAATAGGAGACAATGGCTTTTAAACCTTTCCTCGACTTCGCAGACGTTCGCAGATCAGGTTTCCGGTTTCGCCTTAGCTCTTTTTGAGACATAAGGCAAAAAGGAGCAGGCCTACAAGACACACTAACACACATTAACACACACAAACACACACTAACACACAGAAATACACACACATACACAGCAAAGATGATGGAATAGAAAAGGTGGACGCTGCTTCCACACTTTTTTTCCGTATAAAAAATGTGTAAAAAGTCGCATTCCTGTACAGCTTCAATCTTAAACATGTTTTGGTCTGTGCGGTAAATTTAAGTCTAGTAAAACACAATCTGCGAGGCAAAATGGTAAACGGTTCATCTTTCCCAGCCGTAGCCGCCGCCGTCGTTTTTTTTTACTGTAATCAAATCAACGGTAATATGGGTAAATTTAGCCGTCTGAAGTTTATGCTAAAGCTGAGGTTCTTAACTTCTAAGAGTAAAAGCAAAATGTAGAGAACAAAACAGACACAATATGGAGTTGACCAAAAAAACGAAGGGTAAGGAGCGCTGCGTAGTACAAGTGCGTAGAATTATTTAAAAGACCAGGTGCTCGATTGGGCGACGGGTATAACTTAGTAACCAAAAAAGATTAAGTTTTGACTTTAGGTAAAAAGCAAATGGTGAATAATTTAGAAAATCAAAGAAACTCCAAGGCACTCGTGGTCAGTGGTTTAGAAATGTAAAAAGCCTTTATTTGCTCATGGCTGTGGATTAAAATACGCACAATATGGAGTTTTTATCCCAGAAAGAGCTCTGTAAGTCACTATTTGACCATTTGGGCTGAGAGCTGATTGGCTGAATGAGGGTGGCTCTCTTTTTTATACTTTTTTATCTTAAAAATGTAATCCAAAGTTGTGACCATGACCAACAACACACGGAAAACTAGAGATGGAACCGTTTTGAGAGGAACCTGTTCGATTGCATCACATCGGTCTATTTTAAAGTTAGGTACCCCAGCTTTAAGTTAAGGTCATTGTGGAGACGTCTTGCTATTTTGACTATTATTATTATTAGCTAAAGTAAAAATCAATGCTTAGAAGGTTCTTTTAATAAGATCAAAAATATGTCAAATAACTTTTTTATTAACGAGAATCCAGGAGCGGGAATATGTTTTTATTAATAAGCCTTTACTAATCATAACATCATCATCACCATAAATCCATATGTTATTTAAACTTATAATTATCTGTATCATGTGTATTTTATATATACTTAAATAAAATAAAATATTGTATACATTTGATATTTGATTTAATAAGTGCTTATGTGTGAGTTAAATTGGATAATTGGTGCTGATTGGAGCAAGTTTTTAATTAAATTCAAATAACTTTAATGTTTTACTGGTAACAAAAGAGACAACATATTTTTTTCTTTAAGTAATTCTCTCTTTTCCTCTGTTTCTTCTTCAAAGACAGGACCCCTGAACCCCTCCCCCTCCTGCCCCACTGGCTCAGACAGACACTGACAGATGGCCGAGCTGTGCCCATTCTCCGGCGGTCCCTGTCCTCCAGACGGGACCTCGGCAAACGTCCCTGTCCCGCCGCGATCCCAGGTGGGTGGCGATGAGAGGCGGGCATTTACCAAAACTCCTCCAGGTCCAGGTCTTCAGACGAGTTTCCCGGTTCAGAGAAAAGGCCTTGGACCAACTTTTCTCATCGAGTCTTTCTCCATTGATGTAAAAATCCATGCATTATCACCGTGACGACGGCAAAAGTATTCAATATTTAACGTCACACTCTCCGACATGAGCAGAAACATGATTTGTGGTCATACATGCATCTGAAAGCTAGATCCTATCAGAGCATTGAAGCTAAGCAGGGCAGGGCCTGGTCAGTGCTGTGATGGGAGACCTCTGGGATCACCGGGTGCTGCAGTGAGGCGGCTGCGGCTGTAAAGTGCCAAAATAATGACATACGAAAACCAATGCATTATAGTAGGGAAACCTGAGCATACGCAGGGAGAACATGCACATTTGAGTCGGAGAGGTGCCCAGTGTGGAGGTGGAATTGAACCAACGACCGTTTTATTATTAATTGATACAAAGACATACAAAAGTGACACATGGACATACCAAAGTGACACATGGACATACCAAAGTGACACATGGACATACCAAAGTGACACATGGACATACAAAAGTGACACATGGACATACAAAAGTGACACATGGACATACCAAAGTGACACATGGACATACCAAAGTGACACATGGACATACCAAAGTGACACATGGACATACCAAAGTGACACATGGACATACAAAAGTGACACATGGACATACCAAAGTGACACATGAACATACCAAAGTGACACATGGACATACCAAAGTGACACATGGACATACCAAAGTGACACATGGACATACCAAAGTGACACATGGACATACCAAGTGACACATGACATACCAAAGTGACACATGAACATACCAAAGTGACACATGGACATACAAAAGTGACACATGGACATACCAAAGTGACACATGGACATACAAAAGTGACACATGGACATACCAAAGTGACACATGAACATACCAAAGTGACACATGGACATACCAAAGTGACACATGGACATACCAAAGTGACACATGGACATACCAAAGTGACACATGAACATACCAAAGTGACACATGGACATACAAAAGTGACACATGGACATACCAAAGTGACACATGGACATACAAAAGTGACACATGGACATACCAAAGTGACACATGAACATACCAAAGTGACACATGGACATACCAAAGTGACACATGACTACAAATGACAACATACCAAAGTGACACATGGACATACCAAAGTGACACATGGACATACCAAAGTGACACATGGACATACCAAAGTGACACATGGACATACCAAAGTGACACATGAACATACCAAAGTGACACATGGACATACAAAAGTGACACATGGACATACCAAAGTGACACATGAACATACCAAAGTGACACATGGACATACCAAAGTGACACATGGACATACCAAAGTGACACATGAACATACCAAAGTGACACATGGACATACAAAAGTGACACATGGACATACCAAAGTGACACATGAACATACCAAAGTGACACATGGACATACCAAAGTGACACATGGACATACCAAAGTGACACATGGACATACCAAAGTGACACATGGACATACCAAAGTGACACATGAACATACCAAAGTGACACATGGACATACAAAAGTGACACATGGACATACCAAAGTGACACATGGACATACAAAAGTGACACATGGACATACCAAAGTGACACATGAACATACCAAAGTGACACATGGACATACCAAAGTGACACATGGACATACCAAAGTGACACATGAACATACCAAAGTGACACATGGACATACCAAAGTGACACATGGACATACCAAAGTGACACATGGACATATCAAAATGACACATGGACATACCAAAGTGACACATGGACATACCAAAGTGACACATGGACATACAAAAGTGACACATGGACATACCAAAGTGACACATGAACATACCAAAGTGACACATGGACATACCAAAGTGACACATGGACATACCAAAGTGACACATGGACATACCAAAGTGACACATGGACATACCAAAGTGACACATGAACATACCAAAGTGACACATGGACATACAAAAGTGACACATGGACATACCAAAGTGACACATGGACATACAAAAGTGACACATGGACATACCAAAGTGACACATGAACATACCAAAGTGACACATGGACATACCAAAGTGACACATGGACATATCAAAGTGAAAATGATTGGTACAACAACAACAAAAACATTGAAGCAGCGACAAAAAATGGGGACATACAAAGGATTGAGAAAACATGACACATTACCATATGGGAGGGAGGGGGTGTGTTTACACCAACTGTGTGTGACGACACGCACACCAACTGACGTCACGCACAACTGACGTCACACACACCAACTGACGTCACACACACCAACTGACGTCACACACACCAACTGACGTCACACACACCAACTGTGTGTGTGTCACACACACCACTGACGTTCACGTCACACACCAACTGACGTCACACACACCAACTGACGTCACACACACCAACTGACGTCACACACACCAACTGACGTCACACACACCAACTGACGTACACACACACCAACTGACGTCACACACACCAACTGACGTCACACACACCAACTGACGTCACACACACCAACTGACGTCACACACACCAACTGACGTCACACACACCAACTGACGTCACACATACCAACTGACGTCACACACACCAACTGACTTCACGCACACCAACTGACGTCACGCACACCAACTGACGTCACACACACCAACTGACGTCACGCACACCAACTGACGTCACACACACCAACTGACGTCACACACACCAACTGACGTCACACACACCAACTGACGTCACACACACCAACTGACGTCACACACACCAACTGCAACACACACCAACTGACGTCACACACACCAACTGACGTCACACACACCAACTGACGTCACACACACCAACTGACGTCACACACACCAACTGACGTCACACACACCAACTGACGTCACACACACCAACTGACGTCACACACACCAACTGACGTCACACACACCAACTGACGTCACACACACCAACTGACGTCACACACACCAACTGACGTCACACACACACCAACTGACGTCACACACACCAACTGACGTCACACACACCAACTGACGTCACACACACCAACTGACGTCACACACACCAACTGACGTCACACACACCAACTGACGTCACACACACCAACTGACGTCACACACACCAACTGACGTCACACACACCAACTGACGTCACACACACCAACTGACGTCACACACACCAACTGACGTCACACACCAACTGACGTCACACACACCAACTGACGTCACACACACCAACTGACGTCACACACACCAACTGACGTCACACACACCAACTGACGTCACACACACCAACTGACGTCACACACACCAACTGACGTCACACACACCAACTGACGTCACACACACCAACTGACGTCACACACACCAACTGACGTCACACACACCAACTGACGTCACGCACACCAACTGACGTCACGCACACCAACTGACGTCACGCACACCAACTGACGTCACACACACCAACTGACGTCACACACACCAACTGACGTCACACACACCAACTGACGTCACACACACCAACTGACGTCACACACACCAACTGACGTCACACACACCAACTGACGTCACACACACCAACTGACGTCACACACACCAACTGACGTCACACACACCAACTGACGTCACACACACCAACTGACGTCACACACACCAACTGACGTCACACACACCAACTGACGTCACACACACCAACTGACGTCACACACACCAACTGACGTCACACACACCAACTGACGTCACACACACCAACTGACGTCACACACACCAACTGACGTCACACACACCAACTGACGTCACACACACCAACTGACGTCACACACACCAACTGACGTCACACACACCAACTGACGTCACACACACCAACAGACGTCCACACAACACCAACTGACGACCACACACACCAACTGACGTCACACACACCAACTGACGTCACGCACACCAACTGACGTCACGCACACCAACTGACGTCACGCACACCAACTGACGTCACGCACACCAACTGACGTCACACACACCAACTGACGTCACACACACCAACTGACGTCACACACACCAACTGACGTCACACACACCAACTGACGTCACACACACCAACTGACGTCACACACACCAACTGACGTCACACACACCAACTGACGTCACACACACCAACTGACGTCACACACACCAACTGACGTCACACACACCAACTGACGTCACACACACCAACTGACGTCACACACACCAACTGACGTCACACACACCAACTGACGTCACACACACCAACTGACGTCACACACACCAACTGACGTCACACACACCAACTGACGTCACACACACCAACTGACGTCACACACACCAACTGACGTCACACACACCAACTGACGTCACACACACCAACTGACGTCACACACACCAACTGACGTCACACACACCAACTGACGTCACCACACACCAACTGACGTCACACACACCAACTGACGTCACACACACCAACTGACGTCACACACCCCAACTGACTTCACGCACACCAACTGACGTCCCGCACACCAACTGACGTCACGCACACAAACTGACGTCACACATACCAACTGACGTCACACACACCAACTGACGTCACACACCCCAACTGACGTCACACACACCAACTGACGTCACACACCCCAACTGACGTCACACACACAAACTGACGTCACGCACACAAACTGACGTCACGCACACGAACTGACGTCACACACACCAACTGACGTCACACACACCAACTGACGTCACACACACCAACTGACGTCACACACACAAACTGACGTCACACACACCAACTGATGTCACACACCCCAACTGACGTCACACACACCAACCAACTGACGTCACACACACCAACTGACGTCACACACACCAACTGACGTCTGACGTCACACACACCAACTGACGTCACACACACCAACTGACGTCACACACACCAACTGACTTCACACACACCAACTGACGTCACGCACACCAACTGACGTCACGCACACCAACTGACGTCACACACACCAACTGACGTCACACACACCAACTGACGTCACACACACCAACTGACGTCACACACACCAACTGACGTCACACACACCAACTGACGTCACACACACCAACTGACGTCACACACACCAACTGACGTCACACACACCAACTGACGTCACACACACCAACTGACGTCACACACACCAACTGACGTCACACACCAACTGACGTCACACACACCAACTGACGTCACGCACACCAACTGACGTCACGCACACCAACTGACGTCACGCACACAAACTGACGTCACGCATACCAACGTGACGTCACACACACCAACTGACGTCACACACACCAACTGACGTCACACACACCAACTGACGTCACACACACTAACTGACGTCACACACACCAACTGACGTCACACATACCAAATGACGTCACACACACCAACTGACGTCACACACACTAACTGACGTCACACACACCAACTGACGTCACACACACCAACTGACGTCACACACACCAACTGACGTCACACACACCAACTGACGTCACACACACCAACTGACGTCACACACACCAACTGACGTCACACACACCAACTGACGTCACACACACCAACTGACGTCACACACCCCAACTGACTTCACGCACACCAACTGACGTCACGCACACCAACTGACGTCACGCACACAAACTGACGTCACACATACCAACTGACGTCACACACACCAACTGACGTCACACACCCCAACTGACGTCACACACACCAACTGACGTCACACACCCCAACTGACGTCACACACACAAACTGACGTCACGCACACAAACTGACGTCACGCACACGAACTGACGTCACACACCAACTGACGTCACACACACCAACTGACGTCACACACACCAACTGACGTCACACACACAAACTGACGTCACACACACCAACTGACGTCACACACCCCAACTGACGTCACACACACCAACTGACGTCACACACACCAACTGACGTCACACACACCAACTGACGTCACACACACCAACTGACGTCACACACACCAACTGACGTCACACACACCAACTGACGTCACACACACCAACTGACGTCACACACACCAACTGACGTCACACACCAACTGACGTCACACATACCAACTGACGTCACACACACCAACTGACTTTCACACACACCAACTGACGTCACGCACACCAACTGACGTCACGCACACAAACTGACGTCACGCATACCAACTGACGTCACACACACCAACTGACGTCACACACACCAACTGACGTCACACATACCAACTGACGTCACACACACTAACTGACGTCACACACACCAACTGACGTCACACATACCAACTGACGTCACACACACCAACTGACGTCACACACACTAACTGACGTCACGGTGGGCGGCACGGTGGCTGAGTGGATAGCACTCTCGCCTCTCAGCAAGAAGGTCCTGGGTTCGAATCCCGGTCGGACCAGGGCCTTTCTGAGTGGAGTTTGCATGTTCTCCCTGTGTCTGCGTAGGTTT
This sequence comes from Knipowitschia caucasica, assembly GCA_964034765.1. Taxonomy (NCBI): domain Eukaryota; kingdom Metazoa; phylum Chordata; class Actinopteri; order Gobiiformes; family Gobiidae; genus Knipowitschia; species Knipowitschia caucasica. The sequence continues at coordinate 21,175,360 of OZ035844.1, forward strand.
CCTCCGGGTGCTCCGGTTTCCCCTACCACTAAAAATATGTCCAATAGTTCTGGCATGCGCCTCCTGTACTGGCCCCGCTCCCATCTCTGTGTGGAGTGAGAGACAAATGCCCAAAATTAACAATTGTAAACCGCTTTGAGACTCAGATCTGCAGTGAAAAGGCGGTATATAAATAAAGATTACTACTTACTACTACACACACACCAACTGACGTCACACACACCAACTGACGTCACACACACCAACTGACGTCACACACACCAACTGACGTCACACACACCAACTGACGTCACACACACCAACTGACGTCACACACCCCAACTGACTTCACGCACACCAACTGACGTCACGCACACCAACTGACGTCACACACACCAACTGACGTCACACACCCCAACTGACGTCACACACACAAACTGACGTCACGCACACAAACTGACGTCACACACACCAACTGACGTCACACACACCAACTGACGTCACACACACCAACTGACGTCACACACACAAACTGATGTCACACACACCAACTGACGTCACACACCCCAACTGACGTCACACACACCAACTGACGTCACACACACCAACTGACGTCACACACACCAACTGACGTCACACACACCAACTGACGTCACACATACCAACTGACGTCACACACACCAACTGACGTCACACACACACACCAACTGACGTCACGCACACCAACTGACGTCACGCACACCAACTGATGTCACGCACACCAACTGACGTCACGCACACAAACTGACGTCACACACCCCAACTGACGTCACACACACCAACTGACGTCACACACACTAACTGACGTCACACACACCAACTGACGTCACACATACCAAATGACGTCACACACACCAACTGACGTCACACACACTAACTGACGTCACACACACCAACTGACGTCACACACACCAACTGACGTCACACACACCAACTGACGTCACACACACCAACTGACGTCACACACACCAACTGACGTCACACACACACCAACTGACGTCACACACACACACCAACTGACGTCACACACACCAACTGACGTCACACACACCAACTGACGTCACACACACCAACTGACGTCACACACACCAACTGACGTCACACACCCCAACTGACTTCACGCACACCAACTGACGTCACGCACACCAACTGACGTCACGCACACAAACTGACGTCACACATACCAACTGACGTCACACACACCAACTGACGTCACACACCCCAACTGACGTCACACACACCAACTGACGTCACACACCCCAACTGACGTCACGCACACAAACTGACGTCACGCACACAAACTGACGTCACGCACACGAACTGACGTCACACACCAACTGACGTCACACACACCAACTGACGTCACACACACCAACTGACGTCACACACACCAACTGACGTCACACACACAAACTGACGTCACACACACCAACTGATGTCACACACCCCAACTGACGTCACACACACCAACTGACGTCACACACACCAACTGACGTCACACACACCAACTGACGTCACACACACCAACTGACGTCACACACACCAACTGACGTCACACACACCAACTGACGTCACACACACCAACTGACGTCACACACCAACTGACGTCACACACACCAACTGACTTCACGCACACCAACTGACGTCACGCACACCAACTGACGTCACACACACCAACTGACGTCACACACACCAACTGACGTCACGCACACAAACTGACGTCACGCACACGAACTGACGTCACACACACCAACTGACGTCACACACACCAACTGACGTCACACACACCAACTGACGTCACACACACAAACTGACGTCACACACACCAACTGACGTCACACACCCCAACTGACGTCACACACACCAACTGACGTCACACACACCAACTGACGTCACACACACCAACTGACGTCACACACACCAACTGACGTCACACACACCAACTGACGTCACACACACAAACTGATGTCACACACACCAACTGACGTCACACACCAACTGACGTCACACATACCAACTGACGTCACACACACCAACTGACTTCACACACACCAACTGACGTCACGCACACCAACTGACGTCACGCACACAAACTGACGTCACGCATACCAACTGACGTCACACACACCAACTGACGTCACGCACACCAACTGACGTCACACATACCAACTGACGTCACACACACCAACTGACGTCACACACACCAACTGACGTCACACATACCAACTGACGTCACACACACCAACTGACGTCACACACACTAACTGACGTCACGGTGGGCGGCACGGTGGCTGAGTGGATAGCACTCTCGCCTCTCAGCAAGAAGGTCCTGGGTTCGAATCCCGGTCGGACCAGGGCCTTTCTGAGTGGAGTTTGCATGTTCTCCCTGTGTCTGCGTAGGTTTCCTCCGGGTGCTCCGGTTTCCCCTACCACTAAAAATATGTCCAATAGTTCTGGCATGCGCCTCCTGTACTGGCCCCGCTCCCATCTCTGTGTGGAGTGAGAGACAAATGCCCAAAATTAACAATTGTAAACCGCTTTGAGACTCAGATCTGCAGTGAAAAGGCGGTATATAAATAAAGATTACTACTTACTACTACACACACACCAACTGACGTCACACATACCAACTGACGTCACACACACCAACTGACGTCACACACACCAACTGACGTCACACACACCAACTGACGTCACACACACCAACTGACGTCACACACACCAACTGACGTCACACACCCCAACTGACTTCACGCACACCAACTGACGTCACGCACACCAACTGACGTCACACACACCAACTGACGTCACACACCCCAACTGACGTCACGCACACAAACTGACGTCACGCACACAAACTGACGTCACACACACCAACTGACGTCACACACACCAACTGACGTCACACACACCAACTGACGTCACACACACAAACTGATGTCACACACACCAACTGACGTCACACACACCAACTGACGTCACACACACCAACTGACGTCACACACACCAACTGACGTCACACATACCAACTGACGTCACACACACCAACTGACGTCACACACACACACCAACTGACGTCACGCACACCAACTGACGTCACGCACACCAACTGATGTCACGCACACCAACTGACGTCACGCACACCAACTGACGTCACACAGAATTACAGACGATGGAGAGGCCAGGACCAAATTCAAATGTAGTACCACCAAAAAGGTAGAGAGGGCGCCACACAGACGTTTTTAGGCTCAAAAGTGAGATTTTATCTAATTTTTTACTAAAATATCAAAAAAAAAATGACCAGGACCACTATAAGAAACATATTTATGTAGTTAATGAGTTAAAAAAAAGTTGATTTGGTGTTTAGTTGTTTTTTAAGCATGTATCATTAGCCTCTGTTTCATAACACGGATAAACTAAGAGCCAATCATCTCTCAGCCCAAAGCGTCAAATTGTAGCATAATAAAGATTTGTAAATACTGTATAATCTAGGCTAGGGCAGAGCGACAGTTTTCAGATAAATACAGATGTTCTGTTCACTTCTCAAAGACTTTCTGTTGGGGCAAACTACATGTCTACTGATTCAGGTACCCTATCTTTAATGTCTCATCCTATTATGCCACTTGTTGAGATTCCAAAGTCACGGTGGTTGTGCAGATCTCGGATGATAAATCTCACGTTTTGCCGGTTCTCCTCAGCAACTGTCTGTAGGAGACCAGGGCAGAGCCGGAGGAGCAGGTGGGTGGTTAGAGTGGACTGTGCTTGAGAGTGTGTGTGTGTGTCTGTGTGTGTGTGTGTGTGCGTGCGCTGATCCCACCAGGTAGAGGCTGTCAGTCCTGCCAACCATCACACTGCTGCTCCAGGCTCGCTTAAATGTGCAATAACTCTGGGCCTTTTGCAGAGAGAACACAAGAGACACACACACAAGAGGCACACACACAAGAGTTACACACAGAGCACACACAAGAGACACATACACAGAATAAACAAAGGCGCAATATAAGGTCACCTTGCTTTTTTAACGCAAATTACTCCGGCACGGTGGCTGAGTGGATAGCACTCTCGCTTCTCAGCAAGACGTTTCTGGGTTCAAATCACGGTCAGAACAGGGCCTTTCTGAGTGGAGTTTGCATGTTCTCCCCGTGTCCCCTACCACTAAAAACATGTACAATAAACCTGGCATGCGCCTCTTGTACTCTGTGTACTCTCTCATCTTCTGTGTACTCTCCCATCTCTGTGTGAAGTGAGAGACAAATGCCCAAAATAACAATTGTAAACCGCTTTGTGACTCTGGTCTGTGAAAGGCGGTATATAAATAAAGATTACTTACACTCTTCCAAATTGCTATCGTTGTGGCAAGTGTGATGATATTTGTACAGATTTTACCTTCCCACTTCTGGCACTAGATGGGAGAGTTTCAGAAATCCTAGCCAAATGGGTACAACTACTCAACAATCAACAATCGTTATCTCATCAAAATGAAACGAAGCTGCTGATTCGCCAACACAGATCAGAAAATCCAACACAGGAAATGCAATGATAAAAAACACATAGCTTGTTATCCATTGTTGCCATTGATCCATAAGGTGCAGATGACCAATGTCTATAAATGTACATATATGTACAGTATGTTGTTAGGATTTTAAGGAACTCATGGTCTCGATGGAATTCTTTGACATGTATTTGTTTGATTTGCTTTGACTCACCTCTCACTCTATTTCTGCTTTGCTCCATTCAATCACAGTTGAAGACAGATTTTATCACCGTACATCTATAATAATATCTGGATTGGGTTTTACTAGCAGTACTGCAGGCTAAATTCCCGTTGGCTACCCAGAAAAGAGTCCCATAGAACTCAAAAAGAACGTACAGGTTTCATAAAGGTCGGATTTTAGTGTCTCTTGTCATCCTGAACTTTCTAAATACTTTTGTTGTCTATAAATTGACACTTTAATGCAACAAATTCCAGCTCTGCTCTGATCACCAGCTGCTGATTGGTGAAAACGCAGCCAAGCCCCTCTGTGCACCTGAACCTCATTTCCACTGCGCAGAACCAGACCAGACAACGCCCAAATGTGGGCGAGTTCCGCTTATCTATCGGTAACCATGGCTGTTCCAATGGACAACTGACATGGATATATTATAATATCTGGATAGGGTCTTACTAGCTTGGAGCTGAAGGATCTGTGTGCTCGGGGGATTCTTGCGGTACCGCAGACTAAACCAGACTAAATACACGTGGGCTACAGAACCCGTAGAACTCAATGTAAACTATTGTAATGTAATGTAAACTTTTCTTTAAATCCACACTTTGGTGCCACAAACTCAATCGTCTCCCGCTCTGGTCCACTGCGCAGAACCAGGAGGACCGGACAATGCCCAAATATGGGCGAATTCCGCTAATCTTTTGGTGCCCATGGTGGCACAGGATGCCATCTTGGATTGCCAGGGCTTGGTTAGCACTCGATTTCCCACTGTTTTTATTATTATAAAGCTTAACATGTCAAAGCTAGTAATAAACTACAGTACCTGGACAAAGACACACAACAGACAAGGATACATTTATACTTGCAACGCAAGAAGCGCCTGCATGGTCACGGCACATCTCTGATCTTGGTGCTGTGACCATGAGTGCATTGAACTCCATTGTGTCACAGGCCTTTTTATTTAGACAAACCACACCTACATCAGGGTCACATTATTGTCAATCCAAATATTCCATATGGTCCTAAACCATTAGTTTGTTGACACAGATCAGCCATTTTAGCCTAAAAACTAACCTTTCCAGTCTTATCACACGCTGACAACCCAAAAAATGCACTTTAGCAAAGTCACTTCACAACCCAAACTTAGTGACAAATAGACATCCATGAACAATGCAAGCATTAAAGACAACAGTTAGCAAGAAACCCACTGACCTCTGAACACGCAGTCGCCTTAATCACAGTGAACAATTCAATTCAATACTTTATTTCGGACACAAGAGTAAAAGGTCCATCCCAGAAGACAACCAAAAAACCTTGACAACAGTTAGTTTAAATATTCACTAACATTGTAAAATAACTTATATAATTCTACTGTCAGCAACACTTTCCAAGCAGCTCCAATCTATACTTACAAAGTTTATATTGAATAAAACTTGAAACTTGTATAAACATGTAGAAAGACCTGCTTCACTCAAGGCTCTGATGGATTCAGTTTGATGGAAGTTAATTCATTCAAAATCCAATAAAAATGCAGTACTTACACTGAGGTCTTTGTGAGTTGCAATTTCTAAAGCTGTAAAAGCTGTTATAGATCGAGCAAAGAGGACTTGAGGTCTTTCTTCCGCAGCCTCCGAGTCTCATGTCCACATAAACTACACCACATTATCCTTAACCCATAGCTTCAAACTCTATACCACGATTCTTTGCTATAAAAAAAACATTGATGGATTTAATTAAAAAAGTTTGGCCGTCGTACGCAACTTGTTCGTGTTGTATTCAATTACAGTTAAGTTAATCAAATATAACGATAATGTTTGACGTAATTGGACTAAGTGTAGATTCTCAGAGAAATATACCGTCAAAGAAAAAAGTTTATCCCCGAGCTTTACACAAATACATTGACTTGACCGAAAGGCACAACATTGTTTTGATGTTGAAGTTGAAAACGGCGTATTTTTCAGAGAATAACCCGAGAAATGCTAGCCTGGTCGTACCACACCATAGTACAAATTACATTTCGTACTAAGGTCTGGATTTGCTCCATTGACTCAGTGAACAGGTGGGAGGGGCTAACTCCTTTTGCAGATTGAAACGATTCGATCTGAGTTTACCGTGACGTATGTAATGAGCCCGAGTGAGTTGTTAGCATTTAGCATTTAGCCTAGCTTTAGCCAGCTCCTTTGCTGCTAACGGAGCCCGTGGGGAGTAGCGCCACAATTTTTTCCAGCGATTACATTTGCTAAACATTCCTCTTGCTCCTGCTTCAATGTCTTGACAGAACCAGACCGGATTACTTTACTATCGCATTTTTCGCCAAACTCTTGACATCACCCACATCTAACTACAACACCCGCCTCCCGTGCTCTCTGATTGGTCGGTCGAAATTCAAACGATTGAAATTCAAACTGCGCAGAACCAGGAGGACCGGACAATGCCCAAATATGGGCGAATTCCGCTAATCTTTTGGTGCCCATGGTGGCACAGGATGCCATCTTGGATTGCCAGGGCTTGGTTAGCACTCGATTTCCCACTGTTTTTATTAGCAACTGTTAAAGCTTAACATGTCAAAGCTAGTAATAAACTACAGTACCTGGACAAAGACACACAACAGACAAGGATACATTTATACTTGCAACGCAAGGAGCGCCTGCATGGTCACGGCACATCTCTGATCTTGGTGCTGTGACCATGAGTGCATTGAACTCCATTGTGTCACAGGCCTTTTTATTTAGACAAACCACACCTACATCAGGGTCACATTATTGTCAATCCAAATATTCCATATGGTCCTAAACCATTAGTTTGTTGACACAGATCAGCCATTTTAGCCTAAAAACTAACCTTTCCAGTCTTATCACACGCTGACAACCCAAAAAATGCACTTTAGCAAAGTCACTTCACAACCCAAACTTAGTGACAAATAGACATCCATGAACAATGCAAGCATTAAAGACAACAGTTAGCAAGAAACCCACTGACCTCTGAACACGCAGTCGCCTTAATCACAGTGAACAATTCAATTCAATACTTTATTTCGGACACAAGAGTAAAAGGTCCATCCCAGAAGACAACCAAAAAACCTTGACAACAGTTAGTTTAAATATTCACTAACATTGTAAAATAACTTATATAATTCTACTGTCAGCAAAACTTTCCAAGCAGCTCCAATCTATACTTACAAAGTTTATATTGAATAAAACTTGAAACTTGTATAAACATGTAGAAAGACCTGCTTCACTCAAGGCTCTGATGGATTCAGTTTGATGGAAGTTAATTCATTCAAAATCCAATAAAAATGCAGTACTTACACTGAGGTCTTTGTGAGTTGCAATTTCTAAAGCTGTAAAAGCTGTTATAGATCGAGCAAAGAGGACTTGAGGTCTTTCTTCCGCAGCCTCCGAGTCTCATGTCCACATAAACTACACCACATTATCCTTAACCCATAGCTTCAAACTCTATACCACGATTCTTTGCTATAAAAAAACATTGATGGATTTAATTAAAAAAGTTTGGCCGTCGTACGCAACTTGTTCGTGTTGTATTCAATTACAGTTGTTAATCAAATATAACGATAATGTTTGACGTAATTGGACTAAGTGTAGATTCTCAGAGAAATATACCGTCAAAGAAAAAAGTTTATCCCCGAGCTTTACACAAATACATTGACTTGACCGAAAGGCACAACATTGTTTTGATGTTGAAGTTGAAAACGGCGTATTTTTCAGAGAATAACCCGAGAAATGCTAGCCTGGCCGTACCACACCATAGTACAAATTAAATTTCGTACTAAGGTCTGGATTTGCTCCATTGACTCCGTGAACAGGTGGGAGGGGCTAACTCCTTTTGCAGATTGAAACGATTCGATCTGAGTTTACCGTGACGTATGTAATGAGCCCGAGTGAGTTGTTAGCATTTAGCATTTAGCCTAGCTTTAGCCAGCTCTTTTGCTGCTAACGGAGCCCGTGGGGAGTAGCGCCACAATTTTTTCCAGCGATTACATTTGCTAAACATTCCTCTTGCTCCTGCTTCAATGTCTTGACAGAACCAGACCGGATTACTTTACTATCGCATTTTTCGCCAAACTCTTGACATCACCCACATCTAACTACAACACCCGCCTCCCGTGCTCTCTGATTGGTCGGTCGAAATTCAACCGATTGTATTTGCTAACCCAAGGACCAGACCCAGACGTTACATGCAGTGAAATGATGATTGAGCGGAGTGTACGGATGGATAAGACCAGGATAGAGAAATGCTATTGAAAGAGAGATATGTATTTACACTGCAAAAAATAAGGAAATAAAAGCTTAAATCAAGTGTTTTTATTTTAATTTGAGCACATTTTGACAATCTAAAAACAAGATTTGCCATTATGGACAAACAAAAATGTCTCAAAAGACACAAACAAATTCAAGAAATGTCTTGGAATGAGACAATTGCAACGGCACTTGAGATAAACACCAAACAGCTTGTTCCATTGGCAAATCTTGTTTTAAGAGCGTCAGAATAAACTCAAATTAGGACAAAACCCCTGGATTCAAGCATTTATTACCTTCTTTTTAGCCATTTTTTGTAGTGTTATTTAAGTTATAGTGACAGGTTTCCCTATAGTTGCACTGACGGGGATTCCGAAAGCAAATTTCTCTCCAAGGAAAATACAGTGTAGCCCTTTAATTAAAATAATCATGGAATAATAGCTGAATCACTTGGTTTAACTCGAACTACGTCTCCAAATCAAACGGCGTTTTGATTCTAGGTCACTCTCAAAACTTTACATTTCCCTCAACAAGGAAAAGCAATCGGGGCAGCTTTGTTAGCGTTGTTAGCTTAGTACTTTCTAAACCACACAAATCAACACAGAATTTGTCAGGACAGCCGGGGTAAAGGCATAATTAGCCCCTAGAAGGCAAGAAAAACAAAGCTTTTCTCCAAGTGGTGGCTTTTATTCAGTGACAGATTAATCCTATTGTCCTAGAAAAATAGCTGCAAATTAACTTTTAAAGTAGAAAAAAAATGGTGGCAATACGTCAATACCTCCGGGTTTGGCTAAATGGACGCCTGAGTGTGACAGAACGAAGGCGTCGGTCGGAGTAACATTTTAATTCTGGAATAAATAACAAAACAAACGTTGCGCGTCAAAGGGGACTAAAAGCTTTTATCAATTAGTGCTCTTTTTGTCACTTTTTTATTTGGATTTTTGGTCATAAACTGCAAGAAAAGAGAGTAGGTGCAGGGTATAAGAGCAGCATTCAGTGTGTGTGTGTGTGTGTGTGTTTGAGTGTGTGTGCGTGTGTGTGTGTGTGTGTGTGTGTGTGTGTGTGTGTGTGTGTTGGTGTGTTTGATCAATGGAGCCGTTTTTTGTGTATAATTGTCTGGTTTACTTATGGATTACTGATCAATGCAGGTCTTTTAACAGCCCAATTAGAATGCATTGATTTCTCACAGGCATTGGCCCTTTTTTGCAGAAAGAACAGAACCATTCATATGTTCTACACTAGGATAAGGCCCGGCTGCACAGTGGCTGAGTGGTTGGCATTCTAGGTTCTCAGGAAGAAAGTCCTGGGTTTGAATTCCAGTCGGTACACGGCCTTTCTGAGCAGATTTTGTACGTTCTTCCAATGTAGACATGAGTTTCGTCTGAGTGCTCCGGTTCCCCCTACCACAAATATCCGGTGTGTCTCACTTCTGTGAAGAAGGTGATCGGCCGCAGTCTCCCATCGCTGCAGGACCTGTACGTCGCTCGAGCTCGAGGCCAGGCTGGTCGTATCACAGCCGACCCCTCTCCCCTGGCAAGGCAAGGCAAGTTTATTTATACAGCACAATTCATACACAAGGCAATTCAAAGTGCTGAACAAAACAAGAAAGCATTAAAATCATAAATAATCACAGAACATTAAAAAGAAAGCTGCACATCGACTGTTCCAACCACTCCCCTCTCACCTGCACATGGACTGTTCCAACCTCACCCCTCTCACCTGCACATGGACTGTTCCAACCTCTCACCTGCACATGGACTGTTCCAACCTCACCCCTCTCACCTGCACATGGACTTTTCATATATAGAATAGAGTAATGCATAATTAAAATCAGCAAAGACTTATATATAAGTATAACATTTAAAATAGAATTATTACGATTACAATTACTATATACAATATGCAGTTTACAAGTGCACATGGTGCACACAATATGTGGTAAGAAAGGGGGGAAGAAACTGTTCTTGTGGCGGGAGGTTCTAGTCCTGATGGACCGCAGCCTCCTGCCTGAGGGGAGTGGTTGGAATAGTCCATGTGCAGGGTGAGAGGGGAGTGGTTGGAATAGTCCATGTGCAGGTGAGAGGGGAGAGGTTGGAATAGTCCATGTGCAGGTGAGAGGGGAGTGGTTGGAATAGTCCATGTGCAGGGTGAGAGGGGAGTGGTTGGAATAGTCCATGTGCAGGTGAGAGGGGAGAGGTTGGAATAGTCTATGTGCAGGTGAGAGGGGAGTGGTAGGAATAGTCTATGTGCAGGTGAGAGGGGAGAGGTTGGAATAGTCTATGTGCAGGGTGAGAGGGGAGTGGTTGGAATAGTCTATGTGCAGGGTGAGAGGGGAGTGGTTGGAACAGTCCATGTGCAGGGGAGAGGTTGGAAAAGTCCATGTGCAAGGGAGAGGTTGGAACAGTCCATGTGCAGGTGAGAGGGGTGAGGTTGGAACAGTCCATGTGCAGGTGAGAGGGGTGAGTTTGGAACAGTCCATGCGCAGGGGAGAGGTTGGAACAGTCCATGTGCAGCGGAGAGGTTGGAACAGTCCATGTGCAGGTGAGGTTGGAACAGTCCATGCGCAAGGGAGAGGTTGGAACAGTCCATGTGCAGGGGAGAGGTTGGAACAGTCCATGTGCAGGGGAGAGGTTGGAACAGTCCATGTGCAGGTGAGAGGGGAGAGGTTGGAACAGTCCATGTGCAGGGGAGAGGTTGGAACAGTCCATGTGCAGGTGAGAGGGGAGAGGTTGGAACAGTCCATGTGCAGGGGAGAGGTTGGAACAGTTGCCAACAGTGGGTGTGTGTGTGGTGTGTGTTGAAGAATGTCAACCACTCAGCCACTGTGCAGCCGGGCCTTATCCTAGTGTAGAACATATGAATGGTAGACAATATTGTTCTTCCTGCAAAAAAGGGCCAATGCCTGCGAGAAACCAATGCATTCTAATTGGGCTATTAGAAGTAAAAATAGAACCGGGAAGCGCGGAGGAACGGGACTTTCTTTTGGCTGTTTCTCTGTGTAAGCAGTAACCGGTGAGGCAGACGAGGAAGCTTCAGGTTAGCTCCGCCGCTTCTTGTGCTAACTCAGCTGCCTATGCTAACGGACTTGTAGATTTCTCACGAAAGTGGGGGCCAGTGGTCCGCTGTGATTGGTCACAATCTGCGACTCGAAACACATTCTCTTCCTTGTTTCATCAAAACTTGATCTAAAATATAATGTCACGCCAGCACAAACCTGGGCTACTGTTTCTTCAAAAGGAGGTTTATCCCAATGCACTGCATGGACATGGATCGCATTTTACTAATGAATACAACAATAAAGTCAGTTATTGCAGCTTTAAAGCAGGGGTTCCCAAAGTTTTTAGCCCGCGATCCCCATGATAAATGCGCTGCTGCCTTGCGACCCCTCATCTCCCCCAACCCACCTCAGCAACCCTTCCTGCAACTCTCAAAGCATACAATGTTGTATTTTATTGTTTTATGAGCAAAATCAGTGCTAACTGATGTTCACAGTTAGCAAAAAAAAACAAAAAAACGAATGAACACACAAACCTGTAGGAAAAACTATCGGTCAGACGCATATTTACTCTGATGTGATGGGTGCGCACCGTGCGCTGAGCAAAGCAATTCCAGTCTGGGTTTAGTTCTGGAGATGGCGACACGGAGATCATCTTCCACATTAAGACGTGATCTAAGTCAGTGCAGAAAAAGTCTTCTCGCATAAATAAGTTGATCCAAATGGCATCAGTGTTTCCAGAGCGGTTTTGGGGAGCTGCAGGTACTCATCCTTCACCAAAATCCAGAACTCGTCCAGCGTTTTTGAGTCAAAAAGTGTCCTCAGGGATCGATCCGATGAAAGTTCAATCATAACCATGTCACACACCAGATGGTTTGTGGTGCAGTGAAAGGGGACCAAAAGTACAGTACGCAGGTGCGTACCTTCTTCGGGAAAGTACTTTTTAAAATGATCCAGAAGGGATTGGAGATGACCAGTAATTGACTCCCTGACAATATTTACATTCAGTGTATTTTCCTCTAGAAATGTGTCTAATTTGGCAAACATGTCAATGAGAGACAGGATGGTTGTGTTCTCAGCCCGCAGTGACATGTTCAGTGCGTTTAGTTTTCAAACATAGATGACAAATATCCCAGTTTTGTAATCCAGCCTGGATCAGTGAGGTGCTCTGCAAGAGGAGATCTTTGGTCTCATCAGCTCATACAGACAGCCACAGACTCCTGTGTGGAGCAGCAGGCCCGGTGCTCTGACCCCATTTCATTGCAGAGACTTGAAAATAGTCTTGTGTTAAGTGGTCGTGATTTAATATGATTGACCATTTTTACTGCAGTGTCAAGGACGTGTTTTAACTCAGGGTTCAGTGATTTTCTTGCGAGGGCTTCTCTGTGAATGATGCAGTGAGTAAATGTGACATGTGGTGCCACTTGCAGGACTCGTGCTTTCAAACCCTTATTTTTCCCGAGCATTGCACCTGCTTCATCTGTGCACACCGACAAGCGCTCCTCTTTTTTGAGATTGCCGTCCAGTTTGTTAAAAATGTCCTCGCCAGTGCACGTTCCCTCCAGCTGCACACTCGCTAAACTCTCCCTCAAAAATGTACCTGTCAAAAACAAGAAGCTGGGCGGTATCAGAGACGTCGGTGGGCTCCAGTTGTAAGGAATACTTCCCTCCCTTCACTGCGTCACTGACTTGCTGTTTGATGTCCAGTGCCCTGTCACTCATACGGCGGTCCCAGGTGAGAGCGGCACCTGTTCGAGCTCCGCGGCTTGTTTATCACCATAATGCGAGTCATGGCTATCCACTCGGCACGGTGGCTGAGTGGATAGCACTCTCGCCTCTCAGCAAGAAGGTCCTGGGTTCGAATCCCGGTCGGACCAGGGTCTTTCTGAGTGGAGTTTGCATGTTCTCCCCGTGTCTTCGAAGGTTTCCTCCGGGTACTCCGGTTTCCCCTACCACTAAAAATATGTCCAATAGTTCTGGCATGTGCCTCCTGTACTGGCCCCGCTCCCATCTCTGTGTGGAGTGAGAGACAAATGCCCAAAAATTAACAATTGTAAACCGCTTTGAGACTCAGATCTGCAGTGAAAAGGCGGTATATAAATAAAGATTACTACTTACTACTACTATTGCCGCTGGCTTAATTAAAGTTTCACCTATCGTGTGACGCTTTTTGGTCGGTGCGATTAAATATGCCACTTCATAGGAAGCCCTCTGAGCTTCTGGGATTGTTGTTTGTGTAGTTTGGTAGTTAGGAGTTTCTTTTGCCTTTCGTTACTCTCCCTCTTTTCTGCTGAGACACTCGATAAGTTTAGCAGCGAGATTGGGGAGCTCAGTGTTCAGATGTCTTTGTAAGTAAGTAATTAAGTAAGTTTTTATTTATATACCACCTTTTCACTGCAGATCTGAGTCTCAAAGCGGTTTACAATTGTTAATTTTGGGCATTTGTCTCTCACTCCACACAGAGATGGGAGCGGGGCCAGTACAGGAGGCACATGCCAGAACTATTGTACATATTTTTAGTGGTAGGGGAAACCGGAGTACCCGGAGGAAACCTACGCAGACACGGGGAGAACATGCAAACTCCACTCAGAAAGGCCCTGGTCTGACCGGGATTCGAACCCAGGACCTTCTTGCTGAGAGGCGAGAGTGCTATCCACTCAGCCCACTTGCATTTTTACAGGCTTAAGACTTTCGTGAGCGAGGACTTCAGAGCACACTACACACTGGAGATGTTGTACTCTGTTTACAACCTGACACACAAATCCATAGTTAATAAATTATTCTCGGTACTTCCTTGTTTTGGAGTTAACCTTAGCAGAAGTGGAGGGCCTCACTGTTCTCCTCTGTCCTCTTGGATGCCCCCTTCCTCCGCAGTCTTCACACCATCGGCCTCTGGAACATGAGACTTTTCTCCCCCTCCGGGTTTTTCTGTTTTTTTGAGATTAACCACAGTTTCATTTTAAAGCAGGAATATTTTTAGTTTGTAGCCTCGTAACACCAAATAGCGTTAGCAAACATCAGCGAGACACGTTTCCCGCCGCACGTAACTTGATTTTGATCGATGCTGTCAATTTCATAATGTCTGGGAATTGTTTATTTATTTATTTATTTATTTATTTGTTTCAATTGTGGACAAAAACAATGTAATATTACAATTACATTTCAAATAATTGTCGTCTTGTCTCACAAATGAAAAGGAGCAGAAAGAAGAAAAAAAAATCTTATGTTGCCTGCCCCTTTCTTCATACATGTACAAATTAAATTGAAAAAAATTAAAAAATATTAAAAAATAAGATGGCCTTTAGCACTTCTTCAAACTGTTTTTATTTGATGTGTTTTTGTTTTCATAATTTTTTGTTTTTTATTGTTTTTTTCTAATCATTAATTTCGTACGATTTCACTGTTGTTGCTTTGATTTTTTTCTTAAACATGAATTACACATTTATATACTATGGACCCTTCTCTAGATGTGATACAGTGTGTTTGATACCATATTTAGTGCCTGTGCAGATGCAAGCTCTCTTACAGCTACAGGATCATTTCAATGTCATTCAAACAATCAAATCAACATTTCTGTAATTCTCTCATTATTTTGTTTACATTTTTATACCAAAGCTTTCAATGTTAAATCCTGGTGAGTTAGGTGTGGTTTTGGGAGGAACTGGGAAAAAAAATCCCTTTCACACATGAATATGCATTATGCTCTCTGTAGATTTTTGGTGAGAGATGAGAGAAAATGTTTGAAAGCCTTTTCTCGCTCTTTGCCAATATCCCGTCAAACTGAGTTGAAAGCAGAGGTTAAGGTACACTTTATTAAACCCATCTCTGAATTCTGCTGATCATGAGCCAGACTGGAACGGGAAACTCGTTTGAAGAAGAGTTGGATTCACTTTCTTTGCCATTTGCAGTAAAACCACTTGGAATACATGTGCAAAAAATCCTCTGTAAGTGCACGAATAAAACAAGCTAAACAATCATAGCTGTGAAACTATCTAAAACATTTGAAATACAAGTGTAAGATCATGAATCATGCTTTGTTTAGACAGAAACCGGCTGACTGAAGCTATTAGCAGGTTAGCATACACAGCGTCTCAGCCAAGAGACTTAACAAAACCATTAGAATCACCAACACAGATCAGAGAATCAACAGTTAAAGGTCCACTGTGTAGTTTTTACTCCCATCTTGCACTGAGATCATATATTGTAATCTCCGGTACTACCGTAGCTTCTCCGGACAATATGTGGTCTTTGACAGTGGTCCCCAACTCCCGCTCAAACTCCTTTTTGTCCCTTATCAACCACTGTATTTCAAGATGTTGCATTGACACCGCAGACTGTATATATTAATGGACAGAGTCAGGCCTATCTCCGCCGTTCTAACTAATGGGCCAAAAATGTGCTCTACTTGAGCTATCCAAAATGGCCGTGAGTGGTCCCGCCCACAAGAAAATTGTGAAAAAACGCATCTGCGCATGCGTCAGCCGGAGAGAGCTCCATTCATTTGAACGAGTGACTTCTAAAGTCCACAGCGACTAAACTAGACTGGTCCAGAACACCCCCCTCAGCATTGACACACATGTGGACCGGACCTTTGGGCCAAGAGCCAACTTTTGGACCATCCTGTAAAGACGTTTTCCACAGGTAAGAAGATGCTATATGTTAGCATTGGCTAATTCTCATTCTGGGTCCACCCCCACAGGCCCGGGGTGGTACTGCAGCATGTCAGCGCACGTCATTTTGGACACTTTTGAGCCGGGACCCGCCCACACTGATTGACACAAAGAGTTCTTCAGCCTCATGGACATTTATAAATCAAATTCTAAGCCTATGACAACAAATCCAAAACATGCTGGAGGTAAATATTCTTTAAAAAGTCAGATTTGTTGTTATGTTGCATGTTTTTTTTCTTTTGGAGCAACTGTAAGAATTACACAGAGTACCTTTAAGACACATAATATACACATTTGAATGGGTCCATAGGGAGAGATCCATGTCCATGAATGTTGATAAATGTCATACATGTTATAGAATATTAAAGTGTCCTGGATCACCACAGTCCTTCTAGTTGGACACTAACTGCCCAACAGACCCTCCTGCATCGGCAAGGAAAAACTCATAAGAAAACCCTGTGGGACAAAAGTGAGAAACCTCGAGGAGACCCACGGTTTGAGAGAGGGATCCGCTCCCACAGACAGACGGGCTGTAGATCCAGGACCTAAGCTACAGAACGTGGACCAGTGGCCGCTGAACGTGGACAGGTCCGGTGCAGGACTGAAGCACTCCCAGGCGGGTCGGGCGGGGCAGTCCGCAGGTGTAGATGGAGGAGGCCAGGCTCAGAGGTCCCGTCGTCGCACCATGAAACAGACAACGGGTGAATAGCAATGTCTAATGTCTGTCTGATTTAAAGCAATAAATGGGCATTATCCAAAACCTGTTTTTACCAGCCCAAAAAGTCCAATAGTGACTCAGAGTTCTTTCTTACAACCTCAAAGATGAAGGCAGTTTTTTGTGGTAATTTTACATCCTGGTGAGACGAACAATACTGTATGTTTAATTGTTAGTAGAGTTGTTGGATTTTCATTAAAGTGAATTAGAATATATTCAAAGTTTAGATAGCTACTGTGTGATGGGATGTGATGGACGCATCAGCAGCATTCTCCCATCCCCCCCAGCCATGAAACACAGGAAGTTGAATTGAGAAGAGCGTAGAGAGCATCTGTTTGGAGTGGCCTCGGGCTTGCTTTGAGAGGGGCTACTGTGTGTTTTGGAGAAAGGAGGTATTGTCTTCACCTAAGGATGGTGGGACATATGGTCACATGTGTTTCAAATTATCATGGTATAAGATCAGAGTTCTTTGTCCATTTCTTTATCACTCTGCTGCTACATCCAGCAGAGACCCAGACTGGTGCAGTCTGTAACATGTCTAAACTTCTATCCACTGGGACTTTTGAAGTCGGGGACTCAAAAAAGAGTCCGCGGATAACGAGGCTTATCCTTTTAATAGTCAAGGGCTATTTCTTAGGCCTAGGATAACGAGGCTTATCCTTCTAATAGTCGAGGAGCTATTACAAATTCAGCACTATGGACGCATACGTGTAGTTGGAAAACCAGATCTGGCCATTTGAGGGAAAATGGAACATTTTGAGAGTGGTGATTTATTCTTCAGCTGATTAGTGACTTTTTGGTAGAACTTTGTGGTAGCCTGCATAATAAGACGACAACAATTTTTCTAAATAATAATTTAAACTGGAAATTGAAATTTAGATATAAAGGCCTAAAGTGTGAGTGTGTGTGTGCGTGCACGTTTGAGGTGCATCCTTTGTGTCCCCTTCTGCCTTTCCCCCTCATCCCCCTTCTCCCTTGCTCCCAATTCTGTCCCTCCCGTCTGCTCAACTCTAGTTGGGTGGAGTATGTTTGTTATAGTTTAACTACTTTTGTTAATGCTAGCTACATTAACAAAAATAATTAAAAAGGGGTGGAACCAGTGATAAACATTTTACTGGTGAAAACATTTGGTAATGAGATTAGAGAATCATAGATAGATTTGAATTGACTTGAGCTGTGAAATTTGTGATTGGACAACTTTAAAGTTACAACATTTGGTACAAGCTCAAAAGGATTAGGCTGAAGCTGAATTAGATTGATGATAAATAAGACTCAAAGTTTGCTCAAATTTTTGATTTTTGTTTGCTTATGATCACAAAAGATGGTATTTTGTGCACACAAGTAGACTTTTATGTTAATTTTTGGGTTTGATTTGGAGTTTTTGTTTGTTTTGTGAGTAACTGTCTTTATGTGTAAGATTTAACAGACTAACATTTCCTCTTATGTGAGTAGTATTTGTTTGTTACTTCAGGTTTTGCATGTAAGTGTTTGTCTTCTGTGTCTAGGACTTAACTGACTGAACTAACGGACTATAAAATAGGAATAAACATCAGGACTAAAATATTATTTCACAAATAATATGAAACAATATTAGGGTAAAATCAACAGAATTGTCAACTAATATTTTGTTCTGTTTCTGAGTTTGTTTCTGTCTCAGCTGAGAGAGGGACGTCTGGGGACAGTGTTTGGTTGTTCCCGGCACAGCATCGGTCACATGCTTCACCTCACTCCAACCAGAGAGACAGGTCTAAGAGCAGGAGGAGGGGGAGAAGCATCGGCAGGGGTGCTGTGGATGGGAACGACGAATCAGACGCCTAAGAGGTCCTCTCTGACTGATGCTGACTCAGAACAATCAGATAAGTGGGAAACACTCTGAAAATAAGCAGTTTCATTTTTCAGATTTGAATAATAAATATGTTTAGTTTCATTTGAAAGGTTTAAATTCAACAGTAAGGGAAGTTACTGTAGCATGTTTAATGTTTACATCAAAGAAATGCAAATCTGTTTGATTCTGAATATAACTAGTTATACAATATTTCAATAGTTAATTGTGATGTTTTCATTTCTGAGACAAGAAAATGACAGTAATAGGACTGTTTTCAGCAACAGTTTTCATTAACTGCTAAGGTTTTCTTTTGGGTCTACTGAACTAAGTTTGAAATGTATTAACAAATGTGTACTTTGTGTGTTTTGTTTGAGGGAAACACCTAAAACACCACTTTTGATGCTCAAAAAGCTCAGAGTTCATTCCTGTGAAGGAGACGCCCACTCCCACCCCCACCAATCATCAACCAGCAAATCAAGCCAAACTAAGCCAAATCAGCAGGCCAAACCAGGGCTAAATGCTGCAACGACAGAAGCAATGATGCAAAGGGTCATCCAGGGGTCAGACTCAAATCAACAACTTGACTCTGTGTGTTTGGGACATTTTGCAGATTTCCAAAGCATCTGAGAGACTGGGTTGACCGAAGACATCGCCTTTGTGCAAGGATCTAGGGACTGGAGGTTTCCAGTTTTTGCTGTCGGTTCTAAAGTGTGTGAACAGGAAAAGAGGCTTCTGGACATGATGGGGCTGTGCAGGATGGTGCTGGACGTTGCTGGCTGCAGAAGACATTGGGGTGTGGAGGCGTGTCTACAACAGGCGTTACTGGACAATAGGCTTTTTGGTGTGGGGTTTAATTTGCTAACCAAAGTTGACACATTTCAAGTTAATACATTTCAGGTTAAAACATTCCAGTTTAATACATTTCAAATGAACGTTTAGTTTAAAAATGTTGATGCTACATTAATTTACATGAGTAAATTGGTTATTTGTGTCTTTTTCATTTCATACACATGAATAATTAGGAATTATGTTTGGTTATTGAGCCATTTTTAATGTCTCAAACAGGGGGGAGATATGGTTTATGGGGGAGCAATTACATATGAATATGAAATGATCTCTAAAAAACTTTTTTTTTGAGTTCTTTTCTGTGTGTGTTTCTGTAACCAATGTGATTTTTATAAGACACATGTGAAGAGGGGTTTTTAAGTTGAGTTGATGCAACTTGGATTCAAATGTAATACTGTGTTTGTATTAATTTCATTGTGTTCCATTTTTAAGTTGGTTTACTAAACATTGAATGTGATTAATTCTTTTAATGAAAAAAAGGAGGGAATGTTAGTAGAGTTGTTGGATTTTCATTAAAGTGAATTAGAATATATTCAAAGTTTAGATAGCTACTGTGTGATGGGATGTGATGGACGCATCAGCAGCATTCTCCCATCCCCCCCAGCCATGAAACACAGGAAGTTGAATTGAGAAGAGCGTAGAGAGCATCTGTTTGGAGTGGCCTCGGGCTTGCTTTGAGAGGGGCTACTGTGTGTTTTGGAGAAAGGAGGTATTGTCTTCACCTAAGGATGGTGGGACATATGGTCACATGTGTTTCAAATTGTCATGGTATAAGATCAGAGTTCTTTGTCCATTTCTTTGTCACTCTGCTGCTACATCCAGCAGAGACCCAGACTAGACTGTAGTCTGTAACTTGTCTGTTTGTGCTGATGTCCAGATAACCTGTAGTTTTGAACCAGCGGCTGACAACATGTATTAAAGAGATTATGTTGTTGAAATGTGACTAGTTATTCACATTAATCAATTCAATTATTCATACTTATGGGGATAGAACTGTACAGGGAAAAAACACAATTACAATTACAATACATTCTGTTATGAGCGAGTTAAAAAATCAAACCTTTCTTCAGTGTAAAAAGGAGCGCTGTGATTGGCTCTTGCTTTTTACATTGCTACTACACTGGAATTTCATCAGTGGTTGTCTTTTCTATTGTTTTTGAAGACGAAAATGCAGGTCCTTTATGTCAACGTCAACACAAGCAATAATACAGTATTAATAAACAAACCCTCAACATCCAGCCACAAGCATTAATTCAGTTTCAGTCTAATCATTATCCACAAAAAGCTACAAGCAGAAAGATATTATGCACCACCTCTCAACTGCATTTCTTCAGACAGATTGGACAAACTCTGGACATTGAATTTGACTCCACGTGTCCAGTCTTCAGCGATTGTCGACCTGACGCTTGCCTCCTCCACTTTCTCCTCGTTGCTAAAAAAACTACTTTTCCGCTCGGGATTCAAATTCAATGCTGCAACCTGTCCCATAAAACGCCCGTCCTGACTTATAGCCTGGAAAAGACAATGCGTTTCAACAGTGTCCGGCCACTATTAGCTCGGGGTAATAGGAATCGATGGCGAAGTGTTGCGGTCTAAAAGCTTGGCTAAGCAGAAGAGTAAAAATGTAAAGGTAATTAGCAGAAGGCGTGGGGTCGATGGGAGACAGGGGAGAGTTGATGTGTGCGGTCGGCCATGTTGTGTGGGCTTCTCTGCCGTAGTAAACTATCGCCCCGGGTGCTGTTTTTTACTTTGTTTATGCCCTTTATGGCCTTCCACCTACATCACTCCCAGAATATTCATGTCCAGCGGTTAAACAAAAACACATATTTGGTTCTATGCAAATCGTTTGGCTTAATTAAAACTCCATAGTCACGTCAGGAGTTCTGTTGTAGGCATATCGACTCCCACAGTGACCACCAGGTGGCAGTGTGCAGGTGCTAGCGAGAATGGCAGGGGTCTTCATAGTGGGCTTTGATGTCAATAGGAGGCAACAAATACAAATGTGCAGCATTGAGATCCCTGCTGATCTATTATTACCCAGGGACTGAGGCTGTAGATCCAGGACTGAGGCTGTAGATCCAGGACTGAGGCTGTAGATCCAGGACTGAGGCTGTAGACCCAGGACTGAGGCTGTAGATCCAGGACTGAGGCTGTAGATCCAGGACTGAGGCTGTAGACCCAGTGGAGATGTAGATCCATCTCCGTGACCACTCTACAACAACATGCAGCAAAAACACCCAAATATAAAAACCCCTCTGAACTCCTTGACTCTTCGCATGAACTAATTCTTTTGACTTCAGTATGACTCAGAAAACCCAGAAGAGAAATATAAGAGGCTGAAGGAGATTGAGGAAATTCTGAGATGTCTGGATTGCAAATGAAAAGAACAGATCGCAAAGCATCGGTCGGTCCTTCAGTCCTCGCTCTTGAATCTTACAGGATGTTTCTCATTTGGGTCTAAGAGCTTTCAGTGATGAATTTTCAGCCAATCAAAATAATTAAATATCAAATGTAACTTTTTCAGAGCATAGAAAACTTGTAACAGCATTTCATCATCAAAGCACGTTTATAGAATTTTTTTTTTTTAGTATATTTTGTCGCAAACCTGTCTTGCTTTTATCACAGCTGGTGCTATGTCTGAAAACTGCTAAATTTAAAGGTAAAGGTGCACTTTATTAATCCCCGTAGGGCAGTTCATCCTCTGCATTTGACCCATCCTGACGCTGCTAAGGCGTACGTCAGGAGCAGTGGTTGCCGTAGTAACAGCGCCCGGGAACCCATCTCCAGATGTTGATGCTCGGCTTGGTCACGACCAGAGCTGGAGGATTTAACCTAGTGAGCATGTTTTTAGTGGTAGAGGAAACCGGAGCACCTGGAGGAAATCTACGCAGGCACGGGGAGAACATGCAAACTCCGCACTCAGCCACCGTGCCGTTGAGTGCTTTTTTGAATAGACCTTTTTAGCTCGATTTAACTACTGTAGCTGAGTAGCATCTGTCTGGAATTTGCACGTTGTTCCCTGTGTCTGGGTGGATTTCCTGCGGGCGCTCCGGTTTTCCCGCACAGCCCAGTAACACCATGCAGCATTATGGGTAAAATCCTCAACCCCTTGTTATTGAAGGATGGAGTGAACCTCTTTCCTCGCAGTAAAATAACATATTCACTCATTCAATTTCACTAAATCACAACATTAGTTATCTCGGAGGACCTTGTCAATTTGCCAACACAGATCAGAGAATCAAAAATACAACCCCCAAACCTCCCCTTTCTCCCTGGATTCTCTCTTCGCTGCGATCAAGAGCAACGAAAAGCATCCACAGAGACTTCGATTACACCGGGGCGAGCCACAATCAAAGCTGACGTTTGCCGGGATGGAATTCTCGTACCGGAAAGAAACGGAAAGGAAATAACGCAGCTCTGAGCCTGAAGTGGCCTTTCTCTGCGGTGAATCGTGGATGGGCGGGAGAGTTGCCGGAGCATTGGGTTGTGAAGAGCCAGACTCACCTTCAAGGGAGAGAGGAGACGGGAAAACACATGTCTACGCACAGACACTGCAGATTGTGTTCGGGAATGTTCTGCAGATATGAAGCTGGGTCGAGCAGAGGGGATGCAGCGCGGTCCGGACTCTGTGACGCCCACGACTATACATACATGCTTTTTGAATATTTTTACTTTCAGGTAGACGAGGAGACGGGACTGTATTCTTTCCAACGACTTGCTTTTGTGTTAAAATTGTAATTAAAATTGAGGACACACACACTCTTGCAAAGGCTCTCAGCAGCTTCCTTTTGATTTGAAGTAGATTTTCAGATTCAATGCTGATGCCGAACGGTCTAAGGACAGTAATGATTCATCAAACGTGTCATCTATCAGATAACAACCTTAGTCCACCTTGTATTCAGAAGCATAAGAGAAAGTCTGTACAGCCTGCGGAGTCACGTTATGGAACAATCTTGATGAACATTTAAAAACAAAATTCTTGATAAATACCGAACAATGGTCTGAATATTCGTAACTTGGCTGTAGCTAAAGCTTTGTGTGTTTCCTTGTGTTAGTCGTCGTTACAGAATGTTGCTTTGAATATTTTGTGATCCTATGGAAACCTTGTACTGGGTCAAGAGAAATAACTGAACCCTTCGGTCGCATGTTGTAATTCTGTTGTTTTTCAAGGCTTGACCGAAAAAACTACTACTACTTATTTATTTTTATATATCCTAGCCCGGAGTTATAAAGTGAGAAAAAAAGCTATGCCTCACGGTTGACTCTGGCCTGGTCTTGTTGCCAGAGAATCCCGCCTCGCTTCCCTGAACAGGTGCGAGCTCCTGGGGATGTGACCCAGAAGGACTGCAGGGCTTGGCCTCTTTAAAAGTGGCCTCACCTACTTTTAAACTCACTGAGAACCTTTGAATGGGCTTGGGGATGTGCCTGCAGTGCTTCAAGAAATGTGGTCCAGTCAGTAGTGCAGAACCAACCCCACCTCCATGTGGTGCACTATAGGCATCGGGTCGTACCCCAACCCCCTGGGATCACGACCTGATGCTCTGGCTGTAGGAGCTTCTGCAGTACATCAGACACACACATGTACAGTACATCAGACACACACATGTACAGTACATCAGACACACACATGTACAGTACATCAGCCACACACATGTACAGACACACACATGTACAGTACATCAGACACACACATGTACAGTACCTCAGCCACACACATGTACAGTACATCAGACACACACATGTACAGTACATCAGACACACACATGTACAGTACATCAGCCACACACATGTACAGACACACACATGTACAGTACATCAGACACACACATGTACAGTACATCAGACACACACATGTACAGTACATCAGACACACACATGTACAGTACATCAGCCACACACATGTACAGACACACACATGTACAGTACATCAGACACACACATGTACAGTACCTCAGCCACACACATGTACAGTACATCAGACACACACATGTACAGTACATCAGACACACACATGTACAGTACATCAGCCACACACATGTACAGACACACACATGTACAGTACATCAGCCACACACATGTACAGACACACACATGTACAGTACATCAGCCACACACATGTACAGACACACACATGTACAGTACAGACCTGCTCTGGGGCTGACAACCCCTGAGGAGAGACGCTACTACTACTACTACTACTACTACCACTACCACTACTACTGCTACTACTACTACTACCACTACCACTACTACTGCTGCTACTACTACTACCACTACCACCACTACTGCTACTACTACTACTACTGCTACTACTACCACTACCACTACTACTGCTGCTACTACTACTACCACTACTACTACTACTGCTACTACTACTACTACCACTACCACTACTACTGCTGCTACTACTACTACCACTACCACCACTACTGCTACTACTACTACTACTGCTACTACTACCACTACCACTACTACTGCTGCTACTACTACTACCACTACTACTGCTATTACTACTGCTGCTACTACTACTACTACTACTGCTACTACTACTACTACTACTGTTTGGGGACATTTTAGGAGATGTATGAACACAGTGATGGGCATCAGTCACCCCCCCCCCCCTCCCCCCATGAACCAACGGCTCCTCTGTTTACTTGGTTCTAACTGATCATTTCTAATCCGTGTTGACCAATCCTCAGCTTCGTGAAGTCTCCTGAGACGACTGCTGTTGTCAATCAGTGCCACAATAATCCAACTTTTTCTGAAATCATCTACAAAAGTGCTATGCTATGTACGTTTTATCAAAGTTTTACAGCTTGTCCTCAAGAAAAAATATTATAATTTCTGTGTGTCTAAAATACTTCTTCACAGGAAAATAACGAGATTTACTCAGGGACAGTAGGCTTGAATAGAAAAGCATTAGGTATGATAAAAGATTATAGAACCCGCCGGGAACGGGAATTGCGGTAATAATCCCGACTAATTACAAACAAACTTCTCCTCTGTTACTACCAAACTCACCTGTTACTTTGTGTCTCTGTCCCTGAATACCAATAACATTACTTCCGGTTCACAAATCCATTCTCTCTGTTTTCTACAAATTCTTCATTGAATCAATTTCTCACTTTCAACATTACAGATTGGTTTGGTTCAGATCCTTAAAATCAGCGGCAAGACTCACTCACAGGCATTTACAATCACAAAGTTTTAAGGAAAGGCTCAGATCTCCACAGACAGCTCCCATACTCTGCTCTAACACTACAGTCTGCTCCCATCAGGGCGTAGGTTTAGGTCCCTCCCACACTCTGCTCTAACACTACAGTCTGCTCCCATCAGGGCGTAGGTTTAGGTCCCTCCCACACTCTGCTCTAACACTACAGTCTGCTCCCATCAGGACGTAGGTTTAGGTCCCTCCCACACTCTGCACTCACACTACAGTCTGCTCCCATCAGGACGTAGGTTTAGGTCCCTCCCACACTCTGCACTCACACTACAGTCTGCTCCCATCAGGGCGTAGGTTTAGGTCCCTCCCACACTCTGCTCTAACACTACAGTCTGCTCCCATCAGGACGTAGGTTTAGGTCCCTCCCACACTCTGCACTCACACTACAGTCTGCTCCCATCAGGACGTAGGTTTAGGTCCCTCCCACACTCTGCACTCACACTACAGTCTGCTCCCATCAGGGCGTAGGTTCAGGTCCCTCCCATACTCTGCACTCACACTACAGTCTGCTCCCATCAGGGCGTAGGTTTAGGTCCCTCCCACACTCTGCTCTAACACTACAGTCTGCTCCCATCAGGACGTAGGTTCAGGTCCCTCCCACACTCTGCACTCACACTACAGTCTGCTCCCATCAGGGCGTAGGTTCAGGTCCCTCCCATACTCTGCACTCACACTACAGTCTGCTCCCATCAGGGCGTAGGTTCAGGTCCCTCCCACACTCTGCACTCACACTACAGTCTGCTCCCATCAGGGCGTAGGTTCAGGTCCCTCCCACACTCTGCACTCACACTACAGTCTGCTCCCATCAGGGCGTAGGTTCAGGTCCCTCCCATACTCTGCACTCACACTACAGTCTGCTCCCATCAGGGCGTAGGTTCAGGTCCCTCCCACACTCTGCACTCACACTACAGTCTGCTCCCATCAGGGCGTAGGTTCAGGTCCCTCCCACACTCTGCACTCACACTACAGTCTGCTCCCATCAGGACGTAGGTTCAGGTCCCTCCCACACTCTGCACTCACACTATAGTCTGCTCCCATCAGGACGTAGGTTCAGGTCCCTCCCAAACTCTGCACTCACACTACAGTCTGCTCCCATCAGGACGTAGGTTTAGGTCCCTCCCACACTCTGCACTCACACTACAGTCTGCTCCCATCAGGGCGTAGGTTCAGGTCCCTCCCACACTCTGCACTCACACTACAGTCTGCTCCCATCAGGGCGTAGGTTCAGGTCCCTCCCACACTCTGCACTCACACTACAGTCTGCTCCCATCAGGGCGTAGGTTCAGGTCCCTCCCACACTCTGCACTCACACTACAGTCTGCTCCCATCAGGACGTAGGTTCAGGTCCCTCCCACACTCTGCACTCACACTACAGTCTGCTCCCATCAGGACGTAGGTTCAGGTCCCTCCCACACTCTGCACTCACACTACAGTCTGCTCCCATCAGGACGTAAGTTTAGGTCCCTCCCACACTCTGCACTCACACTACAGTCTGCTCCCATCAGGGCGTAGGTTCAGGTCCCTCCCATACTCTGCACTCACACTACAGTCTGCTCCCATCAGGGCGTAGGTTCAGGTCCCTCCCACACTCTGCACTCACACTACAGTCTGCTCCCATCAGGGCGTAGGTTCAGGTCCCTCCCACACTCTGCACTCACACTACAGTCTGCTCCCATCAGGACGTAGGTTCAGGTCCCTCCCACACTCTGCACTCACACTACAGTCTGCTCCCATCAGGACGTAGGTTCAGGTCCCTCCCATACTCTGCACTCACACTACAGTCTGCTCCCATCAGGACGTAGGTTAAGGTCCCTCCCACACTCTGCACTCACACTACAGTCTGCTCCCATCAGGACGTAGGTTCAGGTCCCTCCCATACTCTGCTCTAACACTACAGTCTGCTCCCATCAGGGCGTAGGTTCAGGTCCCTCCCACACTCTGCACTCACACTACAGTCTGCTCCCATCAGGGCGTAGGTTCAGGTCCCTCCCAGACTCTGCACTCACACTACAGTCTGCTCCCATCAGGACGTAGGTTCAGGTCCCTCCCACACTCTGCACTCACACTACAGTCTGCTCCCATCAGGAAGTAGGTTCAGGTCCCTCCCACACTCTGCACTCAAACTACAGTCTGCTCCCATCAGGACGTAGGTTCAGGTCCCTCCCATACTCTGCACTACACTACACTACAGTCTGCTCCCATCAGGGCGTAGGTTCAGGTCCCTCCCACACTCTGCACTCACACTACAGTCTGCTCCCATCAGGGCGTAGGTTCAGGTCCCTCCCACACTCTGCACTCACACTACAGTCTGCTCCCATCAGGACGTAGGTTCAGGTCCCTCCCACACTCTGCACTCACACTACAGTCTGCTCCCATCAGGACGTAGGTTCAGGTCCCTCCCACACTCTGCACTCACACTACAGTCTGCTCCCATCAGGGCGTAGGTTCAGGTCCCTACCACACTCTGCACTCACACTACAGTCTGCTCCCATCAGGGCGTAGGTTTAGGTCCCTCCCACACTCTGCACTCACACTACAGTCTGCTCCCATCAGGGCGTAGGTTCAGGTCCCTCCCACACTCTGCACTCACACTACAGTCTGCTCCCATCAGGGCGTAGGTTCAGGTCCCTCCCACACTCTGCACTCACACTACAGTCTGCTCCCATCAGGGCGTAGGTTCAGGTCCCTCCCACACTCTGCACTCACACTACAGTCTGCTCCCATCAGGACGTAGGTTCAGGTCCCTCCCACACTCTGCACTCACACTACAGTCTGCTCCCATCAGGACGTAGGTTCAGGTCCCTCCCACACTCTGCACTCACACTACAGTCTGCTCCCATCAGGGCGTAGGTTCAGGTCCCTCCCACACTCTGCACTCACACTACAGTCTGCTCCCATCAGGACGTAGGTTCAGGTCCCTCCCACACTCTGCACTCACACTACAGTCTGCTCCCATCAGGGCGTAGGTTCAGGTCCCTCCCACACTCTGCACTCACACTACAGTCTGCTCCCATCAGGGCGTAGGTTCAGGTCCCTCCCACACTCTGCACTCACACTACAGTCTGCTCCCATCAGGGCGTAGGTTCAGGTCCCTCCCACACTCTGCACTCACACTACAGTCTGCTCCCATCAGGGCGTAGGTTCAGGTCCCTCCCACACTCTGCACTCACACTACAGTCTGCTCCCATAAGGGCGTAGGTTCAGGTCCCTCCCATACTCTGCACTCACACTACAGTCTGCTGCCATCAGGGCGTAGGTTCAGGTCCCTCCCACACTCTGCACTCACACTACAGTCTGCTCCCATCAGGACGTAGGTTCAGGTCCCTCCCATACTCTGCACTCACACTACAGTCTGCTCCCATCAGGGCGTAGGTTCAGGTCCCTCCCACACTCTGCACTCACACTACAGTCTGCTCCCATCAGGGCGTAGGTTCAGGTCCCTCCCACACTCTGCACTCACACTACAGTCTGCTCCCATCAGGACGTAGGTTCAGGTCCCTCCCACACTCTGCACTCACACTACAGTCTGCTCCCATCAGGGCGTAGGTTCAGGTCCCTCCCACACTCTGCACTCACACTACAGTCTGCTCCCATCAGGGCGTAGGTTTAGGTCCCTCCCACACTCTGCACTCACACTACAGTCTGCTCCCATCAGGGCGTAGGTTCAGGTCCCTCCCACACTCTGCACTCACACTACAGTCTGCTCCCATCAGGGCGTAGGTTCAGGTCCCTCCCACACTCTGCACTCACACTACAGTCTGCTCCCATCAGGGCGTAGGTTCAGGTCCCTCCCACACTCTGCACTCACACTACAGTCTGCTCCCATCAGGGCGTAGGTTCAGGTCCCTCCCATACTCTGCACTCACACTACAGTCTGCTCCCATCAGGGCGTAGGTTCAGGTCCCTCCCACACTCTGCACTCACACTACAGTCTGCTCCCATCAGGGCGTAGGTTCAGGTCCCTCCCACACTCTGCACTCACACTACAGTCTGCTCCCATCAGGGCGTAGGTTCAGGTCCCTCCCACACTCTGCACTCACACTACAGTCTGCTCCCATCAGGGCGTAGGTTCAGGTCCCTCCCACACTCTGCACTCACACTACAGTCTGCTCCAATCAGGGCGTAGGTTCAGGTCCCTCCCACGCTCTGCACTCACACTACAGTCTGCTCCCATCAGGACGTAGGTTCAGGTCCCTCCCACACTCTGCACTCACACTACAGTCTGCTCCCATCAGGGCGTAGGTTCAGGTCCCTCCCACACTCTGCACTCACACTACAGTCTGCTCCCATCAGGGCGTAGGTTCAGGTCCCTCCCATACTCTGCACTCACACTACAGTCTGCTCCCATCAGGGCGTAGGTTCAAGTCCCTCCCACACTCTGCACTCACACTACAGTCTGCTCCCATAAGGGCGTAGGTTCAGTTCCCTCCCATTCAAAACAAAAAGGGCCACATCCAGCTTCCTCAATTCGCCTTTCAAACAGCTGACCTGAGACCTGTTTTATGAATTTTATATGGCATTTCTGCTTTTTTATTGTATTTATTCTTAGATCGTGTGTTCGTGTTTTTGTGTACCCCCAACGGTGCTCCGTCTGTAAATGAAGTTCCTCACGGATTAATAAAGTTATTTGAATTGACTTGAATTGAATGAACAGGAAGTTCAAAGGATAAAGTGTTGGCTTCAGTTCATGTGCAGACTATAATACATTTGACGGTTGACGGTTTATGTTTATAATGTCTTTATAATAATATGAGGGACATGAATCGCACTATATTTCAGAATTTAATCAGAATACTTGCTCATTAGGTTAAGAATCCAGCATAGCCAAAATATCGCAATTCTATCCTCACATTTTTTGCCAATTCCCAGCCGTACAAACCACAAAACAGACGTTGTTCCATCGCCAACAATTTCACGACCGTTTCTTTTGCCAGGTTCATTTCAGATTTGAATGCAACTTTTTTTCCTCCACATTTGTGTTTAGTGTGAGCAGAGGTGATTGGGTTTGGGTTGTGATGCAGCTCTTTCCACCTGGCCTGGCCGAGCTAAGGGCTGATCCGAGCTGACACCTGTCTGCTCCCATGGACGCCTACAGGACTCACATAGTCTCCACACAGATCAGCTCCCATGCATAAAGAGGGCACCAGGTGGAACAAGCTATTCAGGATTACGGACTTTGCATATCGGGAAGCAGAAGATGTGATTTTATACGTTATTCTTGATTCTTTATTATGCTAAAGTTAGAGAATGTATTGTCTTTTACTATAACACAGCTCCTCACAGCAGCAGAACGCTCCATTGATGTGAATGTCATTTCAAAACGTTCTACCGGTCAGTATTTCTTATAACGGACCTCTCAAAACAATAATGACCGCTGCCCTTTGGCAACGCACCCTCTGCTTGTAATTCAGATGTGTAGATTACTCCGCAAGTAGTTCCGGCCACTCCGGAGCTAGCCACGCTCAATAAACGCACTTAAATGTTAATGGGAGAATACATGTGTGTGTGAGTGGTTGGTGGTGGTGGGAGGGGCCGATGGCACAGACTGGTTGCCTCTCTTCTGTCAGTGTGCACCAGGGCAGCTGTGGCTATGGTAGTTTATGGTAGTTTATCACTAATGTGCTGGAGTGAAAGAATAATGACATTTGAAGCGTCTTTGAAAGTCGAAAAAAGCGCTGCCGTAAAACCAATGCATTATTATTATTATTATTAGGCCCGAGCCCCAACCGGGGTAAGGGCCTATTGCTTTTCCAACGAGTAATGCCTGGGCGAAGCCCAGGCATTACTCGTTGAACTGTCATAAGTCACAATCTCCGGGCGCAGCCCGGAGATTGTGACCTGCACGCGACGGCACGTGCCCAAGCACTGATAAATCCGTGGCACGGAATGGCTTTGTTCCTGCTCTAGTACACAGTGAAATGATTGAAGTCCTATTAAAGGGGGGTTCCTTCAACTGTCTTACGGACGAATGTCCGGGCGAAGCCCGGACATTCGTCCCCCAAGCCCGACGGCGCGTGCCCAGACACTGACAAAACAGTGCCGGAGGCACTGAATGGCTTTGCTCCTGCTCTAGTACACAGTGTAATGAATGGGGTCCTATGGGGGGGGTGGGTGACCTCATGATGGCGAGGGGATTGACGAGCGCGTCAGCGCTCGTCAATCACCGAGAACCCAATAGTTGCGTTCGTCTGGTCGTTCGCTTTAAAACGACGTATCATTTGTATTATAGGTTACTATGGAAACCTATATTGTTTTTGCTCGAAGATTTAAAAAAAAAATTCCTTATTTATTTCTTTCTTTCTTTCTTTCTTTCTTTTTTCTTCTGCACTTTGAACCTTAATTTGACCCCCTGAACATTGATGAAAAGTTGTGAAATTTTGCCCAAAATTCAGAACCGGTGAAAAATTAATTTTTTTGGTGTTTATTTTTATGGGACTAAAAAAATGTCAGAATAGCGCCCCCTACAAAAGTCAGTTTACATTGCGCCTATGGGAGGGGGTCGAAGGTCAAGTTTGTTGTAGAGCCACGAAATTCGGTACACATGTTCCTCAGGTCAAGACATGAAAAAAAAGTTATTATGGCTCCGCCCCCTGACAAACAGGAAGCTCATTAATTTAATTGGAAAATGGAAAAATGAAAATTGATATTTTTCACACATGTCGGCTGGAAATTATCTCCTCCTCGGCCGTTTCACCGATTTGTCTCAAAATTGCTCCACATGGTCTAAACCCATGTCCCATCTAAACCCATGTCCCATCCCCTTTCTGAGTGGAGTTTGCATGTTCTCCCCGTGTCTGCGTAGGTTTCCTCCGGGTACTCCGGTTTCCCCTACCACTAAAAATATGTCCAATAGTTCTGACATGCGCTTCCTGTACTGGCAACCCTGCTCCCATCTCTGTGTGGAGTGAGAGACAAATGCCCAAAATTAACAATTGTAAACCGCTTTGAGACTCAGATCTGCAGTGAAAAGGCGGTATATAAATAAAAACTTACTTACTTACTTACTATCTATTATTGAATATAGAATTCGGATCAGTTAAACGTTGTCCGAGCAGCGGAGCGGCAAAATGTGACATTTTTTTCCCAATTTTTGACAAAAGTAAATTTGCTCCCATTTGCACAAACAAAGCCGGATTTGCACCAAATTTTAATCCATTGTTCAGCTCCAGGGTCTAGGTCATCTGAAAGTGGAAATATTGAAATTGGCTCATTAGCGCCCCCTACAGACTATGTTAAAGTTTTACATGGGCTTTTTCAAATTTAGTTTTGTCAAAATGTTTGAAATTTTGCACATAATTCTGTTTTGTCATCTGGATTCAAAAAGTCAATGACAACATATGATTATTTTTTACCCTGTTGCCGTGGCGACGACCAACACTCCCCTGTCTGTGTCTATGAGAAAATCGTTAAAAATCTGAAAAGTACACCTCGCTCAAACATCAAACCAGCCGCGGGCATTTCATTAATTTGGTTGAAAATCGCTCCACATCGTCTCAACACATTGACCATCAATAGTTGCATATAGAGTTTGAATTCGTCAAACGGTCTGCGCGTGACAGACTCCCAAAGTGTGGTTATTTTCATAGAGAGGTGTGAAGTTCCCATGTTATCCAATGGAGACTGTGTGGACACACTCACAGATTGTATGTGCAAACAGGACCACATTCACAAACTCTGATTTGCACTAAACTTGACTCTATTGTTCAACTCCTGGGCCTAGGTCACATGACAGTGGGAACAATGACATTGGCCCATAATCGCCCCCTAGAGGCTGAGTAAAGGTTTACATGGGGATACAGGTATTTAGGTTTTCTGTTGTTTGATCTCATATTTGCCCCACATAACAAACACAAAAACTCACCAAACTTTGCCACAAGCTTTTTTCAGGCATAACGTGTATTAGTTTGGTGTTCTTTGGTATAACACTAAAACAAATTAATTGTAGGGGGCGCTGTTGTACAACATTAAATAACACCATTTGCACATACAAAGTCCGATTTGCACAAAATTTGAATTGATTGTTCAACTCTCGGGTTTGGGTAAACTGAAAGTGTGAATCATGAAATTGCAGCAATAGCGCCCCCTACAGTGATTCAAGTGTTACATGGGGAGAAAGAGGTTTATCTATTTAGTAGAGACACAAAATCACTGCTCATTGGAATTCAAAATTCACAGTATCGCTCCCATCAGGGAAGTGCGAAAATGGCGCGTCAGCGCCACCTGCTTTGCGCGGTGCGGCGAGGGCCGTTAGATGCCGCTTGCGGCTTTAATTATCATTATTTTTGTACATATTTAGTTGTGTTTGTCATTACTGCGATACTGAACAGAATTGGAAGCTTACCGGGGCTTTCTGCTCGACCTCGTAACCTTTACAGCTCTCAGGACTATTGGGAAAGTATTATCAGTGAAAGAATCATGTTTACATTCTCTCAGCTAAATGCCATCGTTGTCGGTCCGCTGTAAAGCAAAGAAATCAAGCTACAATTATATTTCAAAACAAGATGCCAGAAGTAGGTTATCTTCAGCATATTTGTCACTGTCAAAGCTGTCAATACGGCAGAGCGCCATTATTATAACAAAGACCTCCGGAGGCAACACGCACTGAGCTCGTCCTCGCCGCCGTACATGCGGTTAGAGGAATGTGTTGATGTGATTTTGAGATGGGAGAGTCCTTGAGTCACAGAGAGAGCACCCACGGGTCCATACGCCGGGCTGACTGAGCAACTTCACACTGACGCGACTGTGGCTCATCCACACTCACACTGCATGTTCTAGACCATTTGAGTATTATTATTCTATCTACTGCTGAAAGCAAGGGTTGGTTGAAAGTGCGGTATCTGGAAAGGTTTCAGAGCCGTTCATAGATAGATAGGGAACAAGGGGATCTCTTAAAACGTTCTGTTTGGCAGCGTAGTGAGAGGAGCCTGTCACCACAGAGAGACAACAGAGACCAGAGAGAATCTAGAGAGAGGCCACAGAGGCTAGAGAGAATCTAGAGAGAGACCACAGAGACCAGAGAGAATCTAGAGAGAGGCCACAGAGGCTAGAGAGAATCTAGAGAGAGGCCACAGAGACCAGAGAGAATCTAGAGAGAGGCCACAGAGGCTAGAGAGAATCTAGAGAGAGGCCACAGAGACCAGAGAGAATCTAGAGAGAGACCACAGAGGCTAGAGAGAATCTAGAGAGAGGCCACAGAGGCTAGAGAGAATCTAGAGAGAGGCCACAGAGGCTAGAGAGAATCTAGAGAGAGGCCACAGAGGCTAGAGAGAATCTAGAGAGAGGCCACAGAGGCTAGAGAGAATCTAGAGAGAGACCACAGAGGCTAGAGAGAATCTAGAGAGAGGCCACAGAGGCTAGAGAGAATCTAGAGAGAGACCACAGAGACTAGAGAATCTAGAGAGAGACCACAGAGACCAGAGAGAATCTAGAGAGAGGCCACAGAGACTTGAGAGAATCTAGAGAGAGGCCACAGAGACTAGAGAAAAATCTAGAGAGAGGCCACAGAGACCAGAGAGAATCTAGAGAGAGGCCACAGAGACCAGAGAGAATCTAGAGAGAGACCACAGAAAGACCACAGAGACTAGAGAGAATCTAGAGAGAGACCACAGAGACTAGAGAGAATCTAGAGAGAGACCACAGAGACTAGAGAGAATCTAGAGAGAGGCCACAGAGACTAGAGAGAATCTAGAGAGAGGCCACAGAGACTAGAGAGAATCTAGAGAGAGGCTACAGAGACTAGAGAGAATCTAGAGAGAGGCCACGGAGACCAGAGAGAATCTAGAGAGAGGCCACAGAGACCAGAGAGAATCTAGAGAGAGACCACAGAGACCAGAGATAATCTAGAGAGAGGCCACAGAGACCAGAGAGAATCTAGAGAGAGACCACAGAGACTAGAGAGAGGCCACAGAGACTAGAGAGAATCTAGAGAGAGGCTACAGAGACCAGAGATAATCTAGAGAGAGGCCACAGAGACCAGAGAGAATCTAGAGAGAGACCACAGAGACTAGAGAGAGGCCACAGAGACTAGAGAGAATCTAGAGAGAGGCTACAGAGACCAGAGAGAATCTAGAGAGAGGCCACAGAGCGACAACAGAGAGACCACTTAGAGACCACTTAGATGGACAGGCCAAACATGTAAAACAGAGAACGACTGTGGAACATGGACTGAGGCAGCTGATAATATTCAAAATACTAGACGTTTATTATCCCCAAATGACGGCTGAATGTCGGTAAAATCAAGCTTCCAAATAACATTACCTTAACATTGAAAAATGTAAATGTTGAGTTATGCAGCCTGCGGAAATTCTATTCTGGAAGGCTGAACAGCTGCCGCCCGTCCCCTCAGGCCTGCCTCGCATCCTCGGCCTATGTCACAGCAACGCCCATAACCCCTCAACCAATGCCAGCCAGGCCAGCAACTTAAAAGGCGGAGACTCCCACTTCTCGCCTTCACAAGCCTCGCAACCGCTGCCTCCCCTCCTCCTCCTCCTCCTTGCCCATCATCGATCGTCCGCTCTCTCCCTGCTGCCCAAGTGCCACCACCAGTAGGTCCCGGGGGATCTCATGCGGACACTAAAATGAGCCTTGCTTAACAAAGCGCCACACCAGGGCCTAGGGTGCCTGTTTAGCACAGTCTGGTTAGCACAGTCCGGTTAGCACAGTCTGGTTAGCACAGTCTGGTTAGCACAGTCTGGTTAGCACAGTCTGGTTAGCACAGTCCGGTTAGCACAGTCTGGTTAGCACAGTCCGGTAAGCACAGTCCGGTAAGCATAGTCCGGTTAGCACAGTCTGGTTAGCACAGTCCGGTTAGCACAGTCTGGTTAGCACAGTCCGGTTAGCACAGTCCGGTTAGCACAGTCCGGTTAGCACAGTCTGGTTAGCACAGTCTGGTTAGCACAGTCCGGTAAGCACAGTCCGGTAAGCACAGTCCGGTTAGCACAGTCCGGTAAGCATAGTCCGGTTAGCACAGTCCGGTTAGCACAGTCTGGTTAGCACAGTCTGGTTAGCACAGTCCGGTTAGCACAGTCTGGTTAGCACAGTCCGGTTAGCACAGTCCGGTTAGCACAGTCCGGTTAGCACAGTCTGGTTAGCACAGTCTGGTTAGCACAGTCCGGTAAGCACAGTCCGGTAACCACAGTCCGGTTAGCACAGTCCGGTAACCACAGTCCGGTTAGCACAGTCTGGTTAGCACAGTCCGGTTAGCACAGTCCGGTAAGCGCAGTCCGGTTAGCAGAGTCCGGTTAGCACAGTCTGGTTAGCACAGTCCGGTTAGCACAGTCCGGTTAGCGCAGTCTGGTTAGCGCAGTCTGGTTAGCACAGTCTGGTTAGCACAGTCCGGTAAGCACAGTCTGGTTAGCACAGTCCGGTTAGCACAGTCCGGTAAGCGCAGTCCGGTTAGCAGAGTCCGGTTAGCACAGTCCGGTAAGCACAGTCTGGTTAGCGCAGTCTGGTTAGCACAGTCCGGTAAGCATAGTCCGGTTAGCACAGTCTGGTTAGCGCAGTCTGGTTAGCAGAGTCCGGTTAGCACAGTCCGGTTAGCACAGTCCGGTTAGCAGAGTCCGGTTAGCACAGTCCGGTAAGCACAGTCCGGTTAGCACAGTCCGGTTAGCACAGTCCGGTTAGCACAGTCCGGTAAGCACAGTCCGGTTAGCACAGTCCGGTTAGCACAGTCCGGTTAGCACAGTCCGGTTAGCACAGTCCGGTTAGCACAGTCCGGTTAGCACAGTCCGGTTAGCACAGTCCGGTAAGCATAGTCCGGTTAGCACAGTCCGGTTAGCACAGATCCTTTGTGCTGGTACATAGTAGTAGTATCAAAAGAGTAACTGTCATATATAGAAGCAACAACAGAGAGTAACGAGCTCATTTCCATTATGAGCCCATGATCCGAGCCTATTTCTGGATTCCTCTAATACACAAAGTGACTTACGGGTTTGCAGGATGTGTTGTCGTCAGCGGGACATTAGCGGAGTAACGATCCACGTGAGGGACTGTAAATAGTTCTGTCAAAGTCTCTTTCCCGGTTCAAAGTCTGGGACGGTCAGCGAAGCAAATCTGTGCCGGTGCGACGGACGAAACAAGGGGCTACGAAGGGGAGCGGGGGGCCGTGATGAGGTTGGTCTGTCGAGTTCTTACACACAGGATTTAATCTATACTATATATACCACAGAGAATCTAGAGAGAGTCCACAGAAAGACAACAGAGACCAGAGAGAATCTAGAGAGAGTCCACAGAGAATCTAGAGAGAGTCCACAGAAAGACAACAGAGACCACAGAGAATCTAGAGAGAGTCCACAGAAAGACAACAGAGACCAGAGAGAATCTAGAGAGAGACCACAGAGAATCTAGAAAGAGTCCACAGAAAGACAACAGAGACCAGAGAGAATCTAGAGAGAGTCCACAGAAAGACAACAGAGACCAGAGAGAATCTAGAGAGAGGCCACAGAAAGACAACAGAGACCAGAGAGAATCTAGAGAGAGGCCACAGAAAGACAACAGAGACCAGAGAGAATCTAGAGAGAGTCCACAGAAAGACAACAGAGACCAGAGAGAATCTAGAGAGAGGCCACAGAAAGACAACAGAGACCAGAGAGAATCTAGAGAGAGTCCACAGAAAGACAACAGAGACCAGAGAGAATCTAGAGAGAGTCCACAGAAAGACAACAGAGACCAGAGAGAATCTAGAGAGGGACCAGAAAGGATGTGTTGTCGTCAGCGGGACATTAGCGGAGTAACGATCCACGTGAGGGACTGTAAATAGTTCTGTCAAAGTCTCTTTCCCGGTTTAAAGTCTGGGACGGTCAGCGAAGCAAATCTGTGCCGGTGCGACGGACGAAACAAGGGGCTACGAAGGGGAGCGGGGGGCCGTGATGAGGTTGGTCTGTCGAGTTCTTACACACAGGATTTAATCTATACTATATATACCACAGAGAATCTAGAGAGAGTCCACAGAAAGACAACAGAGACCAGAGAGAATCTAGAGAGAGTCCACAGAGAATCTAGAGAGAGTCCACAGAAAGACAACAGAGACCACAGAGAATCTAGAGAGAGTCCACAGAAAGACAACAGAGACCAGAGAGAATCTAGAGAGAGACCACAGAGAATCTAGAAAGAGTCCACAGAAAGACAACAGAGACCAGAGAGAATCTAGAGAGAGTCCACAGAAAGACAACAGAGACCAGAGAGAATCTAGAGAGAGGCCACAGAAAGACAACAGAGACCAGAGAGAATCTAGAGAGAGACCACAGAAAGACAACAGAGACCAGAGAGAATCTAGAGAGAGTCCACAGAAAGACAACAGAGACCAGAGAGAATCTAGAGAGAGGCCACAGAAAGACAACAGAGACCAGAGAGAATCTAGAGAGAGTCCACAGAAAGACAACAGAGACCAGAGAGAATCTAGAGAGAGTCCACAGAAAGACAACAGAGACCAGAGAGAATCTAGAGAGAGGCCACAGAAAGACAACAGAGACCAGAGAGAATCTAGAGAGAGGCCACAGAAAGACAACAGAGACCAGAGAGAATCTAGAGAGAGTCCACAGAAAGACAACAGAGACCAGAGAGAATCTAGAGAGAGTCCACAGAAAGACAACAGAGACCAGAGAGAATCTAGAGAGGGACCAGAAAGGATGTGTTGTCGTCAGCGGGACATTAGCGGAGTAACGATCCACGTGAGGGACTGTAAATAGTTCTGTCAAAGTCTCTTTCCCGGTTTAAAGTCTGGGACGGTCAGCGAAGCAAATCTGTGCCGGTGCGACGGACGAAACAAGGGGCTACGAAGGGGAGCGGGGGGCCGTGATGAGGTTGGTCTGTCGAGTTCTTACACACAGGATTTAATCTATACTATATATACCACAGAGAATCTAGAGAGAGTCCACAGAAAGACAACAGAGACCAGAGAGAATCTAGAGAGAGTCCACAGAGAATCTAGAGAGAGTCCACAGAAAGACAACAGAGACCACAGAGAATCTAGAGAGAGTCCACAGAAAGACAACAGAGACCAGAGAGAATCTAGAGAGAGACCACAGAGAATCTAGAAAGAGTCCACAGAAAGACAACAGAGACCAGAGAGAATCTAGAGAGAGTCCACAGAAAGACAACAGAGACCAGAGAGAATCTAGAGAGAGGCCACAGAAAGACAACAGAGACCAGAGAGAATCTAGAGAGAGACCACAGAAAGACAACAGAGACCAGAGAGAATCTAGAGAGAGTCCACAGAAAGACAACAGAGACCAGAGAGAATCTAGAGAGAGGCCACAGAAAGACAACAGAGACCAGAGAGAATCTAGAGAGAGTCCACAGAAAGACAACAGAGACCAGAGAGAATCTAGAGAGAGTCCACAGAAAGACAACAGAGACCAGAGAGAATCTAGAGAGAGGCCACAGAAAGACAACAGAGACCAGAGAGAATCTAGAGAGAGGCCACAGAAAGACAACAGAGACCAGAGAGAATCTAGAGAGAGTCCACAGAAAGACAACAGAGACCAGAGAGAATCTAGAGAGAGTCCACAGAAAGACAACAGAGACCAGAGAGAATCTAGAGAGGGACCAGAAAGGATGTGTTGTCGTCAGCGGGACATTAGCGGAGTAACGATCCACGTGAGGGACTGTAAATAGTTCTGTCAAAGTCTCTTTCCCGGTTTAAAGTCTGGGACGGTCAGCGAAGCAAATCTGTGCCGGTGCGACGGACGAAACAAGGGGCTACGAAGGGGAGCGGGGGGCCGTGATGAGGTTGGTCTGTCGAGTTCTTACACACAGGATTTAATCTATACTATATATACCACAGAGAATCTAGAGAGAGTCCACAGAAAAGACAACAGAGACCAGAGAGAATCTAGAGAGAGTCCACAGAGAATCTAGAGAGAGTCCACAGAAAGACAACAGAGACCACAGAGAATCTAGAGAGAGTCCACAGAAAGACAACAGAGACCAGAGAGAATCTAGAGAGAGACCACAGAGAATCTAGAAAGAGTCCACAGAAAGACAACAGAGACCAGAGAGAATCTAGAGAGAGTCCACAGAAAGACAACAGAGACCAGAGAGAATCTAGAGAGAGGCCACAGAAAGACAACAGAGACCAGAGAGAATCTAGAGAGAGACCACAGAAAGACAACAGAGACCAGAGAGAATCTAGAGAGAGTCCACAGAAAGACAACAGAGACCAGAGAATCTAGAGAGAGGCCACAGAAAGACAACAGAGACCAGAGAGAATCTAGAGAGAGTCCACAGAAAGACAACAGAGACCAGAGAGAATCTAGAGAGAGTCCACAGAAAGACAACAGAGACCAGAGAGAATCTAGAGAGAGGCCACAGAAAGACAACAGAGACCAGAGAGAATCTAGAGAGAGGCCACAGAAAGACAACAGAGACCAGAGAGAATCTAGAGAGAGT
This sequence comes from Knipowitschia caucasica, assembly GCA_964034765.1. Classification (NCBI taxonomy): domain Eukaryota; kingdom Metazoa; phylum Chordata; class Actinopteri; order Gobiiformes; family Gobiidae; genus Knipowitschia; species Knipowitschia caucasica. The sequence continues at coordinate 21,217,001 of OZ035844.1, forward strand.
CCACAGAAAGACAACAGAGACCAGAGAGAATCTAGAGAGAGTCCACAGAAAGACAACAGAGACCAGAGAGAATCTAGAGAGGGACCAGAAAGGATGTGTTGTCGTCAGCGGGACATTAGCGGAGTAACGATCCACGTGAGGGACTGTAAATAGTTCTGTCAAAGTCTCTTTCCCGGTTTAAAGTCTGGGACGGTCAGCGAAGCAAATCTGTGCCGGTGCGACGGACGAAACAAGGGGCTACGAAGGGGAGCGGGGGGCCGTGATGAGGTTGGTCTGTCGAGTTCTTACACACAGGATTTAATCTATACTATATATACCACAGAGAATCTAGAGAGAGTCCACAGAAAGACAACAGAGACCAGAGAGAATCTAGAGAGAGTCCACAGAGAATCTAGAGAGAGTCCACAGAAAGACAACAGAGACCACAGAGAATCTAGAGAGAGTCCACAGAAAGACAACAGAGACCAGAGAGAATCTAGAGAGAGTCCACAGAGAATCTAGAGAGAGTCCACAGAAAGACAACAGAGACCACAGAGAATCTAGAGAGAGTCCACAGAAAGACAACAGAGACCAGAGAGAATCTAGAGAGAGACCACAGAGAATCTAGAAAGAGTCCACAGAAAGACAACAGAGACCAGAGAGAATCTAGAGAGAGTCCACAGAAAGACAACAGAGACCAGAGAGAATCTAGAGAGAGGCCACAGAAAGACAACAGAGACCAGAGAGAATCTAGAGAGAGACCACAGAAAGACAACAGAGACCAGAGAGAATCTAGAGAGAGTCCACAGAAAGACAACAGAGACCAGAGAGAATCTAGAGAGAGGCCACAGAAAGACAACAGAGACCAGAGAGAATCTAGAGAGAGGCCACAGAAAGACAACAGAGACCAGAGAGAATCTAGAGAGAGTCCACAGAAAGACAACAGAGACCAGAGAGAATCTAGAGAGAGGCCACAGAAAGACAACAGAGACCAGAGAGAATCTAGAGAGAGGCCACAGAAAGACAACAGAGACCAGAGAGAATCTAGAGAGAGTCCACAGAAAGACAACAGAGACCAGAGAGAATCTAGAGAGAGTCCACAGAAAGACAACAGAGACCAGAGAGAATCTAGAGAGGGACCAGAAAGGATGTGTTGTCGTCAGCGGGACATTAGCGGAGTAACGATCCACGTGAGGGACTGTAAATAGTTCTGTCAAAGTCTCTTTCCCGGTTTAAAGTCTGGGACGGTCAGCGAAGCAAATCTGTGCCGGTGCGACGGACGAAACAAGGGGCTACGAAGGGGAGCGGGGGGCCGTGATGAGGTTGGTCTGTCGAGTTCTTACACACAGGATTTAATCTATACTATATATATACCACAGAGAATCTAGAGAGAGTCCACAGAAAGACAACAGAGACCAGAGAGAATCTAGAGAGAGTCCACAGAGAATCTAGAGAGAGTCCACAGAAAGACAACAGAGACCACAGAGAATCTAGAGAGAGTCCACAGAAAGACAACAGAGACCAGAGAGAATCTAGAGAGAGACCACAGAGAATCTAGAAAGAGTCCACAGAAAGACAACAGAGACCAGAGAGAATCTAGAGAGAGTCCACAGAAAGACAACAGAGACCAGAGAGAATCTAGAGAGAGGCCACAGAAAGACAACAGAGACCAGAGAGAATCTAGAGAGAGACCACAGAAAGACAACAGAGACCAGAGAGAATCTAGAGAGAGTCCACAGAAAGACAACAGAGACCAGAGAGAATCTAGAGAGAGGCCACAGAAAGACAACAGAGACCAGAGAGAATCTAGAGAGAGTCCACAGAAAGACAACAGAGACCAGAGAGAATCTAGAGAGAGTCCACAGAAAGACAACAGAGACCAGAGAGAATCTAGAGAGAGGCCACAGAAAGACAACAGAGACCAGAGAGAATCTAGAGAGAGGCCACAGAAAGACAACAGAGACCAGAGAGAATCTAGAGAGAGTCCACAGAAAGACAACAGAGACCAGAGAGAATCTAGAGAGAGTCCACAGAAAGACAACAGAGACCAGAGAGAATCTAGAGAGGGACCAGAAAGGATGTGTTGTCGTCAGCGGGACATTAGCGGAGTAACGATCCACGTGAGGGACTGTAAATAGTTCTGTCAAAGTCTCTTTCCCGGTTTAAAGTCTGGGACGGTCAGCGAAGCAAATCTGTGCCGGTGCGACGGACGAAACAAGGGGCTACGAAGGGGAGCGGGGGGCCGTGATGAGGTTGGTCTGTCGAGTTCTTACACACAGGATTTAATCTATACTATATATACCACAGAGAATCTAGAGAGAGTCCACAGAAAGACAACAGAGACCAGAGAGAATCTAGAGAGAGTCCACAGAGAATCTAGAGAGAGTCCACAGAAAGACAACAGAGACCACAGAGAATCTAGAGAGAGTCCACAGAAAGACAACAGAGACCACAGAGAATCTAGAGAGAGTCCACAGAAAGACAACAGAGACCAGAGAGAATCTAGAGAGAGACCACAGAGAATCTAGAGAGAGTCCACAGAAAGACAACAGAGACCAGAGAGAATCTAGAGAGAGTCCACAGAAAGACAACAGAGACCAGAGAGAATCTAGAGAGAGGCCACAGAAAGACAACAGAGACCAGAGAGAATCTAGAGAGAGGCCACAGAAAGACAACAGAGACCAGAGAGAATCTAGAGAGAGACCACAGAAAGACAACAGAGACCAGAGAGAATCTAGAGAGAGGCCACAGAAAGACAACAGAGACCAGAGAGAATCTAGAGAGAGGCCACAGAAAGACAACAGAGACCAGAGAGAATCTAGAGAGAGTCCACAGAAAGACAACAGAGACCAGAGAGAATCTAGAGAGAGACCACAGAGAATCTAGAGAGAGTCCACAGAAAGACAACAGAGACCAGAGAGAATCTAGAGAGAGTCCACAGAAAGACAACAGAGACCAGAGAGAATCTAGAGAGAGGCCACAGAAAGACAACAGAGACCAGAGAGAATCTAGAGAGAGACCACAGAAAGACAACAGAGACCAGAGAGAATCTAGAGAGAGTCCACAGAAAGACAACAGAGACCAGAGAGAATCTAGAGAGAGACCACAGAGAATCTAGAGAGAGTCCACAGAAAGACAACAGAGACCAGAGAGAATCTAGAGAGAGTCCACAGAAAGACAACAGAGACCAGAGAGAATCTAGAGAGAGGCCACAGAAAGACAACAGAGACCAGAGAGAATCTAGAGAGAGTCCACAGAAAGACAACAGAGACCAGAGAGAATCTAGAGAGAGTCCACAGAAAGACAACAGAGACCAGAGAGAATCTAGAGAGAGGCCACAGAAAGACAACAGAGACCAGAGAGAATCTAGAGAGAGGCCACAGAAAGACAACAGAGACCAGAGAGAATCTAGAGAGAGTCCACAGAAAGACAACAGAGACCAGAGAGAATCTAGAGAGAGTCCACAGAAAGACAACAGAGACCAGAGAGAATCTAGAGAGAGTCCACAGAAAGACAACAGAGACCAGAGAGAATCTAGAGAGAGGCCACAGAAAGACAACAGAGACCAGAGAGAATCTAGAGAGAGGCCACAGAAAGACAACAGAGACCAGAGAGAATCTAGAGAGAGTCCACAGAAAGACAACAGAGACCAGAGAGAATCTAGAGAGAGTCCACAGAAAGACAACAGAGACCAGAGAGAATCTAGAGAGGGACCAGAAAGGATGTGTTGTCGTCAGCGGGACATTAGCGGAGTAACGATCCACGTGAGGGACTGTAAATAGTTCTGTCAAAGTCTCTTTCCCGGTTTAAAGTCTGGGACGGTCAGCGAAGCAAATCTGTGCCGGTGCGACGGACGAAACAAGGGGCTACGAAGGGGAGCGGGGGGCCGTGATGAGGTTGGTCTGTCGAGTTCTTACAGACAGGATTTAATCTATACTATCTAATCCAGTCATTCCCAAACTCAGTAACACCGAGGCCCCCTTAAAAATCTGACGGGTCTGCGTGGCCCCCCAAAATAATAACCAAGAAGACAACATTAAGAATAGGCTCTTCTGGTTATTTTATTTTGGGGAAATAGCCTCTGCTACAAACATTGTAATACAAAAATGATTACAGTGGATTATTCAAGTCAAATAATGAACACAAATATTTTAATATTACAAACAAAACATTATAAATTTAACATTAAATAATTATATTTTATTTTTAATTTTTTTATGACCTCCCGCGGCCCCCCTGCAGGACCCCACTTTGGGAGACACTGATCTAATCTATACGATATAAACTGTTCATATACGACACACTTCCCACAAACATCTTCAAACATAGAAATAACTATAATTTCCTGTCATCAGTCAACCTGCAATTACCTTTTCGAGAGTCAAGAATCATTAATACAGGGCACTTTCTATACAGTGACATGGCTACCCACAAAACGTTCGACCAGCATTTTCCCACACATTTTCACATTTTTTTTTTATCTTTTATTGATTATAATTTCCCTCTATTTCTTGTAGAAAAGTTTTGATATGAGTCATTATCAATACGAAATATTTTAACGTTAATTTCACCGTTGTGGTTCTGGTATGACGCCGGTTATGGCTGTATGTGGCCTCTCTTTGTGCTTTCAAGAACTGAATGAATTAGATGAAGTTCCAGATTGCATCGGTTTGTGAAGGTTCATAAAAAGCCAAGACCTCATTTGTTAGTATCTTATCTTTTTCTAAAGCCTCTCGCTCTTTATGAACTTACAGAGTTTAGTGTTTTGGGCGGCACGGTGGCTGAGTGGATAGCACTCTCGCCTCTCAGCAAGAAGGCCCTGGGTTTGAATCCTGGTCGGACCAGGGCCTTTCTGAGTGGAGTTTGCATGTTCTCCCCGTGTCTGCGTAGGTTTCCTCCGGGTACTCCGGTTTCCCCTACCACTAAAAATATGTCCAATAGTTCTGGCATGCGCCTCCTGTACTGGCGACCCCGCTCCCATCTCTGTGTGGGGTGAGAGACAAATGCCCAAAATTAACAATTGTAAACCGCTTTGAGACTCAGATCTGCAGTGAAAAGGCGGTATATAAATAAAAACTTACTTACTTACTACTTACTTTTCTGTTCAGGCTGGCTTCAGTCTTTGTCTTGTGCTGAAAGAAGAAACCACGGACGCTAAAACATGAATCCTTTAGAGCGCCTCTTATTGACTTTTGTTTTTGTTTGATTTGGATTTGATTCCCTGACCTGTGTCGGCGAATCGACAGTTTTGTGAAGTCCATCCATCCATCCATTTTCTACCCTTTAATCCATTTCTGGGTCAGGGGGGTGGCAGTCAGAGATGCCACCCAAGTCTCATAGCACCAGCCCCTCACTGACCCTCTGCAGGTGGTGAGTCCACAGGAGGACGGCTGCTCTCTGAGTGTGAGCATAGCCTTGATCTTTCAGTGGGGGCTTTGGGCAAAGTGGGGTTAAGTGTCTTGCCCAAGGACACAACGACCAAGGCCAATGCTCTACCAACTGAGCTACTGTCGCCCCCCCTTCACTGTTTTGTGAAGTCCTCCGAGATAACTACTGCTGTGATTAAGGGCGAAACCAGAATACATTGAATTGAATTGAAGACCATGCAAGTTTTCATAACTTGTCAGGACGGCACGGTGCTAGAACTTTCTGTGTGGAGTTTGCATGTTCTCCCTGTGTCTGCATAGGTTTCCTCCCGGTGCTCCAGGTTTCCCTACAACGGGACCTCTGAACCGGTCCTATCCATCTACACCTGCGGACTGCCCCGCCCGACCCGCCTGGGAGCGCTTCAGTCCTGTATCGGACCTGTCCACGTTCTGTGGCCGCTGCGTGGTATCGGTCCACGTTCTGTAGCTTAGGTCCTGGATCTACAGCCCGTCTGTCCGTGGGAGCGGATCCCTTTCTCAAACCATGGGTCTCCTCGAGGTTTCTCACTTTTGTCCCACGGGGTTTTCTTATGAGTTTTTCCTTGCCGATGCAGGAGGGTCTGTTGGGCACACTGTAAACCCTGACAAGTAAAGTTTACTTGAAAAAACCATGGAAATAAATTGCGTATTAACTTCACTTGAATTCCTCGAGTACATTGTTTACTTGATATTACCAAGTAAACTCGAGTGATTGCAATAAAGTTTAAATTTCTACTTATGTTCCGACTGGGGTTCGTACTCAGAACCCTGTAGTTGAGAGGCAATGGTGCTAACCACTCAGCCACCAACACACCCTGACATTGTCACACCTGCCTCATTAAAGACTCTACACATCAAAATGTCAAAAGTGAGGCTTACTTGAACAGAAACAGTTCAATTCAAAGAAAACCCTGAGTGACATAGGCAAGCTTTAAATAAACTAACAATAAATGAGTAATATCTACTTACTGGGAAAAATCTATTTAAAATAACTTGATATCTGAAGTAGGACTGAAGTTAGGGTTTACAGTTAGTGTCCAACTAGAAGGACTGTGATGATCCAGGACACTTTAATATTCTACAACATGTATGACATTTATCAACATTCATGGACATTGGTCTCTCCCTATGGACCCATTCATTTGTGTATATTATGTGTTGGTGATTTCAATGGTTGTGTTAAGTCTCTGAGATGACTGCTGTTGTGATTTAGGGCTATACAAGAATAAGTTGTTGTTGTTGTAGTTGTTCCCTACCACAAAAATCATGTACAATAGCTATGAATTGTTGTATTAAAATATACACTGAACAGATGTGACAATATTTGACCATTTGAACTCTGTCTCTTTCTAAGCCAAAAAAGTGCCCTCAGGAATAAGTCACAAGGACACAGGATAAGCAGACAGGAATCATAAAGATACCAGCCTTTAAACAAGGCGAATTATTAACTTTAAATAATAAACATTATCTGCTTCCATCTCTGACGAGATCAAAAGTCCACCACAATCAGGCAGAAAGGGGATTCACCAACGGCATTCTGACGCCTCCCAGTGGACAAGGGACGCCAGCACACCCGGAAGAAACCTTTGGGAGACGCATAGAGATGACGTCATCGGAAGTCTCCCATATATGACCTTCCCCAAGTTTTTGAGCTCAGTCGGACAACAGGGCAAGAGAGGGACAGCAGGATAGTTTAGAATAGGAGCTTTTTGTTGAATTTCTGTATCTGATTGTAAAGATAAATTAAATACAGATGTTAAACTTGGAAAATCTTCGTCTTGTTTCTGCATCAAACTTTGAACACGTCCGTCAAAGGTTTTTTTGACAACAGAATGTAATGGATGGATAGACATGACCACATATAAGCGTGTGGATCATACTTGCTCACACTGCTCTGTGTCTAATCCATCTCTTTTTTTATTGTAACAAACACTAAAGTTAGAAGTTCCCCGGCACATGGATAGACACACAGACACACACACACAGACACACACACACACACAACCTGGAGACTGGTCACCCGCCACAGTCACAATAGTCTTTATGCAATCCTCCGCAGCCTGATGTCCAGTGCTTCCCCGGCGGCTCCCACTCTGTCCCGGTGACTCACGACTCATGTTGTCGTGAAGAAACCCACAGAGAAGGCCGAGAAAAAACAGAAAGAAGAATGCTAATTTACACACTGCAAAAGATGACAGAATTAAAAACACAAACAAAATGCTCAAATTTGGCTAAATGTATCTAAATATGAGCACATTTTGACTGCCTTAAAACAAGATTTGTCAGTGGAACAAGAAAAATTGTCTTGTTTTAAAAAGATACAAGATATTTTTCTCTTGGAATGAGAAAATGAAGCAATAGTTCTTGAATCAAGTCAAAATTGTTTGTCTCATTGGCAAATCTCATTTTAAGACAGTCAGAAAGAACTTAAGTCAAGTTAAAAAAAACTCGATTCTAGCAATTATGATCTCATATTTGATCATTTTTTTGCAGTGCAGTCTGAAGATCCTGCCAACAGCTAACACCGAGCGTGATGCATTCAGGGACAGGAGGAGAAAGGAGAGAGGGGTTCAAGTGAGGGGAGAGAGGAAAGAAAGAACCCTCTAATAATAATAATAATAATAATAATAATAATATGTTTAATGAGCAGACCAAACCCAGACTCAGACCTCGCGGAAAGACCAAACCCAGACTCAGACCTCGCGGAAAGACCAAACCCAGACTCAGACCTCGCGGAAAGACCAAACCCAGACTCAGACCTCGGGGACAGACCAAACCCAGACTCAGACCAAACCCAGACTCAGACCTCGGGGACAGACCAAACCCAGACTCAGACCAAACCCAGACTCAGACCTCGGGGACAGACCAAACCCAGACTCAGACCTCGCGGAAAGACCAAACCCAGACTCAGACCTCGCGGAAAGACCAAACCCAGACTCAGACCTCGGGGACAGACCAAACCCAGACTCAGACCTCGGGGACAGACCAAACCCAGACTCAGACCTCGGGGACAGACCAAACCCAGACTCAGACCTCGGGGACAGACCAAACCCAGACTCAGACCTCGGGGACAGACCAAACCCAGACTCAGACCTCGGGGACAGACCCAACTCAGACTCAGACCAAACCCAGACTCAGACCTCGGGGACAGACCCAACTCAGACTCAGACCAAAACCAGACTCAGACCTCTAGGACAGACCAAACCCAGACTCAGACCTCGGGGACAGACCAAACCCAGACTCAGACCTCGGGGACAGACCAAACCCAGACTCAGACCTCTGGGACAGACCAAACCCAGACTCAGACCTCTGGGACAGACCAAACCCAGACTCAGACCTCTGGGACAGACCAAACCCAGACTCAGACCTTGGGGACAGACCCAACCCAGACTCAGACCAAACCCAGACTCAGACCTCGGGGACAGACCAAACCCAGACTCAGACCTCGGGGACAGACCCAACCCGACTCAGACCAAACCCAGACTCAGACCTCGGGGACAGACCCAACCCAGACTCAGACCAAACCCAGACTCAGACCTCTGGGACAGACCAAACCCAGACTCAGACCTCGGGGACAGACCAAACCCAGACTCAGACCTCTGGGACAGACCAAACCCAGACTCAGACCTCGCGGAAAGACCAAACCCAGACTCAGACCTCGGGGACAGACCAAACCCAGACTCAGACCTTGGGGACAGACCCAACCCAGACTCAGACCAAACCCAGACTCAGACCTCTTGGACAGACCAAACCCAGACTCAGACCAAACCCAGACTCAGACCAAACCCAGACTCAGACCTCGGGGACAGACCCAACCCAGACTCAGACCAAACCCAGACTCAGACCTCGGGGACAGACCAAACCCAGACTCAGACCTCGCGGAAAGACCAAACCCAGACTCAGACCTCGCGGAAAGACCAAACCCAGACTCAGACCTCGGGGACAGACCAAACCCAGACTCAGACCTCGGGGACAGACCAAACCCAGACTCAGACCTCGCGGAAAGACCAAACCCAGACTCAGACCTCGGGGACAGACCAAACCCAGACTCAGACCTCTGGGACAGACTGTGGAGAGGGGACCACAGGGCAGGTGTGGCTTCTGTGGGTTTAGTCAAAGATCGCTACGAGCCACAGACTTTATCTGGGTGGACTCTATGGTGTAATGAGAACATTGCTTAAACAAATTGTTTTTAAGGAGTTTGGGCAAAAATAGCATCCGCCATTCTGTTGTCGTTGGATATAAGTAGCTGCTCAGCTTTTTAGCTTTAAACACAAATATACATAATATTTGTGTTCACAGATAGAAAGCTGAGCAGCTACTTATATCGACAATAGCATAAGATTTAGTCATTTACTTGTGAGGTGTTCTGTGCATATATTCACCCAACACATAAGTAGAACCTTCTAAAACACAGGTGTCCAAGTCAAGGCCCGGGGGCCAGATCCGGCCCGCGAGACCATTTACGGTGGCCCCTGAGTTCTTCTTAAAGATATGAAGAAGGATTTCACAATTTTCTTAGGAGAAAACCGCCCTCTCCACTTTTTGAACAAAACTCTCTGGTCTTATTGGACGAGCACGAATCACCAAAATGATTGACAGTTGGGAGGACCAATAGTCTTGATGATGGAACACAGAAGTATAAAATCTTCCTCTATACCTTCAATATTGGGTCCAGTTTTGGTCCAGTTTTGGTCCAGTCCACAGGAACTGAACTAATTATAATCAGAAAAGAATATCCAATCAAACTCATGTGAAACAAGCCATTTATTCAGAAACCTTCATGTTATAAAAAAGTATAATAAATGAAACCCACTTATTCTTTCGGCCCCTGACCAGCCCTTTCATTTTTCTATTAGGCCCTCAACAAAAATAAGTTTGACCCCCCTGATCTAAATCCTTCATAATCTACAAAAACAATTATAACCACTTTTATACAATGTTTTAGTTCTCTAAAAAACAGCTGGTTATTATTTAATCGGCCTCTGACCAGAATGTTCTATGACACTAAACATGTATCGTTCATCAGTGATTAGAATATAAGATCAAATACATAGTGTGTGTGTGTGTGTGTGTGTGTGTGTGTCTGTCTGAGTTTTTGTCTCTGTCTATGTGTGTGTGTCTCTGTCTCCCTATCAGTGTGTGAGTCTGTCTGTGTGTCTCTCTCTCTGTGTGTGTCTCTGTGTGAGTTTTTGTCTCTGTGTGTCTTTCTTTGTCTCTGTGTGTGTCCCTGTCTGTGTGTATCTCTGTCTGTTTGTGTGTTTGCAACTTAATACATTAATACATCAACACAATGTGGTTAGATATTGAATAATTTGCCACATATATAGTTCCACAAGACAAAAAAATGAGTAAATTAAACTTATTTAAAACCTCACATGTGTTGCTTTTGTGTTGCTTTTTAATGCAACACAAAAGCATGGTTACTGTCCTGGTCTAAAGTGTAGTTTGGACTGGTCTTTCTGTCACTGCCTGCATCAATGGTGGATAACAAAGTGGATTTTACTCTGTTGCCGTGTCTTCTATCCTCATCCTGGAGCTTGTTCTGGGAGAAATAGCAAGTTTTTTTCTTTGGCTCCTGTAACCACTACTACACGCAGCCACTTTTTCGGAGAGGGCACTTAGAAGCCTTCGTCTCCACGGCAACGGGCTCCTAATGACTGCTCAGTGTTTGGGTATTTTGTTGTCATTTGGAGCCTTTCAGAGAGAGAGAGAGAGTGAGAGAGAGAAAGAGAGAGAACGTGTGAAGGATCGATCACACTGGCGGAGGGAGGCCCCTGCCCACATTGTCTCTGTGGGTGCTTAGTAGGTGCTTAGTGGGTGCTCAGTGGGTGCTGTCTCAGAGGTTTTGTTGTCATTTGGAGCATTTTTTTGGAGTAAGAGAGAGAGAGAGATAAATAGAGAGACAGAGTGAGATATATATATATATATAGAGATAGATAGATAGATAGATATAGAGAGAGATATAGATAGAGAGAGATAGAGAATCGATCACACTGGTGGAGAGAGGCCCCTGCCCACATTGTCTCTGTGGGTGCTTAGTGGGTGCTTAGTGGGTGCGTAGTGGGTGCGTAGTGGGTGCTGTCTCAGAGGGACCACAAACGTCATAGATGAGGTGTCACAGACGGAGGAGAGAATGGGAGGATTGTGGAAGAGACTGATGTTTTTTTACGAAAGGCGTAAAAAGTCATTCACGAAACCGGCTGCTGTAAAGAATTCTGCCGTCATCTCAATATTTATTTTAGGTAAAATATTGATAAAAAGGTATAAATGATCTTTTTTGTTAGCGTCTTAACATGTAGCCACACTTAGCAGCTCGTAAGAATAAGCTTTTGTGATAATAGATAAACAAACAGTGCTAATTAACAATGAAATTTGCCCTTTTAGTAATAATTCTCAACGGATCCTTTCATGTGAATAAAGGTCAGGATTAAAAAACAAGGCAGACTTTTAGAGAAAGTCGAGGGAGGAGAGCAAAAAAATCATTTGGTGTTGGTTAAATATGTTTGGTGCATGTCTCTGTCTCTGTCTGTGTCTCTCTGTGTCTCTGTGTCTGTGTCTGTGTGTCTGTGTCTGTGTCTGTGTGTCTGTGTCTGTGTGTCTCTGTGTCTGTGTGTCTGTGTCTGTGTCTCTGTGTGTCTGTGTCTCTGTCTCTGTGTCTGTGTGTCTGTGTCTGTGTGTCTCTGTGTCTGTGTCTCTGTGTGTCTGTGTCTGTGTGTCTCTGTCTCTGTCTCTGTGTCTCTCTGTGTCTGTGTGTCTGTGTCTGTGTGTCTCTGTGTCTGTGTCTCTGTGTGTCTGTGTCTGTGTCTGTGTCTGTGTCTGTGTGTCTCTGTGTCTGTGTGTCTCTGTGTCTCTGTGTCTCTGTGTCTCTGTGTGTCTGTGTCTGTGTCTCTGTGTGTCTGTGTCTCTGTGTCTGTGTCTGTGTGTCTCTGTGTCTGTGTCTCTCTGTGTGTATGTGTGTCTGTGTCTCTCTGTCTCTGTGTGTCTGTGTCTCTGTGTGTCTGTGTCTGTGTGTCTCTGTGTCTGTGTCTCTCTGTGTCTGTGTGTCTGTGTGTCTCTGTGTCTGTGTCTGTGTCTCTGTGTGTCTGTGTCTGTGTCTGTGTGTCTCTGTGTCTGTGTCTCTGTGTCTCTGTGTCTCTGTGTGTCTGTGTCTGTGTCTCTGTGTCTGTGTCTCTGTGTCTGTGTCTGTGTGTCTCTGTGTCTGTGTCTCTCTGTGTGTATGTGTGTCTGTGTCTCTCTGTCTCTGTGTCTCTGTGTGTCTGTGTCTGTGTGTCTCTGTGTCTGTGTGTCTCTGTGTCTGTGTGTCTGTGTCTGTGTGTCTCTGTGTTTGTGTCTCTGTGTGTCTGTGTCTGTGTGTCTCTGTGTCTGTGTCTGTGTGTCTCTGTGTCTCTGTGTCTCTGTGTCTCTGTGTGTCTGTGTCTGTGTCTCTGTGTCTGTGTCTCTGTGTCTGTGTCTGTGTGTCTCTGTGTCTGTGTCTGTGTGTCTCTGTGTCTGTGTCTCTCTGTGTGTATGTGTGTCTGTGTCTCTCTGTCTCTGTGTCTCTGTGTGTCTGTGTCTGTGTGTCTCTGTGTCTGTGTGTCTCTGTGTCTGTGTCTCTGTGTCTGTGTCTCTGTGTCTCTGTGTCTCTGTGTCTGTGTGTCTCTGTGTCTGTGTGTCTGTGTCTCTGTGTCTCTGTGTCTGTGTCTCTGTGTCTCTGTCTCTGTCTGTGTGTCTGTGTCTCTGTGTCTGTGTATCTGTGTGTCTGTGTCTCTGTGTCTGTGTGTCTCTGTCTGTGTGTCTCTGTGTCTCTGTGTCTGTGTGCCTGTGTCTGTGTGTCTCTGTGTCTCTCTGTCTCTGTGTCTGTGTCTCTCTGTCTCTGTGTCTGTGTGTCTCTGTCTCTGTGCCTCTGTGTCTGTGTCTCTGTGTCTGTGTGTCTCTGTCTGTGTGTCTGTGTCTCTCTGTCTCTGTGTCTCTGTGTCTCTGTGTCTGTGTCTCTGTGTCTCTGTGTCTGTCTCTGCGTCTCTGTGTCTGTCTCTGCGTCTCTGTGTCTGTCTCTCTGTCTCTGTGTCTCTGTCTCTGTGTCTCTGTCTCTGTGTCTGTCTCTATGCCTGTCTCTGTGTCTGTGTCTCTGTCTCTGTGTCTGTCTCTGTGTCTCTGTGTCTGTGTCTGTGTCTCTGTGTGTCTCTGTCTGTGTCTATGTCTGTCTCTGTTTCTCTGTCTCTGTGTCTCTGTCTCTGTGTCCCTCTGTCTCTCTGTCTCTCTGTCTGTGTCTGTGTCTCTCTGTGTCTGTGTCTCTCTGTGTCTCTGTCTGTCTCTCTCTGTGTCTGTGTCTCTCTGTCTCTCTGTGTCTCTGTCTGTCTGTCTTTGTGTCTGTGTCTCTGTGTCTGTCTTTCTGTATCTCTCTGTCTGTCTCTCTCTGTCTCTGTGTCTCTGTGTCTGTGTCTCTCTGTCTCTGTGTCTCTGTGTCTGTCTCTCTCTGTCTCTGTGTCTCTCTGTCTCTGTGTTTCTGTGTCTGTGTCTCTCTGTCTCTGTGTCTGTGTGTCTGTGTCTCTCTGTCTCTGTGTCTGTGTGTCTGTGTCTGTGTGTCTGTGTCTCTCTGTCTCTGTGTCTCTCTGCCTCTGCTCCCGCAGACTCACGCTGGTTTCTGGGCTGGGATCTTTGAGAGTTTTCCAAAATCATATTAAATGCCGTTTTTATCTCAGAGAGAGAGAGAAAGACCAGAGAGAGAGAGACCAGAGAGAGAGGCCAGAGAGAGACCAGGTAGAGAGAGAGAGACAAGAGACAGAGAGACCAGAGATAGAGGCCAGAGAGAGACCAGAGAGAGACCAGAGAGAGAGAGACCAGAGAGAGACCATAGAGAGAGACCATAGATAGAGACCAGAGAGAGACCAGAGAGAGACCAGAGAGAGACCAGAGAGAGAGAGACCAGAGAGAGAGAGACCAGAGAGAGACCATAGAGAGAGACCATAGAGAGAGACCAGAGAGAGAGAGACCAGAGAGAGACCATAGAGAGAGAGACCATAGATAGAGACCAGAGAGAGAAAGACCAGAGAGAGAGGCCAGAACGAGACTAGAGAGAGACACCTCAGAGTCCTCTTCTGAGATGCCCTAGTAAAGCTCTACTTCCACGTCTATGGGAGTAGCACTAATATATATGGTAGAAGTACTGATAGTATTAGTGGCAGTACCAGTAAAAGGTTCTTGCTCTCAGCTGATGCAGTATGAGCAGGTTCACGTTGGAGCTCTGGGGGAAAAGCATCTGTGTGTCATAATGTGTCGGTGATGGGTTAGCTTCGCTGCATGAATGAATGAAACCTGGTTAACGAGAAGTTAATAACAGACGCATTGTGTAGAGTATAGAATTTTTAAAAAGCGCTAACAACAGACCAGTGCGAAGCGTTTACGATACATTTATTCTGTTCTCACGATTGAACCAGCCCCGGCGATCCAAGATGGCGTCCTATTCAAATCAATGGCTTGTGCTCAGTAGTTCATGGGACATCACGGGGACCGGGAGATTAGCGGAACTCGCCGATGTTTGGGCATCATCTGGTCCTCCCGGTTCTGCGCAGTGGACGAGCTCCCATGATGCTTTGCGCCAAATACGTGTGTGTGGCTGAGCAGCGCTTTGACCAATCAGTGGAGTCAGAGCGGGAGATGATTGAACAGAGTTTGTGGCATTAAAGTGTGGATTTAAAGAAAACTGTAGGATCTAAGAAAACAAGTTCAGGATGACAAGGGACACTAAAAATCCCCGCAAAAATCCGACCTAAATGAAAGCTGTTCTCTGTCAGGTTCTCTGTGAGCTGAGGTCGAGCCGTTTTAGTTTACATTGAGTGCTACGGGACATTTTTCTGGGTAGCCGACGTGAATTAAGCTTTGTCTAGTCTGCAGTACCGCGAGAATCCCCCGAGCACATGGTCCTTCAGCTCCAAGCTAGTAATACCCTAACCAGATGTTATAATGCATACATGCTATTGACTCTACAAACGAACACAAAGATGGATCCAGTCCTCCACACTAGGGCAATATCCCAGTTTCTATTGTTGTTAGAATACTTGGCCACTCCAGAGAGAGAGAGACCAGAGAGAGAGACCAGAGAGAGAGACCAGAGAGAGAGAGACCAGAGAGAGAGAGGCCAGGGATAGAGACCAGAGAGAGACCAGAGAGAGACTAGAGAGAGACTAGAGAGAGAGACCAGAGAGAGAGAGAGACCAGAGAGAGAGACCAGAGAGAGAGAGACCAGAGAGAGAGACCAGAGAGAGAGACCAGAGAGAGAGACCAGAGAGAGAGACCAGAGAGAGAGACCAGAGAGAGAGAGACCAGAGAGAGAGACCAGAGAGAGAGAGGCCAGGGATAGAGACCAGAGAGAGACTAGAGAGAGACTAGAGAGAGACTAGAGAGAGACTAGAGAGAGAGACCAGAGAGAGAGACCAGAGAGAGAGACCAGAGAGAGAGAGACCAGAGAGAGACAGAGACCAGAGAGAGACAGAGACCAGAGAGAGAGAGACCAGAGAGAGACCAGAGAGAGACCAGAGAGAGACCAGAGAGAGACAGAGACCAGAGAGAGACTAGAGAGAGACCAGAGAGAGACCAGAGAGAGACCAGAGAGAGACCAGAGAGAGACCAGAGAGAGAGACCAGAGAGAGAGAGACCAGAGAGAGAGACCAGAGAGAGAGAGACCAGAGAGAGAGACCAGAGAGAGACAGAGACCAGAGAGAGAGAGGCCAGGGATAGAGACCAGAGAGAGACTAGAGAGAGACCAGAGAGAGACCAGAGAGAGACCAGAGAGAGACCAGAGAGAGAGACCAGAGAGAGAGACCAGAGAGAGAGACCAGAGAGAGAGACCAGAGAGAGAGAGGCCAGGGATAGAGACCAGAGAGAGACTAGAGAGAGACCAGAGAGAGACCAGAGAGAGAGACCAGAGAGAGAGACCAGAGAGAGAGACCAGAGAGAGAGACCAGAGAGAGAGACCAGAGAGAGAGAGACCAGAGAGAGACAGAGACCAGAGAGAGAGAGGCCAGAGAGAGACCAGAGAGAGACCAGAGAGAGACTAGAGAGAGACTAGAGAGAGACTAGAGAGAGACTAGAGAGAGACTAGAGAGAGACTAGAGAGAGACCAGAGAGAGACCAGAGAGAGACCAGAGAGAGACCAGAGAGAGACCAGAGAGAGAGACCAGAGAGAGAGACCAGAGAGAGAGACCAGAGAGAGAGACCAGAGAGAGAGACCAGAGAGAGACAGAGACCAGAGAGAGACAGAGACCAGGGATAGAGACCAGAGAGAGACTAGAGAGAGACTAGAGAGAGACTAGAGAGAGACTAGAGAGAGACTAGAGAGAGACTAGAGAGAGACCAGAGAGAGACCAGAGAGAGAGACACCAGAGAGACACCAGAGAGAGACCAGAGAGAGACCAGAAAGAGACAGAGACCAGAGAGAGAGAGGCCAGGGATAGAGAGCAGAGAGAGACCAGAGATAGACTAGAGAGAGACCAGCGAGAGAGACACCAGAGAGAGACCAGAGAGAGAGACACCAGAGAGAGAGAGACCAAAAAGAGAGAGACCAGAAAGAGACAGAGACCAGAGAGATAGAGGCCAGGGATAGAGAGCAGAGAGAGACCAGAGAGAGAGACACCAGAGAGAGAGACCAGAGAGAGAGTACTGTGCGAGGTGCTCTCAGACAGTCTTTTTTTCATCACGTTCTGTAGTAAACCACAAACAAGAATAAAAAAACTGGTTCTTCAAACCCATCTCCGTCTCCGGCCCTTGTCTCTCACCAATGCTCTTTACTTTTAGGTTTTTCAATTCCACTTCCCCAAGTTCTTGAGTGAGTGACATGTCTGATAAGGGAATGATTCATTGTCATAAAATAAAAGATAAGAAGAAGAAAGCCGGGGCTGAGTAGCTTCTGGTCTGAATGCATAAGGAACGAGTGACGCACACTTTCTGCCAACAGCACGATCCAGCCGCAGTCACGTGTTTTTATTATCACGTGTGGTTTAATTATAACTCTAGTTGTAAATATATATAAAGACATGTTGTTTTGGCGGATCCCTCTCTCAACGCCGGTCTCCTTGAGGTTTCTCACTTTTCCCACTGGGTTTTTGAGGTTTTTTGCCAATGCAGAAGGTTCTAAGAAAAGCGGTGATCCAGGACATTTAAATGTAATTCAGATTTACTTTGTTTACTGTTTTATTTATATACATTCAGATTCAGATTCATTTATTTGCCATTTGCAGTAAAACCACATAGGAAAAACTGTGCAAGGCTACCCCAGTGTGCACCAGACGACACACACCAGAGCTCTTGCCACGGCGCCATCTTTCCGGCGCCATGCGACAAACGGTAGAATAAACAGCAGAGAGCAATAACATACAGTTTCACAGACAGTTGGATAGACACATTGTGCTTTGTATAAACCACGGATTTTTTCTCGGGATGAAGCACCTCCGACTGCCGGCCCAATGTGGCTGTCAGAGGGGGGCGGGGCCAGGGAGGGGGGCGGGGCCAGGGAGGGGGTGAGTCGGAAACACAATAAGGAGTGGAGGGGGAGGGAGGGAGTAAGATGGGTAGAGGGAGGCTGGGTGGGGTGAGGGATCCGTGCTGGAGACTGCAATAGTGTGAGTTGTTGTAGATTGGGCCTTGAGATATTATGGCCTTGGCCGAGGAATGTGAGATAAGAGTGGAGAGAAGACACAGCAGGAGAAAAACACATCGCCTGAGAGGGACAATATTATATGCACTGTAGCAGTCAAAAACAGGCAGATATTCTATTAAATCCAATTAAACCGAATTGCGGCGCCCTCAGACCTCCGTACACAGGGGCAAATCCAAGCTGGGTCAGAGAGTTCAAGCCTGACACACGATGTCATTCAATCTCATCTCCAATGTTTTAATGTTTTATTCCCTTCGAGTGAACGAGCTGCGAGGTCTTTTATCAACTGTTCCACCAACACCACTCTTCTTTGTCCAGCCACAGCGCTCTCAACCACGACTCGGCTAAGCTCCTTGTACATCCCATCAATTTTGTCGGCCAGCAGCTCGTGAATCTTGCGAACTGCCATGCCTCCGAATTTGCGGTAGAAGAGGACCGCTCCAAACCCAAACAGGAGGATCCCCACCACCAAAATGCCAAAGATATATACGTCTTCCGAATCTTCAATGGACAGGGTCGACAGACAGAGGGGCTGAAACTTGTTCCAGCTGTCAAGAGTATACCCCGCTGGTGAGGTCCCGTCCGGACACACGGGCTCTCCAGACCCACGCTTACGTGTTGAAAAGATAGAATCAATTGCCTTGAGGGACCAGTTAATCATTTCCATCCATCCATCCATCCATTTTCTACCCTTTAATCCATTTCTGGGTCAGGGGGGTGGCAGTCAGAGATGTCACCCAAGTCTCATAGCACCAGCCCCTCACTGACCCTCTGCAGGTGGTGAGTCCACAGGAGGACGGCTGCTCTGAGTGTGAGCATAGCCTTGATCTTTCAGTGGGGGCTTTGGGCAAAGTGGGGTTAAGTGTCTTGCCCAAGGACACAACGACAGCAGTCATCAGTGGGAGTCGGTGGAGAAGGTGCAGAGGTGGGAATTGAACCCACGACCTTCTGGCCATAAGGCCAATGCTCTACCAACTGAGCTACTGTCAGTTAATCATTTCCATTCTTGTTAAAGTTGTCTGTGGCAAAACTCCAGGAAAAAGACAAAAACAGGAGATAGCAGGCAGTCAGAAGCAGGAACGTCTGAGACACGACTTTGCTCGACGGAGGCGGAAGTAAGACAAGACAACATCATAATTCAAAGGACAATGTTACATAACAATTATACATCTTGAATTCTCCAAGATGACTGTTGTTTTGATTTTAGGTTTGGTTTAGTGGTAGTTTAGTTTGTTTCTTATTTGGTGCCCCGCCCGTATGGGCTTATACGACACAAAGATGAAGCAGACATAACAAAAACATGTGAGTGTCCTCTTCCGTTGGAGCCGTGCACTTAACAAAAACTTAGGCTATATCCACACGAAGACAAAACGCTTATAATTTCAGAAACTTTTTCTGTAAACACGGAGTTAGCTCAGTAAATGTGTGCGTCCATATGGATGTAGTCAATACGCCTGAAAACGCTGTGAAATCTTGAGGACCCCCTCGAAAACGAGATGATTCATCTCAAGGGGCTTATCCTCTAAATAAATAAATAAATAAATAAATAAATAAATAAATAAATAAATAAACTATGCCAGACCTGTTGGTGGCGCTGTGACGCAATGACGGGATCAAGCCCAAACTTCCGTGACGGGAACTGGGCATGCGCGGAATTTTGTAAACAGACAACATGGCGAGTGGGCGAGCTGGTACTACATTAGTATGGACGGACGATGAGGTTGAACTGTTGCTTCGGGTCGCACTGGATTACAAAACCAACAAGCTACATTGTTGTTGTCATTATTTTCTGAGTGCGGCGCATGCATGCTTTAACAACAGGCGGGGCGATGACGCAAGCGTCTCAGATACATTGCGGAGAGGCAGTAACCACGGAGCGGCATATACGGAGTTTTGAAATCTTTCCACTCTGGGACCTAGTTTCAAAAATGTTCGTTTACACCCCCCCAAAACGCCGGCCTCGTATGGACGATACACTGGATTGATAAAGTATTTTTGCGTTTAGGCCTGAGCTTGACTTCGTGTGGACAGGGCCTTAGACAAATGAAATGGTTTGTACTTGAACAGAAACTTAAGCCTTTCCTCATCAGAAAGTTCCAACTGAAGTTCAGTGACATCAGACAGTTTACAGAATAATCGTCTTCTCAGATCATGATACAAAGGACAATAAAACACAACATGCAATTCATTTCTAATGTTGTTTAAGAGACAAACAACATGTCCTCCTCTGGGACCGAGTGGAATGGACCTGTCTCCAGAGCCAGGGGCAGGGTCCCAGACCTGGGTCCCAGACCAGGGTCCCAGACCTGGGTCCCAGACCTCACAGATTGACCTCTGACCTCTGGTTCAGGGTAACATAGGGCTCAGGACCAAAATTATCTTTTATCAAAACACACATTCTCAGCTTTGGCTTACACAAGACATTGTTTAATCATTTATGTTTATACTTTTCAAAATAAACTTTTTTAATTTCTCCAACACAACATCTCAACTTTTTTCTGAAAATAAACTGGAGATCAGCATCAACAAAACTGTTCTCCATCTTCACACTCCACACAGGTCCATGAGACAGGTCCCATTTAAAGATGTGTTTGGACAGTCTTGAGTCAGACATATTGATAAACCTGTTCCATAACCGTACCATGTGACAAACATGCTTCACATGGTTCCCAACCCAGGTCCCCGTACAGAGCACCATGTGACAAACATGCTTCACATGGTTCCCAACCCAGGTCCCCGTACAGAGCAAGTTTAGGGTGTTTTTTATGAACACCTAGAAAGTACCTCAGAGCTCTGCATTGAACTTTTTCACTGTGCGTTTGTTTACAGTAACCCCAGAACCATAGTCCAACACCAGAGAGACCCCAGCCCCATAGTCCAACACCAGAGAGACCCCAGCCCCATAGTCCAACACCAGAGAGACCCCAGCCCCATAGTCCAACACCAGAGAGACCCCAGCCCCATAGTCCAACACCAGAGAGACCCCAGCCCCATAGTCCAACACCAGAGAGACCCCAGCCCCATAGTCCAACACCAGAGAGACCCCAGCCCCATAGTCCAACACCAGAGAGACCCCAGCCCCATAGTCCAACACCAGAGAGACCCCAGCCCCATAGTCCAACACCAGACAGACCCCAGCCCCATAGTCCAACACCAGAGAGACCCCAGCCCCATAGTCCAACACCAGAGAGACCCCAGCCCCATAGTCCAACACCGGACAGACCCCAGCCCCATAGTCCAACACCAGAGAGACCCCAGCACCATAGTCCAACACCAGAGAGACCCCAGCCCCATAGTCCAACACCGGACAGACCCCAGCCCCATAGTCCAACACCAGAGAGACCCCAGCCCCATAGTCCAACACCAGGGAGACCCCAGCCCCATAGTCCAACACCGGACAGACCCCAGCCCCATAGTCCAACACCAGGGAGACCCCAGCCCCATAGTCCAACACCAGGGAGACCCCAGCCCCATAGTCCAACACCAGAGAGACCCCAGCCCCATAGTCCAACACCAGGGAGACCCCAGCCCCATAGTCCAACACCAGGGAGACCCCAGCCCCATAGTCCAACACCAGACAGACCCCAGCCCCATAGTCCAACACCAGGGAGACCCCAGCCCCATAGTCCAACACCAGAGAGACCCCAGCCCCATAGTCCAACACCAGGGAGACCCCAGCCCCATAGTCCAACACCAGAGAGACCCCAGCCCCATAGTCCAACACCAGAGAGACCCCAGCCCCATAGTCCAACACCAGACAGACCCCAGCCCCATAGTCCAACACCAGAGAGACCCCAGCCCCATAGTCCAACACCGGAGAGACCCCAGCCCCATAGTCCAACACCTGACAGACCCCAGCCCCATAGTCCAACACCAGAGAGACCCCAGCACCATAGTCCAACACCGGAGAGACCCCAGCCCCATAGTCCAACACCAGAGAGACCCCAGCCCCATAGTCCAACACCGGACAGACCCCAGCCCCATAGTCCAACACCAGGGAGACCCCAGCCCCAAAGTCCAACACCGGACAGACCCCAGCCCCATAGTCCAACACCAGAGAGACCCCAGCCCCATAGTCCAACACCGGACAGACCCCAGCCCCATAGTCCAACACCAGAGAGACCCCAGCCCCATAGTCCAACACCAGAGAGACCCCAAGCACCATAGTCCAACACCGGACAGACCCCAGCCCCATAGTCCAACACCAGAGAGACCCCAGCCCCATAGTCCAACACCGGACAGACCCCAGCCCCATAGTCCAACACCGGACAGACCCCAGCCCCATAGTCCAACACCAGAGAGACCCCAGCCCCATAGTCCAACACCGGACAGACCCCAGCCCCATAGTCCAACACCAGACAGACCCCAGCCCCATAGTCCAACACCAGACAGACCCCAGCCCCATAGTCCAACACCAGAGAGACCCCAGCCCCATAGTCCAACACCAGAGAGACCCCAGCCCCATAGTCCAACACCGGACAGACACAAGCTCTGTAAAGCTCAGTGTAGGTCTTATTACCAAGATCACGACACGCCTTCACTTCATCAAATGTGAGATGTTCATCTACCATAAATCCAAGATATGTGCTTTTTAGTTAAAGGCCTATAAAAATGAAATTGAATTGAAATGAAATATTGGGTGTTGTGATGCCGCAAACTTGTGTTGAGATGGAGACAACATTGGGACCGGTTGGCGTCTCGTTTGGGCCATTTAGTCTTAATTCATGAACTGTTGCTTTACTTTCTGATTCCAAGGGAGACATTTATGTTCTTATTAGCTTTTTTACTTAGTCCCATTGGCAAATCTCTCTCCCTCTTTCTGCATCTCTTTGTTTTTCTATCTGTCTCTCTCCCTCTCTCTCTCTCTCATTTTTAAACAAGACCATTTTGCTTTGTCCCAATGGCAAATCTTGCTCTAAGGCACTTTCAAATGTGCTCAAAATAAGATATATTTTGCCAATTTTCAGTCATTTTTGACTATTTTTCATGACTTTTTTGCAGTGTACATCTGTCAGGTTTCTGTCCGTCCAATCAGTAAGCAAACATTTCCCACAGCCTCTTTTAAACGCCCACTCAAACTGACAGTACTTAAACTATTGTATTCATTTATTGACTTCTGCTGTCTTTGGTATCATCCATTAACGACAAAGTCACACAATGTCAAAATTGGACACAATCGCTTCTGCACCTTGGGAATTAATTTGTATCTTGTTTAAATGAGACTTCTGCCTGCACCGTGCCGTTACCAGTGAATAAGGCAAATTCTATGAACCTGAACCAATTACTTATTTTCAATACTGTAATCCCCGCGGGGCCCGGTCCGCCCACACAGCAGACAGCAAACACGGCATATGTGCTCACCAAGACTGCAAATCAATGCCGTGTTTGTTCTCGCAAAAAACGCCTTTCACCTGCCGCTGCCGTCTTTGTGTGGACCTATTAAAGTGTGTGGCGTTTACGCAAGAGAGAGATATGATTAGATAAAAGGACAAGTGTGATCAAACAAGGACAAACTGCACGACAATAGATACATTAATTAGATCTCTCTTGCTTGTCTATTGATGGATTTGTGTGTGGGAATGATCTAAGCAATGTTCTAACACCTAAATATAGCATTGGCCCTTGAAACGGTGGTCTTTGAAGGTCTCTCAGCTACATCCGCTGTTTTACCCATTTGTATGTCTGACCAAAGTGATGCTATTCTATCAAATTCAACCCTTGTGCTGCCCTCGGGTCAAACGAAACTGCCAGAGTTATCCCAAAATACCCTAAATTAAACCAAACAAGGCTATACCGCAGATATATTCAAGTTGACCACGCTTTTCTAACCCAAACCTAGCCTGGCCGTACCACACCATAGTACAAATTACATCATGTACTAAGGTCTGGATTTGCTCCATTGACTCCGTGAACAGGTGGGAGGGGCTAACTCCTGATGCAGATTGAAACGATTGGATCTGAGTTTACCGTGACGTATATAGTGCGCCCGAGTCTGTCGTTAGCATTTAGCAGTTAGCCTAGCTTCAGCCATATCCTTTGGCGCTAACGGAGCCCGTGGGGAGTAGCGCCATATTTTTTTCCAGCAATCACATTTGCTAAACATTCCTCTTGCTCCGGGTTCAATTTCTTGATAGAACCAGACCAGAATACTTTACTATCACATCTTTCGTCATTGCCAAACTACAACCTGCCCCTTCGACGCAAACTCTTGACGTCACCCACAACTAACTACAACACCCGCCTCCCGCGCTCGCTGATTGGTCGGTTGAATTTCGACCGATTGTAGTCTCTAACACAGGGACCAGACCCAGACGTTACATGCAGTGAAACGGATGGATAAGACCAGGCTAACCCAAACCCTAACACCATCTGAAGCAGAAAGAGAACTAAGATAAAAAATAAATAGATTGTGTAAGTAAACAATTATGACATGATTAAAGGCAATTTGTGATCATGTCTCAATTAACTGTTACTGTATCTCCAAGAGTGAAAGACAGCGTTGTCCACGGTAACGCATCAACTCTACCATCGCACAAGGTCTCACACACACACACACACGTACACACACGTACACACACACACACACACACACACACACACACACACACACACAGGCATCTTGCTGCTGTCCTCTCTTCTCTCTATCATGGTCCGACACTGGCTCCAAAATCACTGCTGCTTTCTCTTCTTTCAAACGTCTCTCGTCATCTTCCCCGAATCTCGCCAAATCCTCCAGACGCCAAACTAAAGAAAAAATTGCAAAGGACTGGACTCGGCCTGAGGTGCGTTGACAGCTTGGGAGATGCAGTGACGGAGGGCCCAGGGTTTGGCAGTGACAACGGGAATCACTGATTTTAGAGCGAAATGTCTTTGCGAATGGATGAGGAAACCTGTGAGTCATTGATGAAGGAGGCTCAGGTCTGAAAGCCTTTGTGCAAATGTCTGAGTTAACGATCAAAAGTTGTTTTATCCTTAGTTCCTGACCTCACATGATAATGATTTACTCTATTTAGAAGGTCATTGTTAGATAGGAAGGAACAGCTTGTATCTGGTCTCTCTGCCTCTCTTGCTCTCGTTCTGCGTCTCTCTCTATCTCTCTCCATATCTGTCTTACTCTTTCCCTCTGTCTCTCTTGCTCTCGTTCTCCCTCTCTCTCTATCTCTCTCCATATCTGTCTTTTTCCTTTCCCTCTCTCTGGTCTCTCTCGCTCTGGTCTCTCTTGCTCTGTCTCTCTCTGACCGTCTCATAAGTTCTCTCTCCTTCTGTCTTTCTTTGTCTTTATATCTCTCTCTATTGTCTTTCTTTCTCTGTCTCTGTCTCTCTGTCTGGTCTTTCTCTCCCTCTTTCTCTTTCTCCTTCTCTCCCTCTCTTGCTTTCGTTCTCTGCTTGTCTCTGGTCCCTCTCGCTCTCTCTCTCCCTCCCTCTCTCTGTGTCATTCTCTTTCTCTTGCCCAAAAGGGGGGTAAAGATCTCCATGTCATATTCTTAGACCTTGCCGATGCCTTTGGATCCGTGCCTCACAGTCTCGTGTGGATGGCTTCTGAATTTTTCAGCATCCCAGAAGGAATCACAAGCCTCGTAAAATCCTACTTCAGAGACGTGCAGCTACAGTATGCTTGACAACAGATGAGTACACCACAGCATGGCAACGGCTGGAGAGAGGGATAATGGCAGGATGCACAATCTCACCTCTCGTCTCACAATGGCGATGGAGGTCATTATCCGAGCCTCCCAGTGGGTAGTAGGGGGACCAAAGCTCAAAACTGTCCTTGGCTTCCCTCCCATCAGAGCATTTATGGAAGACATGGCCATACTCACCACAACCAAGGCATGTGCTAAACGACTGCTGAGCAAGCTGCAGGAGAATATCCAGTGAGCACGAATGCAGATAAAACAGATGAAGCTTTGGTGCCTTCAATTCGGGCTACTACCCCGCCTCAAGTGGCCTCTGACCGTCTATAAGATCCCAATCTCAAAGGTTGAGAATCTCGAGAGGGAGGTCAGCTCAGTTGTAAGAAAATGGCTGCGCCTTCCAAGATGTTTCAGAAACATCGAACTGTATGGAAGGGGCGTACTTGAGCTTCCGGTGTCCAGCCTCACAGAGGAATTCAAGTGTTGCAAAGTAAGAGCAGAGATGACTCAAAAGTATCCAGAGACCTCTCTGTGGCCCAAGCAGCTAGCACCTAGCCTGGCGATTGGACAGAAGTGGACCCCAACTGCTGTACATCATTGGCCTGGTCCAGCAGGGCAGAGGAAGCCTCGGCCTTGGGGAGAGTAAACCATCCTGGCGTAAGGCAACGCAAGAGCCTGAAGTACACGGAGCTAGCTGCGGATGCTGAGCAGCGTGGTTGGAAAGTCAGGATTTGCCCAGTGGAAGTCGGCTGCAGAGGCTTCATGGGCAAGTCAACCATCAAGCCGTCAACCATCAAGCTCCTTAAGGATCTTGTTAATCGAGGCCAAGCCCAACGACAGACCATCAAGGCCCACTCAGGAGCAGCTGAGCAGGCAATGCGGTGGTTATGGATGAAAAGGCGAGACAACTCCTGGGGCCCAAAAATAATGACCGTGGTTCAGGAGGGTTGAAAGCAGAGGGGGGCACACCCTGGACGGCAGGCAGGGCCAATGAGCCCCCTGAAGGTGTAGTGGGCCTATCATCAAAACACCGGTGAAGGAGGGGGCCCACCTGATGACCTCAGTGAAGCTTTCAAACACCTCCAAACCCCTTCACATAAGTTGGCTTCACTATTTAATGATTGTTTATTTAGTTGGGACATGTTAATGAACACATCACCCCAGATTGAAGCGTTGGGCTAATTTCCATCCGTTGTCCCACATTCACATTCACAAACACAGACTCATTCACCCTGAACTATTGCACATGTTTTTAGTGGTAGGGGAAACCGGAGTACCCAGAGGAAACCTATGCAGACACGGGGAGAACATGCAATATCCACTCAGAAAGGCCCTGTTCCGACCAGGATTCGAACCTAGGACCTCTTCTGGCTTTTCTTTCTCTTTCTCTGTCCCTCTCTCTTTCTCACTCTGCATGTCTCTGGTCTCTCTTTGTCTCTCTCTCTCTCTCTTTCTCACTCTGCATGTCTCTGGTCTCTCAATCTTCCTCTGCCTCTCCCTCCCTCTCTTCCTCTCTCTCTCTCTTTCTCTCTCTTTCTCACTCTGCATGTCTCTGGTCTCTCGATCTTCCTCTTTCTCTCCCTCCCTCTCTTCCTCTCTCTCTCTCTCACTCTGCATGTCTCTGG